>QVRM01004035.1:0-289751 GCA_003439945.1 Dermanyssus gallinae | reverse complement strand
AACAGCGTCAACAACGGCAACAACAACCAGCGTCAACAACAAAAACAACAACAATAACAACATTAACAACAACAGCTTCAACAAACAGCGTCAATAACAACCACAACAACAGCGTCATCAACAACAACAACAACAAACAGCGTCAACAACAACAACCAGCGTCAACAACAACAACAACATTAACAACAATAACAACAACAACAGCTTCAACAAACAGCGTCAACAACAACCACGACAACAGCGTCATCAACAACAATAAACACCGTCAACAACAACAAACAGCGTCAACAACAACAACAACAACAAACAGCGTCAACAACAATAAGCCGGACAGCACATCCGGATCACCCAACATAACGATTAGAACGGCCAATACCGCCAATACCGGCAGCAGCAAAACAAAACTGTCAAAGCATCACCAACCACGTCATCGCCACGTATTCAGTGTAGCTAGCGCGTAGCTCGCGCGTAGTTGTTCAAACTCAGCGGCAGTTGTTTGTGGCCCAGAACATTGTGGCTGGCCGGCCGGTCATCACCTGACGCTGGCGCTGTGATGTAACAACGTGTTGCCGTCGGCGGGCGGCGTCACCGGCCGGTTGAAGCAGAAGACTCCGGACGTGATATCATGCGGCCTCACGGGACCGTCGCTCACGCACCGCATAGTGAGCGGTTCGATCATACGGTGATCAGGGTGGTTGGCGGTGGTTGCTTGATAATTGTGGGTTGTCGATTCGCTATGACGCCAAGTTGTTGATTTATGGAAGCGAATGAGTTGAACTTTAGAAGATGTGCTGTTACCGGCTCCATACCGATTTCCGACCGGTCAACAACAACAACTTAAAGGCAATAACTAATAGTAACTCTACATAATAACAATTATGACGACGGCGAACAGCAAAAATCACAGCGCAACTTGGCTGATATCTCCTTTTCATGGAGTGTAATATATGTTTAATAACCAATACGTAGGTGGGGAGATTGGTTGCACATTCAAGATAGGGTAGGCTAGGGAACGGCAAGATGTTCATGCGTTCAATGTGCTTCTCTCGTGCTATTCTGGCAGATAGCATTTTCTTTTAACTTAATATCATCATCAATACATCATCATCATCGTGCGCGTGCCGCTCGTTGGACAGCGCAGCTGGCTGTGTCACACTTTTCACACAATTTTCTGCAGAATGTCTTCATCAGATTTCGAAATATGGCTACGGTGGATGACAACCGCCGTATAAACATACGTCATGAAGTAAAGAACAGACGGGCGATCATTATATGGAGATAAAATATGCGTTTTACCATTTGTTATATGTTCGTTTGTATTTGTTTGATTGTCTGTGATATGCTGCTATTCTGTAATAGGGTCGAGGTTAATATTATTATTCGTTTCTCTGTACTGCCGTGTAACAGCCGCCGTTACCAATAGCAAGTTTCAAACGTTCCATTTTGCTATCAGGTTTGCATTGGGCTCGCTGTGAACTCTTCGTTCTTGTAGCATTCGTCGAACGGTACGCATGTGAAGGCAGCTATAAAACTCATATTTATATATCTTGTAGATATCGTCGTAATCATGGTAACGCAATTGTTGTTGAATATTTGGATATATATTATATATATATATATATATATATTATATATATATATATATATATATATTATATATAATAATATATATATATAATACCTGCTCTTTCACAATGCGTACCGTTTGGGAATACTATCTATATATTGCATCGTGGTTTGATAGTATGTTTGGAGCATTTTTGTTTCATTTGATTTCGTCTTTGTTGATTACGTCGTAGCCACTACGTACATACAGGCGCTCACACCAAGAGTTGACCGCCGCCGCCCTTCTTCTACGGGCTTCCTTCGTTAGTGAATTGATCCTCATCGAGCCGTCGGGTGGTCGATGCGACCAAATCGGCCATAGCTAGGTGCAGCAAGCAGAGGTGGTAGTGCTAAGCGTAGTAGCACTATGTTGTGAGAGCGGGATAGCCCTTCTATTATAGGCGATGATTATGTAACCAGCGTTGCTAGCAGCTAAAGTCTACAAGGGACCAAAACCACCACGACTGTCGACTCATCGTCGACATAGCTGTGCTGAACAGCAGTAAGCTGCAAACGATTGCAAGAAGCAGAAACCAACAGAGATTGTTTCGGCTTACGGCCCGAAACGCTTCTGTGCGAACGCACCGACTATTGCGGTCATGCTGGTTCGGTTCTTAGTGGTGTTGGTGCTGGTGTTGGCGTCCGTCTTCATTGGTGGTGAGTTCTCTGACTGGTTACTTTTGACTCTGTTACTAGCTTGCCTAACAGGGTAGCGTCGCGGATAGAGATACGTGAGAGGAGACATAACACGAGCTCAATTCATTCAGACGTCGTCCACCATAATTTGCCTTGTATCTAACTGCAGTTCAGGCAATGCTAATGCTACAGCTGCGTCGTGTGAACTGAAATGAAGTAAGTCTAGCTGTCTGACGTTAATTCTTCACCGTGGAGCCATGGATGAGTTCACTTCACGGTGGTGAAGGTTTCACGCACACGGTTAATATGCGCTCGAAGCAGTTAAGGCGGCATTTTCATTGCTACATTGTGATTGTATCAATCGTTGTAGACGAAAAGTTGTTGTTGTTGTTGTTGTAATTGTTGTTGTTTTCGTCGCCGTCGTCAGGATGAAGGAGTTGTTGTTGTTAGCTCTTCATGCTGCTCTGTGCGGTACCTTGATGTCTTCTCAATGCTGCCGAACGACCGCGCATAGAACGACCGGCTTGCGTGAACGCCAAAATGGCTTGAGTCGCTTCTGTCTGCTATTCAGCTGATAGATGCCTGTTAGTGCGACTTCTGTTTTGTGCTACTGCCGCTGTGTTGGTGTTGCTGTCGCTGCTACAAGCAACCATCGAAATGGCGCCAAGGCACGATGCCCCTTTGCACCTATACTGACTGACCGCTTGTCTAGTTTTAACGATAAAAAAAATAATGGCGGCAACGATTCAAACACGTTGAATAGCCTAAGAATAGTATAAGTAGTAGTTGCAGTAGCATTAGCAGCGTCGAGCCCGGTGGCGTGGAGGCTTAAGTCTGCGCCTCGCAACCGGAGGAGACACATGGGTGCGAGGGTTCGAGTCCCACCGTTGCACATTTGTACTTATGGGGGTCCGTCTATGAAACAATGTGAAAAACAGTTCCGTGGGCGTTAAATCTTGGCTGAGGGTCAGCCCGAAAGCTTTACTTAGTAGCATTAGCAGCAGTAGTCGTAGCAGTAATAGCTAAGTAAACCTCCGGGATTACCTAGTAACATACCCCGGTACCGCAGGCGTACCCCATGGCTTCATTCTAGGCGAAAACTCTACATTTTGCACAGAGAAGACGTCCTTTCCGTCTTCCTCGCCCAAACCAATGTTAAACCCCCATAGCCTACGCGGATAATCTAGCTATCGTGATTACGTCGCATGACAGCAGTCTGCCGACAACTAATTGAAATGCCATTGACGCCTAGCTCCCACATATAATTGTGACAATATTTCAGAACACGCAGGACGGACACGGACCCCCCACAACTCAACCTGAAACAAGACGCATAACATTGTCCGTTTCAGTGAAGCAAAATATCGGGTGAGGGGTACTTCTAGGTACAGGCCTGAAAAGCAGCCACATGCGCACTACGCGGCTGTTAAGGCCACTGAAGCTATAATAATTACCTTTCAATGGCTCCCGTGCACAGGGAGACGGCCGGGGACGCCTCCTGGTGATGGTAGTAGATAGCGTCATGCTACAGGGGTTGCATTCCGGCGGCTTCTGGATAAAACCGAGAGGGCTTTGCCCTTAAGATAGCATGCGTCAGCAAAACAGCCTTGCAGTCCAATCATTGGTCTTGCAGATTCTATGGGACCTACGGGTTCTGGAGACCACAGCCCGTCAAGCCGACTCGTTACCTCTCAGATGCACACATGACATCAAGCAATCGATGCATGAAGCAAAATATAGACGGAAAACTAGACGGGCCGCCATCCGGCGGGTTTCTGGACTCGCCCCATTATTCCAGGCTTAAAGGAAGCTGGTTCAAAAAGCGGAGAAGATCACTTTCCTATACGCCCTCAGCAAGTTCCCTCTAAGCCACGGTACGTTCAGGAAATATTTGCATCGTAATGGACGGGCTTCGTCCTGACTTTGCTTCTATGTGACTCGGAGGAGAGAGGAAGATGACGTCAAACACACGCCCCAAATATGCGCGGCATTTACTGAGGTTAGGACGCGACTCTCTGAGTGGAAATTCCCTGTAACAAGCAAACAGATAGCGCAGACACTTTTGAACGACACTTAATTAAGTCAGTTAATTTGCATATATATATATATATATATATATATATATAGAGACAAAGAGAAAGAAAAAGCATGATGTTAGTTATATTGTCTTGTGCTCACAAGATTTGTGGATTGCAGTTAAATATAGCTAGCTATCTTAAAGAGTTACGTTTTTCTTTTCAATTTAGACTAGACTAATTAGGAAATTGCCTACTATTTTCTGTACTCTTTAATATATATAAGTCTTATTGTTTCTGTTCAATAATGCCATGAAATATACGAGCATATTGGAAGAACCAACACAAGTTCTAAATCCTATTAAGAATGCCGACTTCTAATGAGAGGCAGCTTTGTTCTATAGAGGAGGCACATGTCGCTTATTTGCCGCGCAACATACATTGTTTCCTTTGGGGAAAGCTTATCCCTTGTAATCCTTTAGGCCTAATAGGCAATTTGATTTCCTTATGCGTACGGAGGCGATGTTATGTGGATATCACAATATCCACATAGAGCACTTTTACACATGTTTGACCTTATTTTTTTTAATTATTGAAGGCCATGAGACGGCACAAAGCTGGACCTTTGTTTGACTTTGAATTTATTGAAAATGCTTATTATCTAATATAGCATAAGTAGGCTAAGTTATGGACAATATTCAGTGCTGCGCGCACTGTCACTACAAAAATATGGCAGTGTTTGACATAAAGCATTCTCGGCTTGGATATAATACGGTCGAAAGGTGGGGATACTATTTTGCAGATCAGGGAGGGACTAAATAACGTGTCTATATACATAAATATCAATGACAATTATAGTAATATCGATAACAATGACGTAGGCTACCGGTCGAGACCAGCGTTGGAAACCACGCTTGAAGAGGAGAATTTATTGTTGTTGTTGTTGTTGTTGCTCCTAAACATCGCATTTTAACATCGTGGATTAGTTGTGTGCTATATACAAGTTTATAGATTGTTGTGGTCTTTTGAGAAGGGTCTTAGGAGGCAAATAGTCGAACACGCAGGTATATATATATATATATATTAGCTAGGTCGTTTGTCAGCAGGTTAGCGGCGGGCGAGGTAGTGGACTTTCTTAATCCTGAAATTGTCGTGATCAGCTCCAGTTTGTCGAGCTACGGTGCAACATCGTACTGTCACGACCTCTGCTACTTCTCCCACAAGGGCTGGTACTATAGCAATAACCGCTAAGACTAGCGGTTATTCCTAACCAGCCTGTGTGTTTACCTCATTTCACCGCCGTCTCAGCAGTGTGCTGTTTGCATGGAGATAAATCGATGCCAAAGACCAGTCGGCGGTAACAGTTACCTAGAGCTCACCCCGTTCACCAGCGATGTCTTGACCGCCAGCAGCGTCCTCGCCGACGCAATTGCCTCCTTCGCCCCAGCCAGCCCCTCTGCGCCGATATGGGCAGTGCAGCGCTTGTGCTCTACGCAGCAGCAGCAGCCTTAGACGCCGTAGAGAACGGCCACCAGCCCGAATGGCCCCAAAGTGACGCAGGCCGACTGGACCAGAGACATAGAAACAGACGGGAGCGGCACCTCGTGCGTCCATGAAAATGGGGGGAAACTACCCCAGGGGGAAACTCCAATGGAGACACGGCTCTCCGCCGCTTGGAAAAGTCCTACTTCTTCTGCTGGTGCTGCTGCTACTACTGTTGATACTAGTGCCCGACCAGGCCTGTGTGGCGCCTACAGACAGACGTAGGCACGAAGGCCTGCCTGAGCTGAATAATTTATCCCTGATCCTATCAGATATAGGTAGAAAGGCCTTCTCCACCTCTTTCCCTTCGTCCGGCGTCCTTCCGCCGCCCTGCTTCATGCGCTGCTTCTACCACTGTTATACTGGTGCCACTACTCTTATACTGGTGCCATTGCTGCTATACTAGTGCCACCGCTGCTATACTGACGCTACTACTACTACTACTAAGGTTGCTACGATCACCCTTTGCCCGACTGGCTAACTTGAACCTAAACCAATATTAGATTAGACGTATGAACAGCTAGCTGCTGCTGCTACTGCTGAACGAACGTATGTGGACAGCTACCATATACTCACAATGCTCTCTCATCGCTGACCACACATCCCGGTCATGCTCGTAACTTATCGCCGCCACCATATCGATGCCATTCATTGCTAGCTAGATTTTTGGCTAGGAACTAGAACTTCCGATACGTTTTCGTTTCACACCGAACAGCAATGCTCTCGACAACCTATAATGTAAAATTCAACATTTATTACTTCCCGTCACTTCCCGAATGTTGGTCGATCATGCTCCCAAGTAGAGAGGTTTGTATGGTGTAAGCAAACGAGTCTATGATACGACCTTGTAGTCGAATGATGCCGAATTTGAGATAATCGCCTGCGAGGCGTATTGTTTTCGTTTGCACATGTGCAAGGCGCATGCCTGGCAACTATCGCAATGACAAACAATGTATTAAACTCCTACAACGGGATATTATGTTTTCCATATAGACAATGCCTTTCATCTTTGGGCATGCATACACTTTTTTAATTAGCAGTAGCAGCAATAATACTAATAACAATAGCTCATTAACACGAAAATTAGCTCGTCCGTGGACGTCTCTAGCGGGAAATGGGCTCCTGTCATGCAGAATCGATGACGTCTATATGTGGGTGGGCATTGCGTTGTAGATAAAATATGGAGCTACCTATGCACTGCAAATTCGGATCGAGCTATTCTGTAAGGGAGCTCTGTTATGTGGATGCTGCTGTAGCTTGCAACCCGAAGAAAAGCCACATGAAAAATTTGACTCCAGATAACGCGATCCTATATATATATATATATATATATATATGGGGCCTTCTGACTCTTGTCAAAGGCCTTGGCCAAGGTTAGGCCCCATATTGCGTAAGAGAGTCAATGGCCGCTATGCAAAGCGTATTCAGGACGAAGAGGAAAGGACAGTTTAAGCGGGCAGATAATCGATCAAGAAAACGAGGGAAAATGCATGGCTTTCATTCTCACATTAATGCGGTATGAAGATTACGTGGTGACACTCAGCCAACATTTCCCAGATTTTCCTTCCTCAACGCGCCCTACCGGATGCCCGATCCAGGAACGGTAGAAGCATATATTAGCGGTAATCTTTTTTTCATGATTAATTTATTGTAGCTGCTATATCTATTATTAGCTCGTAAGAAGAGCGCCTATTAACGTTCCCTATCATCACCTCGTTAGGATCAGAATTCTGATGCAAATAGGGAAAAAACGCTTAGTACTTGCCTAATATATATATATATATATATATATATATATATACGTTTTACAATTAAAATGGTTTGACTGATAGAGTTTACTGACTAGTGTACATCTAGCTTGTAGTATGTATGCATTATTTTGCTACCGGAATGTATTCGTATGTATATATATATATATATATATATATATGTGTGTGTAATATTAAGCTCGGGTATTATAGCCGTTCCGTCTCGAGCGGTTCACCGACTTTTGTTTTGGAAGATCAAACTTAATATATATGTTATTATTAAATGCTTTGTTTCGTTGCTAGTCATTAAAGTGGTGGTTTCTTTCGGCAGCGATGCTATAAATAACTGGCCACAAAAACTCGTTTGTTAAACTGACGGTTCGTGTAAATCTCAGCCAGAGCCAGATATTATTCGCATTGTCATTATTATTCGCTGGGACGGACACATACACATGGAGGCCGCTCCTCGTCGCTCTGCGCGAGAACAAACCGTGTGTCGTCGACGTCGAGCAGATTTTATACAGCCAAAAGCGCGCTAGCTATCGAAAGTCGCCAAAACAACGGCCCTTGCTTAGTTCGCCAGTAATCGCACAACCAGCGATCACGTAGACACACGACGTGTGTGCATTTGGAGATGGGCGCAAGCGTGGCCAACTCCCCATAAATTTGTATGTAAAAATATTAACATGTATATATATATATATATATCGTATTAGTCTACTGATATCCACTCTCCTTGACGGTTATGACGAATATCTGGTAGCGGCACTGGGAGTAACAATAGTATTAACTGTATTACTAAGATTAACAGTAATAATACTGTTCTAGTAGTAACTGTGGTTAGTAGTAGTAGTAGTCGTAAAACCGGTAAAAAACCCTTTAATTATCTGTTTTAGAGATAGCCGGTTTGACTATCCCTCTGTCTCTCGTTCGATATGTTTGTTTGTCTGTTTGAGAGGTCCCTTGATCTCTCCGTGCTGTATATATATATATATATATATATATATATATATATATATATATATATATATATATGTGTGTGTGTGTATTGACTAATGGTGGACCTTTGGCTATAGACGGCCATTATCGTTCTTTCATGAGCGTGATCGGTAAGTGAACACCGACAGTGGGTTCACCATCGTACTTTTCGCATCGAGACAACTCTCGGGAAACCAGATCGCAGTAGGTCGCATCTTATCGTTGTTGCTACGGCGCTGTTGTTGATGCTGGTGCTACTGCACCAACAACAACAACAACAACAACAACAACATCCGAACAAGCGCACTTAATGCTGGCTATGATTGTTCAGAGCCAGAACGCAGTTAAGGCTTGTCCATTGACTACGATCAATGCGGGGGGGGGGGGAGGTGAAGCGGGGCAAATCGCGGAAAGGAGGCTTATAACGATCCGTGGTGTTCTGATGCTGCTGCTGCTGCTTCTGGTGGTGCAGACGGTAACGACGACGGAAGCGGCAGCGCCGGTCATTTCATCAGTAGTAGCCTGGAGAGAATCTCTCTTTTCTCTCTCTCTAACTTTCATTCACCCTCACAATCTCATAGTCTCTCGTCTCAATCAACTCTGTCGTAGTGTCGTTGTTTCGGGCTGTTTTGAAAACTGTTGGAGTGTCTTTGTGACTGCTTAACTGGCTGGAGTCGCAGCCTATATAGTTTTCCTCTCCCTCTTACCTTCGTTATCCCCCCGTCTCTCTCTTTCTCTCTCTCTGTGTCGTTCCCCTTCAGCCTTCTCTTTCCCCCTCACTAGCTCTCTCCTACTTTGTTTATTCTTTCCGTTATAAGCCCATGTCACGGGACGAGCATGATTTTATCCGGATGCTAACCGATATACATATGTGTAGATGGATGGTACCATGTACTATTCCGACTGCGTTTAGAATGACTTCTCATGAATTTCGTCGCAAGAAATATAAGTCGCATTCAGTAGGTTTCTTATATATATATATATATATATACTGAGACCGAGAGGAGTCGGGTTGCTACTACTGCGAAAACGGGATATCATTCACGTTTTAACAGTGACCAGCAGCTAAAGTATCGAGTAATAATGTTCGGACGTGATTCTTGCCATATATGTCAGTGTATACATTATGCGCATAGTGTATATAGATAACGTTTCCATGGACGTATATGATCCCTATTTGACATATATATATATATATATATATATATATATATATATATACATGCATAGGTGTGTATAAAAGAGACATAAATTATTTTTATGTCTTTTGCATATTATATAGTCTGGATATTTTACTGGCTCCGCGACAATTGATTACGTGCGGAACCTCCTGTAGCGCTCTCATTATATAATTTAGGTCCGCTTGCTATCGCGCCAGCGTTCCGTAGTAGGGCTATTATATCGCCTTGCTGCCGCTGTTATTGCTGACTGTAGACCATCAGGGTTGATGCGAAACGATTTTTATGTCTCGAAACATGGCCATATATTTGCCCTGGACATAAATTCATCAAGTTGGTCAGTGTTCGGATACACTGTATTCGAGTAGTTTAATAGTTCCGGTGATGCTTAAGTGATGAACGTTCCTATTATTATTATTAAAAAAAATATATATATATATATATATATATATATATATATATATATATATATATATATATATATTTCAATACATTTCAATGACTTGGCTCTTTTAAATTCCTATGGTCTTTGTCGTATCTGTTGCGTTGTCTCTTGTGAGGACGATCATGAAAAGTAGACCGGGCAAGCGAATATCGGCGTGACTTCAAAGAACCCGTGGACGCACCTTAATAATGCTTGCTGTTCAATACATATTCCAAAAGGGCGTTCTTTTTGCTGTTAAAGCGATGGCTTCTTGTACTTGCCGTGAAAGTACCTGAAAACTACAGGCAGTAAAGGGTGGCACACGGAACTTATGCTTATGAGGCAAGACAGCTCGTCACCGATTATATATATATATATATATATTTATTATATACATTTATAGCGCCATATACGTGTAGGATACTAGTAGATAAGCATTTCAGAGGTTGTAACCATACACGTGCGAGAAAAAGCGTAGCGAGATGATTTTAAGAAATATGGCAGTACGGCTCGTGAGCTGCCGTCATACATGGGAACCCAGGAAAGTTCTGCTATTTTGCACGTAGTGGAGTGTGAGTTAAAATGTACCGGCAGATAGCGCTATCCATGTTGGTGTTGAGGCAGAACATTTGACTTAATTCTGCCACAGACAACAAGGTGTGGATAACTAGTGAACGAGCTTGCCGGTGGCACAAAGGTCGTACTAAAAGAAATTGCCTCAGCTGGTCGCCAACCGCAATATACGAGTATTTGCAATTTGGCAATTCGCGCACGCCCTAGCACCCTATCTATGGTCGTCGTATTGGCGATAGCAAGCAGACGCGCGCAGAGTCACCATCTGTCTACGTTGAGCCTTACAGATTCCAGCAGACATGGCCATTGCGGCTGTCATTCGCTCATTTGTTGGTGTTATACAAGCCCCATCCGTGATCCAGTGATCGTCGCCAGAATCGCATTTTTTAAAACACAACCACACACGCACACATATCCACTATTGCTCGTAGAGGTCGCGTAGCATGTATTTGAGCGTGCAGCGTGAGAAAGCTCGCCAAGCAAAGCGGTCCAAGAGATCAAGAAACGATGTTAAAACCGAACGCGGTCAAGATGTAACATCATCCATTGCGACGCCCATTCCGACGGGTCGGCCCCGTTTCGTCTGCTGTGTCTGCTGTGGGCTCGCGAATGGTTGGCGAGCATCGCAGAGAACGGGCGGCGTGGGCTCGTGGGGAAGGGACCCACCGAGAAGCTTCGAAACTTCGACGCGTGTCGGCGGAAGTGGAAAATTATTCAAAGTGGGCGGTCTCGGCGGGCCTTCTGACTTGCCAACGGCTGCTGGTTTGAGCAGGACAAACTCATGTCATCTTGTCCTGCTCGTTTCCGTCGCGTTCTCGTCGGCCGATATCCGTTATTAGACCTGATTTGGTCTTATCGTGTGCCGCCGTGGCTGTTAACTCAGCGTTATCGCCTCTAGATAGAGCAGTCGCGATAACGCTGGGTTAGAACGCTGAAGTTCGAAGCCTCTCTCGTTTCTCATCGTCTTCTATGCTGACGTGGGGAGGGGCACAGTTAATGGTTTGGCTGGTGGATGAACTACTTGCGCAGCGTGAATGACAGAACGAATTGATGGCCCCATGCGGCAATTAGAGGCATTTGAATATGCGACTAGCGTTCGCCCGTCGGGGCAGAAGCAAGGCTATGTCATCCCGCGCTGCTGTTGCTGTTACTGCTACTATTGCTTCTACTGCTTATGCTTCTAAAACTTGCATTGGTCTACCCTACTACTGTTTGCACGGATCTATCTAGAGTTTCTTTCTGGTCGCCAACGTCGGTCAACCGAGTTAGGACGCACCCCGACTCCCGCACAGGAGCAACGACAACAACAACAACAGCATTAAGAACAACAACAGCAACAAATTCTTGACACCCTCGGTCAAGCAGAGTCATTGCCACGGCAGATATGACAGCTGTTGCTGTCACTACCGCCCTTGTTGCTGTGCTGTTGTTGTTGTTGTTGTTGCTGTTGCTACAGCTGTATGATCGCTGCTGCTGTTTAATCGTCTGCTGTATGGTTTTGCTGTTGATGGACGCAGACCTTGACAGCGGACTTGTGCTCCACTTCTTCTTGCCTGCAAGAACGCATTTTCTTTTCGTCTTCAGAACCGCACCTAACAGCACACGCCGCTCAGTCGTACTGGTACCGATAGATGGTAATGATGTTGGTAGTAGTGACGGTGGTGGCGGTTATTGTGGTCAGTTGCTTGAGTGGTTGTTGTTGTCGTCGTCGTCGTTGCTGTTGTGGCGATGGTACTTTTGACACCAACAGAGCGGTCTGTCGATGAGAGGGAACGTTGTTGAGAGGGAAAATGGACTGGATGGAGTCAAATCAACGCGCCGAAGAGGTAGGTGTTCTGCGTTCCGCTTCCTCGTCCCCAGATGACTGATGGCTGTTGCAACCGCCAACAGGGATCAAACGGGAACAGAGCGTGAAAAGGAGGGAAAAATAATGCGTGTGTGTGAGGGAGAGCGAAAAGGAGGACGGGGGGGGGGGGGCGGAGGGGGGAGTGGCAGCGAGTGAAGTGGCTGGATGAGGGCGCTCGCTCTGTTATGTTCGTTGCTCTGTATTCGAACTTCGTTCTTCAGCTAACTAACTAACTTGACGTCGCTCGGAAAGTTGTGTCCGTCAACGTCGTGCAGCGTCGGTACGCCTTACTTTGACATGACGATCATCATGACAGCCACCATGGCCGGTAATTGCTGTCGTGCACTGCAGCGCAGCTGAGATAGATGTTGTTGCTGTTGTTATTGTTGTTGTTGTTGCTGTGTTGCTGTTCTTGTTGTTGCTGTTACCAATCAAGGGCCATAGTTATAGGCCTTGCGCCGATGATGGGGGCAAGGGCGGCCAAAAGACGGGGAGTTGGAGGGAGCAGCGGCAATAAGCAAGAATGGCAGTCAATGCAACCAATAACAATATGTATAACACTAATTACAGCGAAGGTAATAAGTACAACAACATCAACGAAGACAACAATAACAACAATAACAAGAACAGCAATTACAACAACAACAACAACGACAAAAACAGCAAGCATAGTCCTGACGGAAGATACATGGTGGGTGCTAGCTGCGCTGTGATTATGCGCGGACCCAGAAACTCAGGGGATGAGTGTTTCACAGATTCACGTCACCTTTGAGGGTCCGGCTAGGCGACGGCCGCTCTAGCAAAGTTCGCGGATCTTTTCAAGTTACGGATAGCATCGCAAAACCTTGTCTCCATCCGCCGTCGTCGTAGTCGTTGGTTGCACTAATTTCCCCGCCATGCTCCATATTTAAACCCCAGACTCGAGCTCCCTCGGCTGCTTTCGCCATGTTCGCACACGCGTGCCATCTGGTATTTGCTGGTAATTTTGTATGCAATTTTACTTCAACTACTACTATTACTTCTTCTAATACTACGACGACGACGACGACCACGACGACAACAACAACAGCACCAGCAGCAGAAGCAGGAGTTTCTACTACGGCAAATATTAGAGCAGCCCGGCATTTGTTTATTCTGTGAGAGTAACTATGTCAGATCAAACTTTCCTCAGCTTTGCACAGTAACGCATGTATACTCACGCACATACGCACGACACACAGACACACCTTCTTGCATAAACCCTGCCACCGGCGCGTAGTCCAGCCGCCAAGATGTTATGTTTTCTGGGCCGACGCAACTAATAACTGCTACTACAACCGACAAAGTTGTTGATGTTGATGTCGTTGTTGTTGATATTGTTGTTGTTGTTGATGTCGTTGTTGTTGTTGTCGTCGTCGTCGGCGGCAGCGGCAGCTGGCGGCGACGGTGGTGAAGACGCCCGAAGCGCGCTGTAGTAGTTACTCGAGACTTCTGCATGAAGGTCCTGGCCGCCATGCAGGCGCACCTTCCGTCCGTCCACCCGTCCGCGAGTCGCTGTCTGGCACGGTGCTGCCGGTACACTTCAGCATCGTCGGCCGCCGAAGACGATGGGTTGGCGGGTAACATCGTCGCGCAGCAGAAGCAAGCGTAGCGGTAGCGACTCTGTTATGTCCAGCGCAATGACCCCAGCCGAAAGGCTTCCTTCGTCTCCTAACCCCCCAACAACAACCACCCCCCCTTGCCGGCAGGCCACTCAACCAACCGGTTGAGTCGCGGACATCGCGCGATGACCACTGGTGCTGCTTTCAACTACGCTGAGATCTATCTATCTATGTATCTATCTTTGGCCGTGCATGTGTGTCTGTACGTGTGTATGCGTGCTTGTCCCGTGTGTGGCGGCGAGGAACCGCGACGACTAGAAATCGCTTATTGTTATTACTACAGCAACTACGCTCGACAGCTACTATACAACAACAGCAGCAACAACAACAACAGCAACAGCAACAGCAACAACAACAACAGCAGCAGTAGCAGCAGCAACAACAACAACACCAGTAGCATCAACAACAACAAAGCCGCAACAACGACGTCACCACCTCACTGGCGCGGTGCAGCGCGACGGACTGATCAACAACAACAACCACAACAACAAGCAGCCTTGAGCATGCGCCATGTGCGCGGACACTCATTATTATAAGTGTAATTATTATCATTACTACTATATATATATATATATATATATATATATATATATATATATATATATATATATATATATATATATATATATATATATATATATGTGTATATAGGTATATGTATATATATAGTAGTAGTAATGATATGAACTACTCTGGCTACTACGGCTACTTCTGCCGGTGCTAGTTCTCCTAGAACTTTTCTGTAAAGGAGTAATTGGAAAATGCGCGGTGCGCACGTGAAACACTGCTGCAGAAAACTCGTCTGCACGTGCGTGTGAGCGACCGGCCAGTAGTGCAGGCAGGGCCTCAACCCACTGAAAACCAGTCGTCTTCCGATCCGCCACCTTCCGAGCTGGCATTGGCTGCGTGGGGCAAGTGAACTTTTGGCTAGCGTTTTTTCCGGAAGCCTGGGAAGGCGCATGGCGTGGCGGTTGTTTGCCAGCATGGTCTAGGCTGTGAGTATGTTTTATAAATCTCTCGGCGTATCTTGCCTCCAAGACAGAGACTCCAGCATTAACTTCTAGCACCACACGCTGAGTTCTTCTAGAACGAGAAGACGTTCTAGGACTAGTAGCAGTCCTACCACGGCTGCTGCTACTGCAGTAAGTTGGCGTTCTGCAGAACTTGCCTTTGAATTACAACCAAATTAAATTCAGAACGTGCACCACCAAAATGTGTGCTGTAGACGAAAACCGTTTAAGCACTACCGTTTAACTTTAAAACAAATTAAAAAACGATGTTTGTTTCATCAAGTTGTATATTTTACATTACTCTTTCTTATAGTAATCTTGTTTGAAGTGCACTTTAGTATGTAATTTAGCCAGACTGCATCGACCAGCCAAATGTAGAACCATGGCTTATTACCGCATCAATTTGTTGTAAAGTAACTCTGTTTCACTTGCAACTTTAATAGGTAGTATTTGAAAGCTTTCCAAAGCGTTCGCATCCCAACTGACGTGTTCCAAAAATGACCATTAAGTTGCGTCTAACACTACAAATGAGTGAGCTACAGCTATGCTGTTATGCATGTTGGATCATTTTGATTTTTGTGTAAGCCATAAGCAATGGTGTGTTTACACCATCAAATGATCGCGTATGTAAAAAACGACCGTCAACTTCGCTACAATCAGCCGCGACGTTGCTTAATATAATGTATATGTAGGGGGCTACATGCATATAATGTGTACGCTTCAGAGATGGATGTAGCTAAACCAATGTAGATTTTCCACCTGCATATAATATGTTGTCAAGCTTGCCGCTTTCAGGGGTTCTACCTTACGTTCTGCAAGTGACTGTTGAAAGTTCGTCAGCGTCCTTGTTTTTTTGTTGTTGTCGTTGTTGCGGTTGTTATTGTCGTTGTTGTTGCGGTTATTGTTATTGTCGTTGTTGTTGCGGTTATTGTTATTGTCGTTGTTGTTGCGGTTATTGTTGTTGTTATTGCGGCTATTGTCGTTGTTGGCAATGCAGCAAGTGGCGAGCGTCGCTTGTGCCCACGCCAGGAATGTGTCACTAGAGGGGGTGTTGCATTCATGAAATACTTTCAGTTGAGCCGAGCAGGGTCGATAAACATGTGCGTCGTATGTGGATGAGGGGAACGGGAAGGGCCAATGTTGCGTCAAATCATGTTTGGCGGCAACACATGCACAGAGGCGGCCCGGCAGCTGGAATGGCCACGCCGAGCCCCGCTAGGGGGGGTGGCCTAGTCCGTTAGGGTCCGTTAGCACAACGGTCGTCCCTCGAGTGAGGTGGAACATCCGGGGGCCTCTTGGTGAACACGGATGGTCTCTTGAACATGACGACAGCATAAACGCAGTACATATATCGTTGTTGTTGTTGTTGTTGCTGTCCTTGTCGTTGTTGCTGTTGTTGTTGTTGCTGTTGTTGTTGTCGTTGTTGCTGTTGTTGTTGTTTTAGAAGCTGTGTGTCCCGGCGAAGTGTTGAGGCAAGTTTCCTCATCCGAGCGCTGCGGCGCCATAGCAGCCAGGCCTGAGTGGCTGCTGCGACTTCAACATAGTATACACGTATGTTGTAATGTAGAAGAGCGTAGATAAATGGAAACTCTCGCGTTACGGTGTTTTCGTAGAGGCAGCAGGGCAACATTGGGGTAAGCGATGAGTCGGCTCGAACGAGGTGGCTGGATATTGTGCAGGTGCTTAACACGGTCTTCGTTTTATGAGGTCAGGTATACTGCAATGCCATTGCCAAGACGCACACAGTCTACCTAGGTTATCTCTTGGCCAGCCCCTAAATCTCTCTGCCGACCATAGAATCAATTAACTTAAGCGAATTTGTTGTTTGTCGATGAACCGAAATGCATTGATCACAAATCAAATTTTTTAAACGACGTTGGAACAACTTGTTTTATATATTCTGTATCCTAGAGACCCTATACGCACCCGCAACGCACATACACATCATTATCTCGCAGCACAGTTATCCTCTCCGTCCGTCGCATATATATATATATATATATATATATATATATATATTTAATTTGTTTACACACCACGTTGGGTCAAATATATATAATTATATATATAGCACGCAAATAATATGATTTATAACCGGCTAACCAAGCTAGTAGTGCAAAATTTAAGCATTGCAAAGTGTGATATCTGTTGCATTGGCCACTACAATTTCTGCAAATACATGTTTCATCTGGTGCGTGAAAGCCATTCAATTGGCGCGCTACATGGTAAATTGCATGCACGGCAAATCGCACACTTAGTTGTATGTCGATTTGTCCTGAAAAACTTTCCATTTGTTTGAGGGCATCGTGCCCGTAGAGAAGAGGCCTTCATCTACGTATTTTCTCCTCCATTGTATCTGCGTATTGTTTTGGCTATGTTAGAAACGCGTCTGTTCGGCCGAGTTTGTACTCGTTTTTTTTCGGCAAAGCCGGACCGTGTCGGCTTCTCGATTTTTGTCTGAACGCTTTTTCGGCTTGAGATGTACTGAGATGGCGGCTATTTTTGGTGGCTGGTTCTGTTATTTCCTGTTGCTGCTGCTGCTGCCGCTGCTGCTAGCATGATATGCGGTCTGTTTTCCTTGGCTGCGATCCTTGCCAAATGGTAGAGGGAGGCAAAGGGGAAGCAATCGGCCGTGTAGGGAGGGCGGCACAACAAACAGATGGTTAAGCAAGCTCGACGGTTTGTGTCGGCCGCAACGATACGCCGCAGTTTGATTGGATCTCATCTTTTTGCTCTCCACCTCTCTCTCCTTCTCTCTCTCTCTCTCTGAGTCTCTTTATCTGTCTCTATCTCGTTATATTAACCAACACACGGACGCCGCCGACGTTCAAACATTCAAACAACCAGTCCCCGAATTTCGTCGACTTGTTGTAGCTGGGATGCGTGAATGCTTGCCAGCGTAACCACACCGTTTGCCTATCGTGCCTAGGCTAGCTAACTAACGACAGAACTGCTAGACTCGGCATTTGCCAACACTAGGCAATGTATGTTTGCTAGCCTTCCTGTTTTGCGCTCATCATAGCAGCACCATGCGACAGAAAGTATACTCGAGACGTATACTCGGCTCGAGTCACGCACATGACCTCTCCAGCCGGACAAGGAAAAGGAGGAATAAGAAAAAAGTGTACCTAAAAACAACAACAAGAACAACAACAGCAATAACAACAACAACAACAACAACAACAACAACAACAACAACAACAACAACAACAACAACAACAACAACAACAACAACAACAACAACCACCACCACCACCACCACCACCACCACCACCACGACCATCACGGCGCATAGCTAACGAGCCAATACTGCATCCACGGCCAAAGCTGGTTGTCTACGGCAAACATTTTGCTTTTCTGTCTACTTTCACTCTAACTACTGCTACTAGCATCGACACATCGGCGATTACTACGCCGACACATCTGACAACGATGCAACGATGGAACGACCACACCGATATTGGTGGCACTGCAACTCGCATTTGCAGCTGGTACGAACACGACTGTTTTTGCCTCACTTGAACAGAGCACTGAAACAAACACACATACAGACATCTAAATAGATAGATATAGAGACAGACAGAAAGACAGCAGTTTTTCTTCCTGCCGAGCCCATCTTGCTCCCCTCATCCCAGGCGACGCAAGCGGCTGGCTGATGGTCGTCGGCTGATGCCACCAGAGAAGCACCAGACAACAAGCGTTCATTCCTCTATTTTGATCTCTAATTTCTTCTCTCTTGACGCTTTTTCCTCTGACGACGGCCGCCGCAGTCATTGGATATCGATGCTGTCGGAAGCCTCCGTGACGACTTTTGCTAGTTGCTTGTCTTTCGTTTGTACTCGTCGCAGTCGTAGTACTAACGCAATAGGCTCGTGGCCGGCCTAAACGGTGGTCATACCAATCTATGACGAACAACTATCCTCTATCCAACCAACTCTATATATATAAATATATATATATATATATGGGCTTTAATATATATATATATATATATATATATATATATATATATATATATATATATGGGCTTAAATCGGTTATCGTGTATACGCTGGATTAATTATATCCATGGGGAATTTCAGTAGACATGCTCTGCGTGTATATTCTTCATCATGTTAACCGTATAGAGAATTTGGCGATTACAATTTTGTGTCTCCTGTAGTAGAGATCCTAGGCTAGATAAGTTTAATAAGGGCCAAATCCATAAGAGGAATTTATTGGGCAGTGTGCACATGCGGTTTATATATATAAACGCAGGCTCTCTAAATAAAGAAATCTCTTCAAATATTTTTCTGTTTGATATTCACGTCCGTTGGGTGGTGTTGACATCAATATATCGCAGCTACAGCAGACGCGGGTCAGCCGGCTGTTGAAACCTGGGTCTTCTTTTCTGATTCATCTATGTCGTCATCTTCGATTAATTTTGTTTGTCAGCTGGCTGTCTTCACGTTTAACTGTCAGATAACTGAACTGCATGCACTAGTCTTGCTGGATCGCAGCATCAACATTTACAGCTACTTTTTGTCTACATAGACTAGATTAATGTCATCGCTTGCCGAAGCCAAATAAATAATCAATCTTGAGCGAGTAAAGCAAATGACAACAGCGCCGGCAACACTAAAATAAACAAAAAGTGACACGAAAAGTAACCACCAAGGATCACCACTGTTTGTTCTGCAGTCGCTGTTTCTACTGGGGTATGTAAATATTTTCGCTGTGTCTGACCTACACAGAAGACAAATCAGTAGAACCCTATCATGCGGGTTTATTTATGCACCAAAGTTGCCTCCTCCCCTTTCGGATACCTCTTGCTAATGATCAATCAACTTTTCGACCTCTCGTTTACAGAAATTCTCGTTCTGGAAATAAAGACAGGTTGCATCCTATTGTGCAGCTCTTTTATAGGCATGCTTTTTTTCTAAGTGAACTACAATAGACCATATGGGTTGAATAATAGCCTAAAGGCGCAAGATCCGGAAAACGTGTGGATTACACAATAAGGAATGCACAGTTCACTTGGGTTGATCGTGGGAACTGCCCTTTGATTACATTTCTGCAAACGTTTCTACAGACGGCCTCTATTTCACCGCAGGCATCGAAACTGCCGGAACACGAGACTTTGCGGTGTACAAGCAGTGAAATGCTTTAGCGGATGGCTTCAGTATGGTGACGACGTTAAGTGTGTGACGAACATGTGATTGGTTTGTTTGAGAGAAGGAGTATTGTTTGGGTAATTATATAATATATATTATTCACCTATAGACGATCTTTCGTGAGCTTCCAAGAGGTAATCGCTAGATACTGATGTATATCCAGGCACAAAACGTCCTCCTCTAGCACTACAAAATATTTAGTTCTTGGTTCATTATCCAAATTAAAGCCTTCATCGCGGGACTTCTCGAACCAAGTTTGACGAGCGTGTTCGCTACAAAATCCGGTTCAAAGATGAAGAAATATATTCCACATAAAAAGAAGTTTAGGTACCGAAACTCGTACAGGCATACATAAATATGTTCAGCAGATACAGCAACTCATACTATCAGTCAGTTTTCTAGCTATTATCTAGACTTCCAACGGAACAGCAAGAGCCTCTAAAAGGGAGTTCGCCGTTGACTTATCCATCTGTGCTGAAATTGTATTGCTGGTCCTGTAAGCATGCAATAATGCGCATTTAAATACGGCCCTGCTGTTCTGTTATAACCAATATTGTCACGAGTTTTCGTATCATGACAGTCATTGTGTGTTAGTTGGCCTTTTCAAACGCTTATTTTATTTGAAAATGAAAACGCGTACATACAAGCATCTGATATGCTGATTAGATACGAGTAGGAGCTTTCTTCTAGTCGTTCTAACGGTGGTTTACAGTTCACCAGTGAGTTGTTATAACCTAGAGAAAAGCAGACGTCCAAAAGAAAACTGGGTCGTCTTTGTTTTTTTTTTGATACTGTGTACAATACCCGACTTCTTCCTCACTCGCAGACGAAAATTTCCGACGGACTTTGAAGTTCTGAAAGCAATGCGGTGAACAGCGCATACTGTGCTGCTTGCCCCGTGGAGTGTGCTGTAATTTTATTACGTTCCTTCTCACTTCCCGGTTTTGACGGGCGCGTCTTGCGTGCGGACCGGACGTCCTTTACTGGCCGGACTGCTTTCGACAGCAAACGAAGTTATAACTCTCCAGTGAGCCTGATACGCACGGGGCCTTTATGCGTTTCGTTGCGAGAAGAAGGTACATGAATGTTCTGGTGCTCTATCTACTCCTATTCTAGACTCAATGTCGTTTCCTTGCTACTCTGGAATAGGCAGAGCGTGGGTCGTTTTGCTCGGAAACTGCGCGCGAGAGAGGAGAATCCTCTGATGGCAGATTCCATCTCGTGTCTCAGTGGCGATCAGAAGAGAGAGAGAGAGAGAGACAAGCATGTACCTTGTATGCTTCGTGAGGCTTGCTTAAAACACCTCGCTACCTAGTTTTGCTGTTCTCCTGAGAACGTCTTACCTCCCTGTTTCTTTGCCTTCTTATTCTCTGACGCTTATTCGATTCTCAACGGCGGAGCAGCAGCTTCCTCGTTGATAGATCATCAGGCAATCAAACGAGCTGCTGCTATTCGCCGCCTCCACGTTGCCATTCGGCTCTGTACAGCGGAAAATTGTGAGAAAGCGCACGGAAGTTGAACCTAATTAACGTCGTCCGGTACTTGTCCTTTATGACAGACACCCGCAATATTCGTATTAGTGCGTTCTACATGTATTTTACTTTATTTCGAGCTGACTCTTAGCCAATATGTAATTTCCACGGAATTGCTTTCGCACTGCTTAGAAAGACGGAACGCATAAATGTGAAACGGCGGGGATCGAACCCGCGCACTTATGTGTGTCTCCTCCGGTCGCAAGGCGCAAGGAGACTAGTGCTTTCTACGACGATTCTACACGACTAAGTGGCTACTGGACCACATGACAGAACAAAGTCTCTTCTAGGTCTTCCTTTTGTCAACTGGTTACGTGGAACGAATTCCAGTACCGGCTTGAATGCTGCTGCCGCCGCCGATTCGCTCGACCCCGTATCTACAAACCTTGCGGCAAGATCTAGCTTTTTTCGTCCTAGCCTGTAGTCCTCTTCCCGAACACCTTGGCCGACGCAAGTTCTTCTAATCCAAATAAAATGTGCTCAAGTACTTCTACTCTAAATACGCTTTACTCTAGTCGGGGTGTTGGAAGGACACGCCTAGATTGACACCACATATTTAAGTGGCGTACATCAGAGAAAGAGGGATTGACTTTGTTAGTTACCTGAGAGTATAAATACATATGCGAACTTGCCAGAGCGTATTCTATGTGACACGGACCTGCTCTACACTAGTTTAAGGAAATACAGTTGTATGGCAAATGCATATCGATCTTTAGGTTAAAAGACGGCATGCATCGTCGGTTGCAAGTAGGCAACTTTAAAGGCACCCTTGCAGTCTTAAACAGAGTAATATCTGTTGATGTTGTGGGTGCCCGTGAATGAGCATGCATTTATGTATGTACGTCCTTATGAGAAGCAGTTCTATTGAGTTGCAATCAAGGCTGCCTTCATTTGTATAATGCCAAAGTTCGTATAGTATTATAACGAATAACTCAAGCTTAGTCCTATCGCTGGCGGTCGACATCAAACGTCGATTCGTCTCCTGCATCTATGATAACTACGTCTGTATAACGTATAAGCAGGTCCTAGCGGACAGTAGTGCCGCACTACCGAATTTACCGTTTTTTTGTTGTTGTGGTTGCTGTTGCCAATTTCAACTTTCGTATCGGCGTTGTTGGTCGTCTTGCCTCGGCTATGATCGCGTTATGAGTACGCGCGATGACATTTGCTGGAGGGTCAATCACTCGAATCTGTCGAATTTGTCCGGCAGTCCCGCAGACAACTCATACACGCAATACTGCGCACTGGCGCGCGTCGTGAAGTTGTCGACTTGGTGACGTCGATAACGTCAAGAAGCGGGTGATATTGAGGAAGGCAGCGAGGAGAGAGAGAGCGAGCGAGTATCGATGCCGCTGTGAGGCGACGCTGCGATATGCTCGAAGGCTAGCACGGACCGGCTTGATGCCCTCAGAGGAACTTTTTGATGCTGGCCGTGATGTTTCCCGATTTTCTTTCAATAGCTCCCGCAAATGCATTTGTTTATTTATTTATTGGATTTTACCCAATCTGACTACCTTTGCAGGTGTGTCGCGTTTCCATTTTCTTCACTTCACCAAACACTCTTTCCTTGACTCGTTGGCAAACGGCCATATATGTGTTTGCTTTCTGTTGTTTAGGTTTCCTTCCTTTAGACTCATTTTGTCCAATTCACCTTTGACACAAAGTCTACCCTATCGCAAACATTCCCCATCTGAGCCCCGTAGAAGCAGAAGTACGTGCTCGTGTCCGAGCTCCAAGGAAAAGCTCTTGCACATTTTCCTATTTGCAATGTTGAGTAATTGTATCAATAGAAGGCGAAACAAGTGCTTTTCCTCGTATGACCGCTGCGATGCGATTTGGTAATGTATATATATATATATATATATATATATATATATATAGAACGTAGTCTATGCAGACAAAAGTAAAGGTGCAAAATATTCCTAGGAAGATACGATTGTTGGCAGATGCGCATTAAAGAATGCATCTCGGAGAGAGACTATATACATTTCCCATTGTTCGCGGGCATTGTGACGTGTTAATTCTTGGTGGTGTCGCAAGGGTTGCGACTGGTGGAAGAAGCCGTTATAACAAATGTGCTTTTTTGTTCATTTCTTTCTGGCTTTCAGGTAAGCTTTCTCGACCTGCACGTCAACCATAGCGGAAGGCCAATACAGCTGTAATGACCTGATGACTTCAAAGACGGCAGCCGGTCAACCAGACTGGACTGGGTAGGATATTGCATGACAGGATGGTCGGCGTTAGGGGTAGTCCGGCCCCTTGCTCGCAACCTTCCACTGTTGGTCGAAGTTGGAATGAAGTGCTGTACGCCTTCATTAGCTGGACCAACCAACAACTCTTCGAGTAAAGAAGATTCCTGCAGCCCATTACGAGTGGTTGGTTGATCTGCGCATGCGACTGAATTCCTTCACGACCGTGTAGTAAAGCTGTATAGTGTGGAAGACGAAGGCTAGCCAACCAGCAAGGGGAAGACGGAACGAGGCTGCTTAGATAGACAGTGATACGAGGCTGACCATGTGGCCACCACGTTCACCCCTTACGGTAGTCCCCAGTGAGGCGTCTATCTATCTATCTATGCGGCAGCTACCCCCACCACAACCTGTCTCTCAGGAGAAGCTCAGATGTAATTGGTACGTTAGGTGGCCCTGTGATATTAACTAGCGTCCTGTGCAGGGCGCCTGGTTGCAGTTGCTCTCATGAGCAATGAGGGCGCTATAACGGGCGTACACTACGTAAGCATGGTCTGAATGGGAATGCAACGGTTCCTGTCTCCGACGCTGGTACTCAAGTGAGCTGCTTATGCAGTTTTCTTGATTTTTGTCTGTTTGGTTGTGTTATTCCCATGACGGCTTACCAGAACCTTGCCGCTCGAGTGGTCTGTCCCTCTAATCGGAAGGGTTTGCCTCGGGTGGATACCCTTGAGCCTGAACAGCTCGGAAAGTGAATGTTGAGGGGTTTATCACGCATAGTCACCTCCTATAGTTTCGTGACCGCTGGTGCTGTTGGGCACGGAGCACGCGGACAGATAGGCGACTTCACACAGGGATTAGCACTGATGCCTAGACAGGCCAGCGGTCCTGTGCACCTTTGAGGCTAGAGGAAATTGTACCGCGGCATCCGTAGGATCACCAACATATAGAGACTGACGGGGACGCGGCGTTGGAGGGGAGGGGGTGTGGATAGCGTAACTGGGGTAACGACGAAAATGTACCGAAGCAGCAAGCGGCTAGCTGAGGGAAGACAGCGAAAGCTAAGGAAATAGATAGAGGTGAGGATATACAGGATGGCGCGGGATGCCTGCCAGGCCCTGTCTGGCAAAATGAATATGGATGGAGAAGGCTTTCGTTTTCTCGGGGAGAGGGAGATGCAGGTGGCAAATGGAGTAGGCCCACACTAAGAGGCATGCCTGCGCAACGCTGTAGAGTAGAATAGAGTAGAGCTGCCATGAAATATATTCGCAGTCCTCTGTCGGCCCAGCTGAGTAGCTAGGCCCTGTGATGAAGACGTGCGACTGTCCCCTCCTACTCAGTTTGATGCTTGTCTAAAGGCAGGTGTGACTTTCAGGATACGTGGAGAAACGCAAGACCAACGGCGTAGGTCAAAGAGCGTGCTATATATATATATTATATATATATATATATATATATATATATATTATATATATATATATATTAAAATGATAAAAAAATCAAATAATAATAATCATATTATTATTTCGAGCCAGTCCGAGAATTCATGAAGTGTTGGCGTTATTCGACGTTGTTATATTGATTTCGCTAATGTGGTTCCCTTCTCTTAACAACAACAGCAAATGGGCTGGAGGAGAACACAAAAGTCGGAGTAATTGGCAGGCCGTGTTATCGTTCTCTGTGGATGGTACAGTCTCTCCCAGCTTTTAGCTTTCTTCTCTCCCTCGCTCACTTAAGCTGGCTCTGGTACTCTGGCTTTTGGTCCTTGATGGCGTTGATGGCAATGATGATGGTCATGTTGTTTGGATCCTTTCCTCCGTTGAGCAGGCAGAACAAGGTGGGACCTTGTTGAACTGTCAAGAGCTCGATTACCTGGACACCCGGTTTGCTGATAGTGGTGCTGCTGCTGTTAATGCTGCTGCTACTGCATTCGGGGCAGTTGCCGGCCGCACTACTTTCGGTCGGGTCAGCAGGTTAAGGAACGGTGGAAACGAAACTCAACGGCAAGAGACGATCGAAAAGGGCCAGGGCAGAACGGAGGAACACGACAAGCGAACGCATCCATCTGCCAGGGTTCTGTTGAAGCGGTCGTTCAAGCGCCGCGCCATTCGCTGTTGTTCGTTCATGTGTAACCGTTGGCGGCATGACTAGCCAACGACGAGTGCACATTCGGCATTGTGGTGTATTCGAAGCAAAGTAGGGAGCTTGACAAAGATCAGTGAGTTGTAGAAGACGTAGCACAGTAGTTTTAGTCGTAGAAGTCGTCGCCGTCGTCATCTGTTAAAGGAGTAGAAGGTGTGAAGGGCAGATAGCCACATTTGGATACGCGGCGACAGTTCGCTACGATGGTTCTACCCAGTTGCTTTGGTAACTGCTGCTGTTGCTGCTGCTATGTAAGGCCTTTAGCGCTTTGCGCTCTGCATATTCATTGTCCATCCACTTGATCCTCTTAGACAAGCAGGGTGGATCTTGCTAGACTGACAAAACGGAAAAAAAGGGAAACAGACAGACAGAGAGAGAAAAAGAAAGTGATAGAAATAATTAAAGAAGAATTGAGAGTGCGGAAAAAAAGTCTCGATGGTATATCTACGAAATGTAGTCATGCATTGTATGTGGGGACGTCAAGAGGGGGTATTAGGTTGACTGGAAGTGTCTGATCAATTTACGGCTATTGATGGGAGAAAGTAGCTACCAGAATTTAGTGGAATGAAGGTCGTGCGAGAAGATGCGGACTATGACGGGTGTCTCTCTCCCTTTCTGGTCTGATCTTTCTCTCGCTAACTTTTGTTCGTCTCCATTGGCCAGCTTTTCCCGGTTTTCCGGGTCTTTCCCGCTCTTTTCCCGTGGAGATCTTGCTTTCTTTCTCTCTTTCTGCCATACATACAGCCACAGCCAGGCGCATTATACTCTCTGTGTAGTAAACTCTAATCGGCAACGGGTACGCCTACCTGGTTAGCGCGCATCGCTATGTTTATATGAGTAATTGTTTTTATATAGTAATCATAGGGACGCGTGTTTTTGACGGGTACATGTGTGCATGGATTTGCTTGTATTGTGTTGCCAAGAGTAGGCACCGCATTTAGAAAAAGAAAAACGCCACCTCTTCCCCTGCGAACGTACATGCATGCATGCCTCTATTCTCATAGGATTCACTTATTCACTAGCACAGGGCAATCTGTTTCAAATCTGGGTAATTGCAAGCGCACCCAAGTAGCCTGATGAAGTCACATCGAAGGAAGTACGTCGAACGTTCGACGTACATTGACTATGCGGCTTTGCTGTTATCTCGTTGCACTCGCTATAATCAATCTCCCACGACACTATTAATTGCAGTCTCTGTGTTGTGGTGGCA
This sequence comes from Dermanyssus gallinae, assembly GCA_003439945.1. Taxonomy (NCBI): domain Eukaryota; kingdom Metazoa; phylum Arthropoda; class Arachnida; order Mesostigmata; family Dermanyssidae; genus Dermanyssus; species Dermanyssus gallinae. The sequence continues at coordinate 262,330 of QVRM01004035.1, read as the reverse complement.
GGCAGTTGAAGCAAGTGACACACAGGCCGGTTGTCGATTGTTAAGTCATGCATTTATTTGTGGCTTGGGGCCACCTTTCACGCAGCCTCCTCCGCCCTGCTCTGCTGTAGCGTGCTCTGCTCCACCCGGTTCGAGCGTGAAAATAAGGTGCGTTCATGTTAATGTCAGCCCTAGCAAGCGGTTACCCTTGAACATCATGTCAAAGGAAGGAAATATTGTGTGTAGACACACGTATCTTGCATGTTTCTACCTAATTATACCTAAATATACCTAAGGAAGCCAAAATAGTGACATATAATCTAAATTATCAGAAGTCTCATATTATGCTAACCCCAATAATAAGTAAATAAGAAATCATTTTTGTACTTATTTTATATATCTAGTGCGTAATGATACGTTTTTTTTTAAATGTGCAACATTTGCTCTTCATAATCATATGACAATTTGCAATGTGCTAACTAACAACATCTAGTTTCATTTTGTCAGCCGAGCTTAGCAATACTTCATCTAGTCAGTTTAGTGCATGTTTAGAAGCGTACACATGCTTCTGCACACGTGGGCCACGTGCATAGGCAGTTTGGGTATCTCTTTCTGTTCACACACACATTCATTCATGCCTCCCGCTGATCATCCCCACACGGCAGCAGCAGCACCATCGTTGTCTTGGCAGCGGCGTGGTCGCCAGGAGTTTCTATTCGAGGAGAGAAATTATGTCAGTGTCACTTAGCGTTGCGATGTGCTTTCGTATGGCGAGTTTTAACAGTCGGTGGCGTTCATTTGGTGGTTCACGGATGTTTGTGGGGCAGGTGTTTAATAGTTTTATGAAGTGGTGAATTGCTGTTCGGCGCACTGTTTCCGTTCGTGTGTATTCTATGTTAATTTTGTCATTTTGCCGTCTTCTCGTTGAATAGCTGTGTGTAGGTCTATTTCTATTTTGAATTTCACACCCGGTTTCTGTTTCTTTAAGAAGGAAGAAAATAAGTACGGATTCGGCGTAGAGCTGACGAAAAGGAATTATTTTGAGTGTTTGCATCAGGGGAGCTGCACTAGTTATGGCGCTAACACCGGCGATTAGTCGCACGGCTTTTTTTTGCAAGATCATCAGCGGTTTCAGTATAGTAGGGAAGGTTCCACCAAACACGACGATTGCGTATCTAAAATAAGCTTCAATAAGTGCTTTATATAATTCTAGTTTGAATTTAGTCGTAGCAGACGAACGTATTTGACTGAGGACTGCAATGCCTTTTCGGATTTTGCGGGCGGTGTGGTCTACGTGTGAGTTCCATGTTAAATTACTGCTTATTATCACTCCAAGATATTTAATTGTGTCTGTTTTTTGTATAAATGGGCAGTTGCATGTTGTGTTTGGTATATGATTGTGTAGTTGGATTTTGTCAGGTACAGTCAGGTTGCGGCGACATTTTAAATTAAAGTGTATAAATTTTGTCTTGTTGTGGTTTATTACAAGCCCGTTTGTTTTCATCCAGTTTCCTACCTGCCTCAGCCCTTGTTCAACATGGTGTCGGTCGTGGTAAAGGTTTTGTCTATATACGAGTGCAGTATCGTCTGCGAACATATATTTGGTTGATCCGTCGTGTAAGTGGAAAATATCATTACAGTACAGTATGTATAGCAGTGGCCCGATCACGCTTCCCTGGGGGACCCCGAAGGGTCTTAGATCTATCTCTGAAGAATCACTATTATATGAATAAGTTTGTTTCCTGCAGTGAAGATACGTGGCGATTACGTTTAATGCTCGCGAAGTGATTCCCATATTTGACATCTTTTTTAGGAGACGGTTGTGCGGTAAGGTATCAAATGCACGTGAGAGATCGAGAAATACTGCCACGGGTCGGTTTCCTTTGTCTACTTCCGAGGCTATCATTTCCTGTATTGCTATTAGTGCTGATTGTGTACTCTTGCCAGTTCTAAAGCCAAACTGATTTTTGTGTAATATGTTGTTTTCATGCAGGTGCTGTTTTATCCGCTTGGCTATTAGTTTCTCAATTAACTTACCAATAGTGCTTAATAGAGATATGGGTCTAAAGTTGTCGATATCTTGTTTGTTACCTTGTTTGTGTCAGCTTGCTTATGCTTCAGAGCTACGAATTGCTGTGGCTCTTCTTGAGGGAACAAGCTTCTTATTTATATCGTTTATATCGTTGTTCTTTTAAATGCTCACTCGACTAATGAGCGGTCTGTTTCCCTTGAACATACCTGCACAAATGAAAAGCTCCAAATGGCGTCTAGCGTATGCATACGCTAGATTAGACGTCGGCACAATCGAACCTCTCTCTCTTATGGCCAGAAATCAGAAGCAGGTAGAGAGCCGCTCGCTGTTAAGTTTCTTTCTGGTCTGTCTAGTCAGTGCACTTTTTTTTGTTCATCTTCTTGTTGCCTATTTGATTAGTGAAGTAATTACTGAGGTATTCGAAATCATCATCTTGTAGTTACGAAGTTGCAAGCTGTCGCCGTTGTGGATGTTACAATATATATATATATATATATATATATATATATATATATAGTAACATCCTATATATATATATATATATATAGTAACATCCTATATATATATATATATTGGTGTTATTGCTTCTGCAACGACTGTATGAGACGCGACAATTCCTTCATCATACTGTTGCACAAGGCTCGGTCCAGCAGCAGCAGCAGTAGCAAGCAGGCTGGACTAATCAAAGCAGTGAAGAGTCCGCAAGCTGACCGACAGTCAGACGGGGTGGTGGTAGGGCTTTTTCGTCACGGCCGCGAAACAGTTGCCTTTGCTGAGACATTGAAGCGCTGTAACGCGATGTTACCGTCACTGCCGCCGCTGCCGTCGTCGTCGCCGCCGCAGTATGTGCATCGAGTTAGTTGAGCTTCTGCTACCTCCTCTCGGGCGCGATTCTGTGGTCTGGGCAGGGACGTATGTGCTTCGTATTTACTTCAAGCGCCCATCATCACCACCACCACCACCACTACGAAGACAACAATGATGACGTGAAGACGACGACGACGAAGAAGAAAAACAACAGCAACAACAACAAAACACTCTGAACAGTTCGTCGTCATTACATGTTTTCTGTGTGTGTGTGTCTGTGTTGTCTGTATATGTATACGTTTTTTACGAAAGGCTGTTGTGCTATTAACGTATACATATCGCTGACTCTTCTACCTGTATCTACCGCCGACCTACCTGGGTGGTAGTTGGCTTCTGACTGTATCTGCATCTTTGTATGCTATAGTATCTATTCAAATGTTCCGCTTGTGTGTGGTGTGTGTGATTGTATACGCTGATACGATACAGCTTTCGGTGCCTCACTCTCTCCCACTTTTGTTCTATCTATCTCTTTTCTTTTCCCTCTCTATATCTCTCTTGCTATTTCTCTCTGTGCTGGCTTTTGTTGGCCAGCTTTTCCCCGATTTTCCCGGTCTCCCGTCTCGCTCTTTTCCCGCGGGGGTCTCGCGCCGTTCTCTCGCTCTTTGCCATACAGCGGCATATTTATTTTTTGTTGCCCACAGCCAAAGCATCATACCAAGCAACGAGAGCAGCAGCATCAGCAGCAGCCATTTCTGCAGTCCTTTGCTCCGATATGTGTGCGTGGCCATGCGTTTGCCGTGTATGTCGCATTCGTGCAGTGGTGGCTGGAGCAGCGCTAGCAGAAATACGTAGCAGTTGTAGTAATAGTAGTAGTAGTGTATAGCTACTACACTATATATATACATATATATAGTGTAGTAGCTGACGACGATGGCATCGGCGGTGGCATCGGGAGACGCACTATAACAGCGCAGCGTGGCCACCGACGGACTGCAGGCGACCAAGGCAGGAAACCAAGCTTTCGGCTTTTCTTCCGTTGGCTGCTCGTTCATTCTTTCAAAGTGCGGCCATCGGCCGCTGTGGCCGTGGCGGGCGGCAGCCGCGAAAATTAATGTCTTTGTAACCCACCTTGCCCCTACCCCATGTTTCGACTGCATTTTTCGACATCTCCTCCCCCCCCCCTGTTCCTCTTGTTCTTTCGTCGGCTGTGTTCTCTGTGCATTTTCTTTCGCGTTCTGTTTTTGTTGTCGTTGCTAGTGTTGTTGTCGTTGCTGTTGCTATTGTTGTTGCTGTTGCTGCTGCTATTGTTGTTGCTGTTTTTCATTTCTCGGTCCATCCGCGCGATGCCCGCTCAACGCTTCACGCCAACGTCGTCAACGTCAAGACAATAACCCTGCACTGTAGTGGTAACTGGCAAAATGAAGTCATGTTTTGTCTTGTCGTATCAGTATTGTTGTTGCTGTTGTTCGTGGTAGTGTTGTTGTCAGTCTTTTGTTGTTATTACGCCTGGCGCAGTGATTGTTGTCGCTGTAATTAGTGCGCAATTGTTGGGATTACTTTTGTAGATGTTGTTGATTGTCGTCGCCCTTGTTGTAGTTGTTGTTGATAATACTATTATTAGTATTCTTTAAACTGCCTACGGCAACAAACAAAAAGTATCCGCATTTACAAATCAAAAATACTAGGATTTATGAAAGAATACAACAACAAAAATTACTGCAACAACAACAACAAGGACGACAACAACACTAGTTGCCATAGCAGCAACAATGACAACAAGAAAACAATGACACAAATCAACAGCAACAATCGGATCAACAACGCAGCAATAACGGCACAATAACGACGGCTTCTGCAGAGCGATGAACAGCGACAATACCAATCTGCACGGATGGTAGCAATAGCGGTGGCACCCGCAGTGGCGATTACAACAACAGCAACAAAAACAACAACAATTCTAGCACCAGCACTCATATATCAACAATAACCTCTCTGTGTGGGGTGGAAGGAAAGAGGGCATCTCAGAAGCTAAATGCGGCAAACTAAATGCTCCCTCCTCATGTCAGGTAGAGTCGAGCTGGGCTGGTCTGGTCTGGGTTCGCCTGGCCTGGACAATGAGGAAACCCAGAGCAAAAACTGCGCGAGAGCGTAACAACACACCAGATGATAGAGATAATAATCAAGTGTTTTGCTTGTATTCGTCGGAGAGGCCTGAAGGCCGGCATCGAATGCTGCGTCGCCTAAGTTGATGTTAATATTTGCGACGGCACTGGTCGGATAATTTTCATGCTATTTTGTCTAGTTCGTTTAATTATTTTCTTCTTGCGTCTATTTTTCGTCCTCATTCTTTGTTGCATTATTGTTGCTTGTATTGTTGGTGTTGCTGTTGTTGCTGCTACTGCGACGATTGTTGCTGTGTGTGTGTGGTGCAACGCAACTAAATGGAACAACCAGAAACTTATTGCAGAAAAGCCAGAGATAGAAAGAGTGACTATAGATGACGCCACATACAGAAGCGGCACAGGGGGAGACCGACGGTAATGGATGGGCACGAACATTAACACTGTAAAGTGGGCCCGCTGACGCCTTGTTGTCCTCATAACGAAGTTGTTCGTAAAGAGTACCTGCTTGCTTGCTGCTTTATTGCATTATTGTTGTTGTTCTTGTTACTACCACTACTACTCCTACCATCTATCCGCAGTACGTGCGCGTTATGACTTAGATTGCTCGAACGATATAGCGCAAACCGACAGGCAGACGAATGGGCGAGCCTTGGAGGAGCAACTTCAGAGGCCAACGGCCGCGGCGCAGACATAGCGTAGGCCCAGACGGGCACTTGAGCGGGTTGGCCATCAGGAGCACCACTATTCCTCATTTGTAGGGCATTGCTTTGTAGGGAACGGGCGATAAAATGGGGCCGGCCGGCCGTCCAAATTCAGCCCCCCCGCCTAAATCCTCACTTTCAAAGCTAAGTGCGCAAACCATACGAACAGGATGAAGAAGCTAGAAGACGAAGAATACGACGAAGGAGCAGACATGCCCGGAATACCTGCCTTGCTGCGTGTCTGTCTGCTTTTCTTCCAATGTATCGCTGCGTATGTGCCTGTGCTGTTCGTAGAACAGAACTACAGGGAAACCATCCAGACAGATGACCCTCACTTCTACGATGACCGCCCCGTTTAGCCAAACCAAGGCGAGGGGGGAGGGGGGGTAGGAGGTTGTGCGATAGGAAAAGCGCGTGAGAGGCCACGAAGGGCACGCGAGAGCCATACAAGCCCCCGTCTCTGAGTACAAAGACATGAACAAATAAAAACTGCTCTCGCCGAGGTGTTGTTGTGCACAATGAGCGTGCGCTCGGAAGAACCAGAGAAGCAACGTCATCAGAGATGGCTTCTGAGCTCGTTTGGATAAAGAACTCTACCACAACTCGCATCAGAGAGAGAGAGAGAGGGAGAGAGGAGGAGGAAGGGAGGCGGGGGGAGGAAGAAACATAATTTGGGTCGTCTGTAATGTAGTCGCACACTCACAAAGCAATTTTTAGGTGAGTGGGTAGCGGAAGCATCTTCAAGTCATTTACGTCCGAATTTTGGTAATTCTTCGTTTTGTTTGGAAGCGTCGTAGAGAGACACGCGTACGTACGCTTGCAGCAAGGAAAGAACGCCTTGGAGGATGGTTGCCGGCTGCTACAGCGGCGGAATATTATCATCTGGTGAACGGCCAGTTTGTGCTCATAGAAGCATAGATCAAGAGATAAAAATGTGTTTCTCGCCGCAGAATTGACTGCGTACAATCGACAAGCAAGCAATGAATTGAGCAACCAGTTACGGCAGTGGCAAATAGACGCTCGGATGCGCACGAACTGAAGTAAACTGAAACTGGAGTGTCCTTACTTCAAAGCGACTAGTGAGGAAGATTTGTGTAGGACTCGGCAGAAATGGTAGAAGACAACAGACGACATATAAGCACTGCCATACTGACTTCAAGTTCTAGCATTCGAATTATCATACATTTGTCCGGGGCCTCAGTCTGGCGAGTTCCCTTTGTAGGCTTGAACTCTAATGACCTCTTGCAGACGAGAAACGAATGAACGGAGCAATGAGTAAGAAAATGTATCTAGAAGGGTACCGTGTACCGACTGTCAGACATGTTGGAACGTCCACATTGGGGACAAGTAGAAAGACGAAGCAAGCGTTCGCACATTTCACGAAGCCTTAGATCATCTCACTTTTTCCAGTGAATACTTAGCTATAGTAGCAGTAAATAAAACGTATGTGCATAAGAGTATGTTCCCTCTACATGCCCTTGCCACATGCTCTAAGGAACATAGTTCAGAGGGGAGTGGAATTAAATCCGGACCGGAAATTGTTGGCGGGAGTTAGACCTCCGGCGTTTCGAACGCAATCAAAGTTTATTTAGAGAATTTATTATCAACGCAGCAATGCACGCGTATCGCTGCGGATATTGCCGAAACAGCCGTCGGTAGAGGACTTCATCACTGTCTGCTGACACTGGGAGTGTCCCGGCTGTAGATTACATTTGGAGATCTTTGAGAGGCGAAGAACGGAGGAGGTATGGCATTTGCCGTCAATTTAAAACGCAATATTTATGTATGTATATAAATATATATGCATATTTGGATATACGTATACACATATATATATATATATATATATATATAGTCAAGGCATTTTGGTGACTGGTTTTACTGTCTGTCAGATGGCTAGAGGTAAAGACACCTCAAAGATTTGTTCGGTCGATTCTCTTTCTGACTTTACGACCTCCTAATCTCTCTGACGTTGATTATCAACAGCGCATTCGTTGTATTTATTAAGATGCTTTTTAGTTCTCGTATTTAGGCTTATTTGTGTGTTCGTCTGTAGGCATGTCGAGACGTTCGCGTATATTCGTTTATGTATATATATACTATATACGTATATATATATATATATATATATACGTATATATGAGCGTGTTACGTTGGTGCATGTTCGCATATTTGTCCCGATGAGCGACGACCGGACTTGGTGTCGTCTGCCTGGGTGTTCTGCTTTTCAGCGATCAGCTAGCGGCATGTTTTTGCAGCCAGTGATTTCAGGGTTCGTGTTATAAAGCTATCTATCACCGGACTCCTCCATGTCGAGGTCCCGTTGCTGTTGTTTATGCGTCGACGTGGTTGGTTTCTGGCCGGTCGAGGCAGGAGGGAGGGAGGAGGGAGCGAGCGAGCGAGCATCTCTATCGTTAGTCAACTTCACTCGTCAACATATTGTACATAGCGTGGTTGTACGACTTGTTGGTAGGTAGGCAGGGCTGCCGGCAACAGCAACCAGTAAATAGCAACAGTCACAGGTAATACCTGCCGCCAAGTGGAGCGACCAGCTCCAACCAGTGTACAGTGGACGCTAGGAGGGTTGTTTTTGTTGTTGTCTTTATTGTTGTTGTCCTCGTTGTTGTCGTCTTCGTACGGTTACTGTTTTGTTCTGTAGCTGTTGTTATTTTTTGGTATTATTATTATTAACATCGTTGTTGATATTGACGACACTCCCGCAACGAAAAACGTACGAGTCGCAACGCAGTGCGGAGGTCTTTGAATCTTTCGTGGAGATCCAGTACAGAAACAATTATACTCGTATATAACACGACTTGCCGATCAATGATTAGAGTGTTAATACACAGCCTAACCATATATATATAATATATATATATATATTATATATATGAGATCTGAGAGTAACAAAAACATTTGAAGATACATATTTGTTGCCACTTCTAAAAAAATACAATATCAGTGTGGTAGTGACCTCTTTAGTTTGCACAAGCCTTACAACCCAATTTTAGCACTTTTTTACTTAAATCAATTTTAATTACATTCATGCATGCTTCACGGTTGGCCTTTAGTTTGCTGATATATATATATATATATAAACGACAAGATTACCAGGATATCTTAGCTATCACAAGCAAGCAAATAAGGTTTTCGCGAAGCGACTCCCACATGCACTGAGCGCCTAGGAAGGCTTCGCTACGGATCAGATCGGTACCATTCGGTTTCTGCCACACTTTTGCCCAAGTGGTGGCTGTAGCGTGTTGCAATACGCAACGGTTGGGGGCGTTCTGGGCACTGTATTTATCTGGGGAACACGCTGGGGAACGGCTGGCTGTGTGTGAACGGTCAGAGGGGCCACGCGCACCACGCCCCATCCTGCAAGTCAAGTGGATATCGGATGAAGAGGATCAATATATTATCAGGCTGTCGGTGCAACTTTTCAGCCCGTCGAACGTAGCTAGAACGTAGTAGAAGCGTGGCTAGGTAGGTAGATTGACACTGTCCTGCTGTCCCGGCCGGCCGACCGACCAACGAAGTCCTGCAATAGGAAAAATGGGGGCACATAAACAGAGAAAGACAGACAGAGAGGGAAAGTTTAAGCAGATATTTCTTGTCTCTGTCCCGTGCTCGCTTTCTTTCGTGTAAGAGCAAGAAAAGCCAGTCAGCTCATCAAGAATCTTTGAGCCGAACAGTTCCGGAACCCTGCGACTGTGGTCTAGAAAGACGGGAAAAATCGATATAGGAATTTCAAGATGCATGGGTATGTATATATGCATGCATTTATATTTAACGAGATCGAGAGAAAGAGAGAGAGATAAAAGAGAGGGATACATTTAAAGAGGCCTGTGGAACACGTGAAACGAAAACACAGTGCCTGATAAGTGATCTGGTAGCATGACGATACCTTAACACCATGTCGAACGGTTCGGACGGCCATCACGATCTTTACAGAGAGAACCACAGAAACCTCCATCTCAGGTCTACTTCATTGCCAACAGTTGGGCAATGTCTGTTCGTTAGCGAAACTGAGCAACTAGCCCAATATGCTATGAGTATCTTATTTTAATTAATATTCATATTAATCTTATAATCGCAATTTTTATTTTAATTATTACAGGCTGTATTTGCGGCTGCATATTTCATGAATTCATAGGCGAACGTACGACCCGACGATATGTTGATATCTCCGGCAGTTGTTAGTTTTTGGAACTCGTTTCGGTCGTAGGTGTTGGCAAACTCATCGGATGTGGACCGACAGTGATTTATTCTGTGGGACATGTTGTTGTTGTTTGCCGTTGTTGTTGTTATCAGTTATTCTGTTGTTGTGGTTGTTGATGGGCGCACACGGGTATTGCGTAAGTGATCCGGCATCGTACCCATTGTCTGTCTATGCTGCCGTGCCGTGGTTTGCCGGCAGCGACGACGACGACGACAAGCGACAACGCCATTGTGACGTCGTCTCGTTTCAACGACCACGCCCAGCCAACGACGACATCGGCGACGGCGGCAGGCAGAATTCGAATTTGCGCGCGTGCGAATTTTCCCCCCATTCCCCCTGCCCGTGTGCGTTGTTCGCCGCTTCTGTAACGGTAGCCATTGCCACGCCGCCGTCGGCGACATCATTATCATCAACAACAACAGCAACAGCAGCAGCAACAACAACAACCATCCAACGACCCCTACACACTCTCTTCCCTCGGCTAACATGGATGGCACTCACTCGCTTCTGCATGGCTGCTCGCTCGGCCAGCTGTGCATATCTTCGGCAGCAGCAGCAGCAATCTCGAGTACTGCTTGACTTCATGATGATCATTGCTTTGTCCTTCTCTCTCCCATCTTCCCCTCTCTGTCTATATTTATATCTCAGTGTTTCTCTCGCATGCATTTCCCCTGTGCTCCTTATTACCAGGTATTGGCATATTTCACCGGACACTACCTGCGGCCAGTGAATCAGAGTTCCTGCCTCAGAGGATGTTCGACAGTTGCGCGCGTTCGATCAGACTTCTGGTTTGTTTATCGTTGGGCTTTAGTGACTGACCGACTTTATTGCTCAAAATTTGTAAACCATCCTCAAAGTTTGGTCACCGAGATCTGGTCGTACAGCGACGCCAACCAGCGAATGACGACTTAGAGTCTGCCTCGACTCGAGTTATTACGTGGCAGTATGATTTCAGCAGTCCATGATCGGCAGCCTGCCAGCAGCAGCAGCCTTTGCTCTTCATTGCATGGGCATAGTGGAACTCTGTCGCTTATCGATATGGACACATCGATGGCTTTCTCTTTTTTTTTTTCGTCTGGCTTCCGACACTTGCGACGTACAAACACGAAACGGAACTTGCCATGATTCCACGATTCGACTGCTGACCAGCTGCGACCGCACTCAATTGTTGTTAGTCCCTGCACCGATGCTGTGATGATTGGCCACAGACCATAATATATCGTCACTTGCTATTCGATGCTGATATAACACCGTTCTGTAGGAGACGTTGGAACTCTACCGACATTGTGGCCAACATCGTTACGGGCTTTCACTGTTGCAGAATCCAAAGTAAAAATATCGTTAATATATATATTATATATATATGCCTGCGTGTTTGTGCGTATCACGTAGGTACGCGTGACGGTAAACTGAAGCACAAAGCCATCTTCATATGGCCTTTGTCAGCATGTTGCTCTTTCCAGAAAGTTGCCCTTTCCTGCCGCGTGGTCAGCGAAACTGGGCGTTGGTCGAGCGACATTCGCGTCTCGTTCGTTGTGGCCAGCTAGACGCGCCACCTATGACCAGAAGCAGCACTTGTGTGGACCTGCGATGATCAGAGGCCTCATTCATATATATATATATTATATATATATATATATATATATATCACGCTACGTATTACCGAATGGATTGTTGCAGTATAAACGTGATAAAGGGGAGGGCAAAAAAGGCGTATAAATTTCATTTTAAAACGCTATACCTATCCGAAGCCCAAAGCGTCGGGCTTTTGCACACGTTGCATAATCTATCCATGTACAATGACGACGTGGTATATAAAGGTTGCCATAGAAAAAACGAGCATTGACCTATTGGGGGTGGGTGTCGCTACTCTTGTTGTCATTGCGGGCTGCTGCCGTAGGTTAGAATGTGAATGAAATGGACCCGACGTTGTTACCCGGTATTGTTGATATTGGTGCTAGTTGTGGCGATTCTGTTGTTGTTGTTGTTGTTGTTGTGATGTTTGCTGTCATTGTTGTGATGTTTGCTGTTATTGTTGCCTTTATGGTAATTGTTGTCCCTGTTGCTGCCGGCGCTGCCGCCCGAGATGGTTGGTTAGACGATGGTATTGCGACGATGATTGGTGTTATTCTTGGTAACTGACTTTGTTTGTTGTGCGTTGTTTCTTCGACCGCTTTTGTTGTTCTTTTTTGCGGTTGGTTTTGTTGTTGTTGCTACTGCTGCTACTGTCGTTGTTGTTGTTGCTGCTGCTGTCGTTGTTGTTGCTACTGCTATTGTTGTCCTTGTTGTTGTTGTTTGGTGTAAATGTTTGGCACCGCCAACATGCGTTGTGGTAGCCATGGTCACCGCTGCGCCCAGCTGGGCCCGGCTGTGACGGCAAGATGAAACAGCAACAACAGCAGCAACAGCAGAAGCAGCAGCAGGATGAGTAGTGAGTGGCCAGCCAGCATTGCAGTGGGTATCGTAGGTCTGGCGAGGAATTGCCGGTCAGCGATCCGTTGACCGACCGGCGCACGTCACGGTTGGTCACCATTATTGCTGCCGGCCTGGCAGCTGTTACAATTGCTGCTGCTTCTGCTTGGCGCGAGTGTCGTTGTCGTCGTCGTCGTTGACGACGATGTTGTTGTTGTCATTACTGCTACTGTTGTTGTTATTACTGCTACTGTTGTTGTTACTACTGCTCTTATTATTATTATTATTATTGTTGTTGTTGTTGTTGTTGTTGTGCTCGTTGCTGTTACGTTATTTTCGTTGCCGTTATTGTGCTGCAGAGTATCCCTCAACAGGAGTAACAGCAACAACATCAACGCAGCAGAAAAAGCAGATGTAGCAGATTGAGCAGAAACGAGAAAGACACAGATGACGACGAAAAAGACAAAGAATGAAACCAAGTGGAGGAAAAGTAGGAGAAAGAAAGGGAAGAAGGAAAAACAGGAGCAAGAAAAGAAGACAAACAAAGAAATAGAAGACGATGAAACACAGCACCAACAACAGCAAAAACACCCACAGCCAACAACAACAACAATAACAACAACGCCCACAATAGCACCAGCAACAACACCTGCAACAACATGAACAACGACAACAACAACAACATTTACGTGCCAATAACGGCGGTCACGGTACCCGGTCCTTCAGTTGGTCAGTTTGTCGACCCGATTCTTGGTTGGCGCACTGGGTCTGGACGCTCGCTTGCCCATCTGCTTTGTTCGCCCGGTGTCTTGGCGTCTCCGATTTTCGGCCTATTGGCGGCTCGTCTCGGGCGTCGTTCCGAGCGTCGTCCCATGTCGTTCCGTCCATTGCGCCATTCCACCCCGTGTCCTCTCACAGTGGTGAGTCTGCTATACCTGTATGGTGGTGCTGCGCGTGTACGCTAGCGGAATGTGTCCGGTTGCCGAAATTGCCTCCTCTGTCTCCTCTTACTACGCGAGTATGTCTACGCTGAACTGTCGTCTGTCTCAATGTTCGTCGATTGGTTTGTCCGGGCATACGACGACGACGCACGACAGACGGACAGACAGACATACAGACAGTGTCACTCAATGAGTGAATGGGTGAGTGACTAATGAGTGAATGGGTGAGTGACTACTTCAATGAGTGAATGGGTGAGTGACTACTTCAATGAGTGAATGGGTGAGTGACTACTTCAATGAGTACGTCAGATGAGTACGTCAACACTACAGATTGTGTGCCTGTCCTTTGTTGGTCTGCTTGTCTGGCTGGTTGGTTGGCTGAGGAGCTCGGAGAGATCATCTCTTTCCGTTCAGATGACCGCCCGCTGCTGGATCTGATTGCTGACGGGCGACAACATTGTTGTCGCCGCCGCCGCCATGGCCGCCGCCGGACGGCCTGCAGCAAGGCAGCTCTCTCGCTGGGTCGCTCGGTCGGTCGGCTCGCTCGATGGTTCGCTTGCCCGCCTTGCTGCTGCGTGTTCGCACCAGCGCTAAATCGCTGGTGCGGGTGGCGCGGACAACGACGACGCTGGCGGTGGTGACGGTGACGGCGGTGGTGGCTGTGACGGCGGTGGCGACTAAAAACCGGACGGACCGGACGAGGGCATGCAGTCTTCCGTGAAGGCTTGGTGGGTGATAAATGGTCACTCACTCACTCACTAACTCACACACAGCGCCCGAGTGGCCGAGCATCCATGAGGAGGAGGAGGAGCAGGAGGAGGGCTCCTATTACAATGCCTTCATTATCAGTGTCGCCGGCCGGACAGCAGCAACAACAGCAGCAGCAGCAACAACAACAACAACAACAACAAAAACAATAACTATAGCAAAACAACAATAACTATAGCAAAACAACAACAACAACAACAACAACAACTATAGCAGAACAACAATGACGACATGTGCAACAAAAACAACAGCAACAGTAGACGCAGCAGCAGCGGCAACAACAACAACAACAACAACTCGAGCAACTACATGACAATATTACATGCTACAAATAGCAACAACAACAGCAGCAATAGTAACAATAGCAATCGAGCTACCGAGTGCGATAACCATAACCACTCATGGTGGGACCGCACTTGTTGTTACAAGGGCTACTACTACTACTAAATTATTATTATTATTATGATTACCATTACTATCTAACTACGTATGCTGCTACTACTGCAATTAGTAATTAGCTACATGAATTACTGCAGCAATCATTGTTACTGCCGCGACGACCATTACCTCGACGAAGAAAAGCTCTGCAACGGGTCGGTATGGCTCTTGCATGTGTTAGCTACTGTTGTTGTTATTGTTGTCATTGTTGCTGTTGTTGTTGTTGTATTGTTACTGCTGTTGTAGCGATAGTACTGGTGATGGTTGAGGTTGTTGTTGTTGTTGTTGTAGATGTTGTTGTTGCCGTAACTGGAACGACGACGACGACGATGATGTTCTTCCGTTGTAGAAAGATGAGACAACGAAACGAGGGCATGTCCTTCGTATATCTAGTGGATGGTTGGTTGGTTGGTTGGTTAGTTCGTCAGTTAGTTAGACACGCCTCGGCCACTCAGTGCCCCCAGAAGCCGAACGAGAGCAGACAGACAGTGGTCAGGTAGTCAGTCGACATCACGATGGTCCGACGTGTCCGACGTCCACCGATCTGCGACGTCTCCTCCTCTGTACCGCCTCGTTGCTGCAATAACATGGTGGTGGTTCATGGTAGTTAGGGCATATATAAATATATATATATATATATAGAAAATGCACACGTATGCATGTAGAGTGCACACGTTCTCAGGAGACAATTGTAGCTCCATCAGTATTCTTAATAAATTGAACTCTTCGCTATAATGCACAAATAAAAAATTATGTATATATATAGAAAATATTGTAATGAATTATTAATCATTTACAATACGTTTGCACACTCGGCAGTGCTCGTCTCTCTCTCTCTCCATATATATATATATATATATATATATATATAGTTGCCACCCTAATTCTTGGATTATTCATTAATTCTAGCTTCCGATTTTAACTCCTACCTAGACCGTAAGCTGACGAGCGTATTGTGGTGTGGTTCAGATACTACATTGAAGTATCGTGTATAGTGTTGAAAGGCAAAACGCAGTAAAGCTTTTTTTTTAACACTGTTTGTAGTACACTCATCATGAAACAGGTCACCGTTCATTTGAGATGAAGGTAGAAAGAAGAAGACCACCACATAGAAGAGCAGCAAATGTTGAGCGTCGGTGTTGGTCGTGGAATGGCCGGTGTTCTCTTCGGTGGCTTCGGTCACTCTGACAGTACAGGCGTAGCCGGCGAAAATCGCGTTCGCGTTCATAGGGGGTAACCCCCGTTGTTCCTCTGTTGGCCGCCAACTCTGCGCCTTTCTGGTTGCAACTACACGTTGCTACCGGCGTCGGGCGTCTTCTGTTTAGTCATTGTGGTCGCTGTCGTTGTTGTTGCTGACGCTGTCGCTGTTGCCGTTGACATGGGCTTCAAAATATGACTGACGTCCCCGCCAGCAGCGGCCTTTACTCACTCGCATGAGTGAGTTCTTGAGCGTTCGTTCGCTCGCGCACAGGAGAACCGGTTTGTCCACTAGCGGCGCGACAACTACCGAACGAACGCCAATGGCCAGCTATGGGCGTGGCCCACGACGGCTTGCGGCGCGGCACGCAACAACTCGTCTCAACCGGTCGACGAAGAAACTTTGTTAAGACTGACTGCAGCCATTTTCAAGTGTCGACTAATTAAACCGCACCGGACACCGACGTTCTCTCGATGTAAATCAGAGCGTCCTGCTTTTGAACCGAAATAAGCAACCCATGTGAACCCTGAATACGATCGCGATGTACAACTTGCATGTCAGTGATTATATATATATATATATATATATATATATATATATATATCGATCATTTGGAAAGTAAAGTATTTTCTTTGTTTCCTTTGCTACGACACTTCGAGCGTAGTCTAAATAGTAAAAATCCAGTCACATCGCTAGACCAAAGAGTGCGAATTTCAGGAAGACTATGTCAAAAATATAGTGAATTAAAATGAAGCAATTAATAGTTATTATCTTACTTGCCAATTGATTCACGCATATATATATATATATATATATATATATATATATATATATATATATAGCTACTACTCTTTGCACCACCCTACCTTGTCTTTTGATGACCCGGCTAACTACATTAGTTTTGCTACACTATCAGTTAACTGGCTAACACACAACTAACCACTCGTACGCTCTACGCTCGACAGTTGCGCGAGGTAGTGTTTGTGCGTTCTCTCTGCTCTTGCTTTCTGCTCTCTAGTAAGTTGTACATCTACTAGGCTAATGTGAGTGCGGGTTCGAGCCTCACAGTTGCACATCTGTATTTATGGGGGTGGTCCGGTCTATAAAGCAATGTAAAAAAAAAACAGTTCCGTTGACGTTAAATCCTGGCTGAGGGTCAGCCCGAAAAACTTTAATTTTAGGCTAATGTGAATGCGGGTGAGTAACGCGCATCGTCACTACCCCACAGACGGAGGCGGAAATGTTTGCTAAGAAGAACAATAACAACAACAACATCAGCTGCAGCAGCAGCAACTACCGCTTCTACTTTGAAACGTTTACCACCGCCATTACTAAGGCGATTAATGCTAGTATTTGCAGCTGAGATTTTGATCGTTTTTGGGGGCTCACCTCAAGCTATATGCACGCAGGGGACCGTACCTCGCGCCGTTTTTCGTATACAGATGTACAAGCGCGCTTCGCGAAGCCTTAGGGCGCCACTCCAGTCGTTCTCGGTGCCGTTGTTGTTACTATTGCTGGGGTAGTGGTTGTTGTTGTTGTTGCTGTTGTCGTTACTATTGCTGGGGTAGCGATTGTTGTTGTTGTTGTTGCTGTCGTTGTTACTGTTGTTGTTGCTGTTGTTGTTGCTGTTGTTGTTACTGTTGTTGTTTTTGACCCCCTGACAACCGGCAGCAGTAGCTTTGTAGCACGTCAGCGGAACGAGTCGGGAGAGGGAATTCCCCCGGTTGGCAACCCGAAGGGGAGCCCCTTCCAGTCGGAGCTTCTTCGTCTTCTATGAGGCGGTGAAGCATTGCTTACCAGGACGATATGTTGTCGAGTTCGGACGCTTGCAGGGCGGCGACCACGGTGACGCCGGACGCTAGTAAGACATCGTTCAGCGTGCTCGGTCAACGATGGCTCTAATTTGCGTATTCTGTATGAATGTGTGAATCTAGTAAGTCTTTATCTACGCTTGGGCGTTTAATGGTTGCTGGTCCTGTTGTTTTGTTCTCTCCTACGTTTCTTTGACCTTATCTTGTTTCACTTGAAACTATTAATTTTGCGGGAGGGAGGTTTCTTAGCGAGGAGTTTTTGGTAAATGTGGTGTTGATAATGATGATGATGATGGTAATCATAATAATGAAAACTTCCCTACTGGATCTAAGAAATGTTATCACAAAAATTGTCTATTCTTTTGGCAATGCACGTGGATGGTACTGAATAACATTTATGTTGGAGTGGTTGATGTACGTATGTATATTTTTTAATATGAACTTTTATCTGACTGCGCACATCATGCAGTATGAACTTCTCTTGGATATATCTATATATATATATATATATATATATATATATATATATATATATAACAGATAAATGTATATAAACAACTCCAATTATGAATGTGAGATTTAACATACATTTATGTGGTAAATCATACGTTAGCATCTATTTATTAAATAATTTTGCGTTTTATTTTCATTTTAGTGTGTGCCTTCTTGGCGCATCGCCCACTAATACGAATGTGCTAATTGGCATTTACATTTTATATCTTTTATAATCGGCAAATTCATTGCACTTATTATGTGGTAGGGTCTAAGAAATGCGATAATTACCTATTGGACGGGGTGTGTTCAATGATTGAAAAGCTTCTCCCCATCTCTCTTTTCTTCTCTTTACTTCTTAAATTACGTATACATATGAAAGACGGGGGTCTTCAAGCGTCTGTCTCCGAGGTAATTTTTCAGATATTCTTTCGTCTAGGACAAATTATCACTACGGGCTTGTCTGATCAAAATGAACAGCAGTCGCCGTCCCTGCGCCAAATCGGTGTGGGTCGGTGGTCCGTGTGGATTTTTCTGTTTTTAGTTTGTTGGTTTTTTTTGGTTGGGTTCGCTTTGGTCGTAGTAGTAGTAGTAGTAGTATCATTTGCCTCTAACTTTGTTCTTGAGGCGTTTTTCTTTATTGATTGTTTGTCGTGCTTGCTGCAAATTTACGGAAAGACGCTAGATATATACGTCGAGCGGCAGCGTCGCGCTTATTGTGAAGGAGACTAGACGAACGTAGATTAATGTCGAATTTCGACTGCCGAAACGCGGAAGAGTTAATCAAACAGCACGCAAACAAACAACGCAGTCGTTGTGGCGCAACGTGATTGTGGTTGACGTGGCTCGGTCAGCATTGATTAGATGGCTGGAGTGGCTGGGGACGGCATACTGGCAATTCAATTCGACATCTCAACTGCTTCCCGAGGAGGGCAGATAAAATAACGATAGCAATGGTGTATAGTAGTAGTAGTAATAGTAATAATAATAATAATAATACTTTTAAGGACCTGTTAAAATAGTCACATATAGCTTCAACTTATAGCGTGTTTGCCGCATTGGCTTCTGCTTGCCGGCTAATTTCAAGATATCCAAACGGGTGGCAGCGTATAGGCAAAACAAGTGTTTCTGGTCGATTGGGTGGCTGGACCCGATTTGACCACGCCACGCGATGACATTCAAAAGCGTCTTGGAGTGTCATATATCTGTTAATTTATTGAGATAACAGTTGTGGTGTTAAACACTTTCATTAATATATATATATATATATATATATATATATATATATATATAGGATAAAGAGGAACGCTTCCCTGAAATAGTCCTGAAAAACAATACATTGGCTCGTAATTGCGCAAGCTGAGTCGCACTCAGTTTATTAGCTGCTATCTCGGCTGGTCTCGTGTGCTGCTTGTATTTCATTGTGCGGTATTCTTTTTTGCGGGTCGTTTGGTGGCAACTTGCGAAGACCGAGGTTTGGCCCTGTTCTTTCCTTTTTCTGTTCTGCATCTGCTGCCCGAGTCCGACATGACAGGACATTTGATTCTGACACCCAACTCGATGGGTATTACTACGGTAGTAGGGAACAAACCACCGTAGGAATGGTTCTTCTCTACCACCACCGTAGGACAACACACTGTTTGAAGATTGCGTTGTCTGCGGCGTGGTTTTCGCGCTAGCATCAAAGACACAGAATTTGTTTTGCCGCAGGAATTTCGTACCGTCCGAAGCCGTCCAACGGGCCGATTACCGTAACTAGGAGCGAGTAGGTTCTAATGCTGTTGATGATGCGACTCTATCTGCTGTCAGGGCTGCACGATAGCCGTGGCCGCCCGAACGCCGTCAAAGAGATTTATGGGTAACCCGTCCACAAATTCGGCCATCACCAACTCGCACTGCTACGCAACGCACACACCGTGGGGCGAGCACTGGTAACCATACTGGACCAAACACTTTTCGGGCATGTAGTATGGAAGCCGGCAGAAAAGCAAGCGAAACGCAGACAGCAAGGGGGAGAAGATAAGAGAGACGGAACGACAAACAGAAGAATAGCACAAAAAGCAAATGAAAACTAGGATGCATTTCTTCGGCACAGAAGCACGAGTGAGTTAATTCCATCCGCAGTTATGGGTTCTTACTTTAAGATGCATGCGTATATATATATATATATATATATATGTATATGTACATGAAGGTGAGAACACAGACCAACGGTTCTGTAATATATATTACCGTGCTAGACTATCAGTGGTATAACCCCTACTCGCGAAGAGCTCCAGGAAAATTAGTTATATATATATATACAATATATATAGGCTGTAATCATTGGCATTTTGTATACTGGATTTAGTACTCTGCATATATATATATATATATATATACAACTCGACGAATGTGATTAGAGCATTTAGACGAAACGGTGGACGGGCGTGCGTTTCCTTTTTTTATAGGCTCTACTCCTTGATAGAAATCACGCTGAAAGATCAAATTAATTTAAAAGTTTCTAGAAACCGTAGCTGTCGTTGATTTATCGTTTTCGGCGGGGCGCTGCTCACTCGTAGCGACAATGAATGACATGCTGAACTGAAACGAACTGCACGAGAGCCGAGAATAGCAGCAACGGCTTTTCAGACATAATTTACACCTGAGGTCTTACGATAATGGCTCGCTAAATTATCGTGTGCCCAACGAATACCATACACAGACGGCATTTGTGGCCAGGGAGGGAATCGATGAAGAACAGAGCAAAAGCAACAGCAACAACAATAAAAACCACGACAACGCCAGTGAAATTAATCGTATAAATAGCGCGCGACACGACAGCAGTATTTATAATAGACAGAGCGAGAACGATGGCAATAAAGTTACCAGCGACATCGTTTATTGTTATATCAGTACTGACACGATGATACGGCTGATGAATTGATGCACGCATAGTGCGCCTATCTAGTGGGGACTAGATCCAGGACCTGTTTCCAGTCTTTGTGCTTCTTTTTCACAATCGTTTAAATATTTGATTTTAATCGATTGTATCCATATTAGTAATAATAACATTTCTCATAATTGATTTTTTCCATTCAACTGTTTTATGCGTGAGGATGGTGCCAATGTTCAACTTTGTGCGATTTTTAAAGACAAATGAAGCGTTATCTTTAAAAGAGCTATACTAAATTATTATTATTATTATTATTATTATTATTATTATTATTATTATTATTATTATTATTATTATTATTATTATTATTATTATTATTATTATATTATTGTTTATTGCTGATCATACAATTGTGAGGTCTGAACATGTATTAATATATAATTAAATATCTCGGTGGTGTTATTATTATTATTATTAAAAAAATTCACAAGTTTGCCGTTCTGTTGTTGTTCACCCAAAGTTGTACTCGATCTGATCAAGGTTCGATTTGTAGAATTGCCACAGAAACGAAGCAGAGCTTAACCAAACACGGAAGCAACCGAAGCAACCGGAGCTGACGTATGATAACAAACGCACAACCACATCCCTCGTAATCAAGGGTGCTAATGACGCTAGTTTGATAAACGCCAAGAAAAACATCTACAGCCATAATAACAACAGCAACAATACACAACAACAACAACAAGAGGAAGAGGAGAAGCAGCAATAACAATACGCATAACGGTCATGACAACTTTAGGGCAAAGTGAGTAAATGCTAGAGATGTAAACGCGCCACAGAGAGAAGAAGAGAAGCGCGGGTCAATCACGATCGAAAGTGAAATGATGCTGCTCTGCGTTCTGCCCGCAGCGTTTCGCAGTGGCTCGTCAAAGTTCTGCCCATCCCTTCTCGTCCTCCAGGCCAGACATCGGGCAGACAAGGCTTCAAGCGTCGTAAACTTTCTATTGTTGTTAACACGGCTAACGCGGCTTGGTGTCGCTTCGTTCCGGCGGGCAGGCGGTCGGAACAGGCAGAACTTTCGAAACAGAATCGTTCGACATTCGTTCTCGACTCGGTGGGCCTGGCCAACTCGCTCGCTGCTGGCTGGTCGACTGGCCGCGAAGTCGAAAGCTGTTGCTGAGGCTGGTCTGGTTGAAATTAATTTTATTACCTCGATGGTGCAAGAAGCGAAGTGCTGCCTGCTTAGTCAGCTTAGAGCGCGTCGAGTCGTCCGCTGAAGTCGAGATGACGACGACAGTGTCGGTGACAACAATTGTTATTAATTCGTGGCAGCGCTGAGAGATGAGGATAATGTCGATGATGATGATTATATGTATGTGAGATGATTATATGCAATTATATAGTGAGACGAAGGGATATACGAATGGATAAATGCATTTTAAGCATCTGAAGAACTGCTTAGTGCCCTTCTATTCGTCAAAGCTTCACTCACAGAGAGAATTGGCTAGCGCGGTTGACAAGCATTCGGGGCTGGACTTTCATAGGACACTCTAAACACCATGACGACAGAAGTGACGACAAAGAAGAAGTCGACAAGGCAAACAGCAAAAATCAATTTACCAGCCCATTTGTATTTGTAAGATGAAGCTTGATTTAGCATGCTGTCGGATGTGTGACCTTGAGAAGGGCGTCTACAGTCCTTGCCGCCGTCATGTCGTCATGCATTTCCAATGCATGGATTATCTTATCAATAGCGCCATGTGCTCAATTGGTACTTCGTTTGTCAGTTATATTAAAAATATATTATATATAAACTATTTCTGCTCCGCCTTTTCTATCGCCACCCCCTCTGTCTCTCTTTCTCTTGTTTTCTCTTCCTTGATATTTATCCTTCACGTTTTTCCACAATAGACAGAAAGTTTTTTCATAGCAGTGTTCCGTTATCCTCCGCGCGACACCCTCTTTCCCTCTCTGCCTCCCTTGCTGTCCCTTAGCTCTCTGCAACAAATACTGCACCACTCTCTATCCGGGTGCAGTATTTGTATTTTTATCTTTTTCTGTTCCAATTGAAAGAACAGCAAATGCGAGAGAAAGAGGTCGCGATAGAGGTCGCGACCTCTATGAAGAAGAAGCATCAGCAGCAGCAGCCGCAGCAGCAGCAGGCAGAAGAAAATCGAAGAATCGGCCGACAATCGTGTAAAAATTCGATGACCTCTCGTTTTCCGTCTCTCATGCCTGACTGTGCACTCCATATACACGTACGTACATACCTACAACAACTCGGCGTCGGCGTCGCCGCCGCCCCAGCTACGCGCCCGTTGGTCGGTAGGCTGGTTGCTTATCGAGCTTATCGTGCCAAGTGCTTTCCAGCCTGCGAGTGGTGTTTCTGCTTGCGTTGCGGCGTGACGTTGGCCGAATCGACGATTGTCGAAACGTCGTCGCCTGCGTCGAGAACTCCCGTCGCCCGAAACAGCCCACAGCCCTCGGCCGGGTAGACAGGCGGGCGGGAAGGCGGCCTTCGTTACAAAAACGAGAGAACCGTATTCCGCCCCTTTTTCATTCCTTCGTGGCTGTCGAAGCCACCACCGCCGAGCTCCCCCACCCCCCCCCTCTCTCTCTCTCTCTCTATTTCTCTCTCTGTGCTCCTCATTCCTGTCTATATTTATATCCATTTCCCCTTTGCCTCTCTCTCTTGCTTCTTCTTCTCTCTTCGTCGTCGTCGTCGTCGACGCCACTTTGCGCCGACCTTTCTTTACGAAACGTTCGTTCACCGTTTGCCCTACGCGTAGCGTTTACTACGCGCTAGCGTCACGTTATGGCCTTGCCTGCGTTCCCTGCATCAGCTCGTTGACCCGTCGACCATCATCATCATCATCATCAGCGTTATGGAGCGTGACCTGCTCCGAGACGAAGGCCAAGAACAGCGTGTCCTGCTCTAGAACATTGGGGCGAGTGTGCTCTGCTCCAGGACGCCAGAACCAAGAGTACTCCAGGAGACGCCAAGAAGGTATTGCCTGCTCCAAGAGGGGCGTGCTTGAGAGGACCCCGCTCTCTCGTGTGTCGCGATGGTGGCGACTCATTGGATGCGTTCATTAGCCTGGCCTACCCACCTAGCTGGCTATCTGCGTCTATTTTCTGCATTTAAGCTGCTTGCATAGCGGTACAGCATGCTTGAAACGTTTCGGTTTTTCGTCGCGCGTCCTTCCTGCTCCACTTGTCTCTTTCTCTCCTCTTTTTTTCTATTCCTCTTGTTATTCGCTTGCTCTGCGCTTTTGCCGGCGGCATCTTGGTCATCGCCGGCCGCTGGTGATCGGTTGCCGTTTGATGCTGCTGCTGCTGCATTCGGTATTGGTATCATTCTTCCGCCGTCGTGTGTCGCGATGCTGTGCAGAAGTCGCCGTGCAGCATCCACCAACCAGCCAACCAGCTTGGTGGTGCGTGACGGTTAAGACAGTAACGGTGCGATCTGCGCTCTACCTGCCGCGAAGAGTAACCTGAAGGTAACCAGCTCACTCGTTCCAAGCTAAAAGCATGCATGCATGCATACGTACAACAAGCTTGCCGCCGTTGTGCGTCTCTTTTTATCGTTTTTGTACACGGGCAAGGCGGTGGTGTTGAACATCGTGTTGAACATTCGGCTACTACCGGGGAAGATAAGGAGGACGACCACAACGACAACAACAACAACAACATCAACAACAACAGGAACAACAAAAACAACAACAACTAGTTTGGGAACTCAGAAGAAAGGAAGGAGAGGAACGAAACGAAGGGAAACAACAAGAAGCAATAGGAAAACAAAAACAACTACTTTGTAGTCATGCTGTTGCTGCTACTGCACCAGCACAGCAAGGGCAGCAAAAATACCAAAGCAGAATCGGAGAACAAATGGCGAGAAAGATTTAGTGACACCAGTGTCGAAGTTAGGCTCACGTACCGCGAAGTACCATCACTTGTGTTGTTGTTGTTGGCGTTGTTGTTGCCGGCCGCTGTTGTTGATGTCGTTGTTGTTCACAAGGGCGCATGATGACAGACTGGCTGCGATGGTTGTGAGATGCTGATACGCTGCAAGCAGCAGCGACCGTCTCTCATTTGCTCCTCATGTTGCGTGAGCTCTGACATGTCTAACTGACAAGGCTCAGATGAGCGCTTACGGCGATAAATATCCACACCAATTTGAGGGGATTAGCTATGCCGCCTGATAAGATACACCGCGACGCTTCGCGACGATATGATGTCTTAGTTTGTCGTTCGTGTTCACGTGTTCTTCGTGCGTGTTTGTTTTTCGTGTTTCTTCGTTTAATTTTATTTCATTCTTCTGTGCATGCTGCTTGTTCTGACGTTATCTTGAGTCTTTAGATACCCACACAGCTTCCCAGCCGCTGCTCTGCGGATGCTGCTGATGGAATTGTGGTCGTTGCTACTCACCGAAGTGTACATCCTTGGGGTATTATTGTCACCTATATTTTTTGACCAAGAGGATACACTCGAGTCGGTGCGAGACAAGTACGAGTGTATATAAATATATATATATATATATATATATATATACAGCGGCTGTCAGCTGACCCGCTATTTCTCGTGCCGTATTCTTACTGGTCCGGACAGACGGAATTAATCCGATATGTGCTTCAGACGAATGACAGAAGCAAACGCCTCGTCTCCACTTGTTGTTGTCGTTTTTTTGTTGTTGTCGTTGCACAGTCGCCGGCAGCTAAGCCGGGGACTGTTGGCTTATCTTTACTACTAATTACTACTGTTGCTGCAGCTGCTAGTACTGATGCAATGCACGGTGCTATCGTCATAGTCGTCGTCACTGGTCGGCCAATTCGCCCATCATCCCGCTGTTTCCATTCGGCATATCGGCATACTGACGTTGTCGGCAATCCCTCCTTTTTCTCGAGTTCTTTCTTTTCGTTCGAACACCTTGACTGACAGACGTAAAGCTCATTTACTTGGCATCATCATCGCGAACCTCCGCGTGGTGCTTGTACCTGAGTAACTCCTCTCACGTGCGCTAGAACGAAATGTTTAGTGAAACGATGCAAACCTATGCAAGTAACGTACGTCTAAGACAAACCGTGTAATTAAGGCACGTGCACGATCACACTATATATATATTATATATGTATATATATATATATATAGTTGACAAAGAGCTACAGAGTATTACGTCGCTGCATCCGCTCGTCACAAGATGCAGCTTAAGAGTATTGGTCCTTACGATTTACCGTGTGAGAATTGCAAATAAATTTCTTTACATATATATATATATATATATATATCTACGAATAGCTTCGAACGATTCCGGTTCTCGACTCTGTGCGATTTCTCGTTTGTGTACCGCGTTCCAAAAAGCAATTAACGAGACGCACATCAAAGAAGACGTCGAAAAAGAGGCAGTCATGTTCAGTCGATTCACCGGACCGGTGTGGCATTCGGCCAATCTGGCCTGGCTGGCTAGGCTTGCAGGAAGGCCACACCGCCGCCGTCTGCTTCTGCTGCTCAATATCCTTCGCAGTGATTGTTCGACGTAATCGAGAACCTTTCGTTTCCTCTTGGGCTCTGCTTTGGGGGGTGGCCAGGGCACGGGCCGGGGAATGGTGAAGTACAGCAACCTCACCGTTGATGTGGTGGTGGTGGTGGTGGTGCTGATGTGGTCTATCTCTCGCTCTCATGTGCGAACAAAAAAACGGTCACGCGGTGAGATTCATTCAAGCAAAGAGAAGCTGGCGACGATGGCGTAGAAAGACAGCGGTGCTGGTGGTGGTGGAGGAGGTGGCGGCGGCGGCGGCGAACGGAACGGACCGGTTCGGTCGGCACAATGTTCACGATGACGCTCTGATCGAGATGGAACGACACGGTGGTGAGACGACGAGGCGATAAGCTATCGAAGTGCCGCACACTCCAAACAGTGTAACCCAAAGCAAACCTCCCACTTTTCAGACCTGCACAGACAAAGACTGTTGCTCTTTTTTGTTGTTCTCTACAGCCGACAGTTGGCTACCGACGCGGCAGGCACAGCGAAAACAGTCGAAGAGAAGCCAAGCGTGAGGGCTTGAACGGAGGGTAGAAGTGGCATGTATGTACATATATATATATATATATATATATATATAGATATACGCAAGTAGATATCAGCACGTGTGTATATCAAAGAAATGTGTTTACTTTTGTTCTTCTCCAACACTTGTTACGTGTAGAGGTCGAAATAGCAGATTTTATTGTATACACGATCAACGCTGGCGCATCGATTTGTCTGCAAAACATTACAAAACGTTACAAATATTGAAAACATTACAAATATTATATAATACAAGCATTACATTAGTGGCTTATAATTGCAGCAGAAGGTCATTATAAGCCTCCCTTGTGTTAAGTGCTTTAAGATAACTTTCTATTTTAAGGGTAGTTTAACTTTATTGTAAACATGCGAATTTGGTCGCTAAAGAGGATTTCAGGAGCATCTCGCACATTATGGAATAGCTATATCGAATGTGGCAACTACTCTCTCTCTCTCTCTCTCTCTCTCTATATATATATATATATATATATATATATATATTTGGTTTTAAATATGCGGCATGTAAAACATTGTGCTACTTGAAGCACTTGCGGGCAGCTGGAAGTGTCGAGGTGAGAGACAAAAGCGACGAAAAAGCACCAGTACAATAAGCATAGGCGCAAACATCGCAGAGCTAAATCGGGGGATTGTCGGGACGCGTATGATACGTGCCGTGGGGGGGAGGAACAGAGGGGTTCATATCTGGAGGCAGGAGGATCCAGGGGTCAGCCTGTCACTACAATGTTGGTGGACGACGCTCCTCGCTGTCGCACGGCGGCAGACGAACTCGGTATCGTCAACCACGCCCCGATTAAATGAGACGAAGGGCCGAAACAGTGATAGCAGAGACAGAGCGAAGAGAGAACGAAATAGACATCCAGGTCTAGTCGGTAGAATAGAGATGTCACACTCATATCAAGTGAAGGTCTTCGTCATGATCGCTAGCGTGGTGGTGGTGGTGAAGTCTGTCGGTGACGCACTCACCGCCGTTGTTTTCGGTAATGAGACCGCAGTAGTGAGACGAGAAAAGCAGAGATAAATTGTACTCACGGTCAGACATATACAGAGAGAAAGAGAGAACGAAAAAAAAAGCGAGAGAGAGAGAGAGAGGGAGCAAATGGGAAAAGCCTTACACAACAGCCGGTGAGCTCCAGTCCACCACTATCACAGGCGAGCGTATTTCGGTAGATCGACAAGATCTCGCTGTGGTGTTTTTTTGATAAATTCACTATTATGTCGACGTACAGCGACCCACGGGGGGCGTTAGCCAACCGTGAACACAGCTACCTATCACAACTAACGGGCGTTTGCGTTATGCGTGCCTTCGTTCGTTTGCTGCTGCTGCTGGGTCTGGTGGATAGATGCGATACATGTCGGCTTAATTAAATATTTGCTGTTCTGTTAAGCCGCCCTTTCGGCGCATGTCTTCCGCTGCGCCTGAACGCCGAGAGGATGCGGACGAGCGACGGAAATACGTGGATAGTGGAGATAGTCAATTCGGATGGCGTCTCTGCCTGCTGTGGACGCGACATGGGTCCAGGCTCGTGGTCCTGTGGTCATGATTGTAGTTGTTTTTGCTAAGTGCATGATAACGTTACGAACATTGGCGTAGTCAGCGGTTAGATGGATTTTGCTCGTTGTCTTCAGATAGCAGCTGCAGTGCACACACATATATATATATATATATATATATATATATATATATTCTTCTAAATTATAATGAAACTATATATAATATCTATATATATATATATATTTTTTTCTGTTATACTTAGACTGTCTTCTCTGTGCGGCAAATTTATTTTATTTTGTTACAAGTTAATTGTGTGTGTTTTACCTTTCGGGCGAGCCTAGAGAGGTGGAAAGCATGCGAAACCAACTTCTCTTTTAGAAGGCAACTTATGCGACGCGTATGCGTCAAACAAATTATCAGAAACTAAATGGTGAAACGATGACTTGCCAGCACCCGAACAAACCGGCAAGATGCTTTTGCTTGGGCGTCGCGTGTCTGTGGGCTTAACGAAATTTTGACCGTTGCACCGTCATGCCACGAAGGCAGCGCTACATACACGACTCCTATTTTTAGCACGCCGGACGAAGCCCACCAACCCGACAAGAAGGATTAGAGTGAGCCGCTAATGATAGGAAGACTCGGAACCGGATAGCTAGCTGCCAACCAACCTATGTAGATCGGGACGGACTGCCTTCATCTACTGTGGTGCCTCATCATCGGCATTGTCACTGGTGGGCTGTACGTATGGAGAGCACCTCTAGAGATGCATATATATATATATATATATATATATGTGTGTACATACATACAAACATATTGTGAGTGTGAGGCTCGATCCCCGTGCAAGAACCCTCAGTACCGAGGACCATGACGCCGACAACAACTTTGAGCAATCATGGATCGTCGCTTATGGATCATATCGCGCAATCTTGCATATGGCACCGCCAGGCGTCAACCCGCAACAGCAGCAGTAGGAGCGACGAAACGAAATAAGAAGGACGAAACAGCAGCAGTAGCCGCAGCAGAAGCAGCAGCAGCTTCACCACCTCGAACCGGTGTGCTGGTACAGGCTGTGGCCTGTGTTCAGGCCAGTGGCACCCGCGTCTACCAGGCCAGGCTCATCGTGGGGCTGTGTTTAGGCCAGGCCAGCAAGAGGACCAGGAGGAGGAGGACAAGGAGCCTTAGTGGTTGCAGTAGGTCTTGCAGTAGTAGTAGTAGTTGCGGTGCTCTAGGTGGTAGGTGGATAGGTAGGTGGGTAGTTGCTGGAGGTGTAGGTAATGGGACAACAGCATGGCGGTACGACGAGATCGTTCCGACGCAGTCCAGGTGTGCCGCCGCCGCTGCTGCTGTTGCTGCTGCTTCCGACTTCGTTATCGCAGTCGCGACTTCTAGTTCTAACACCACAGCTACCATCACCACCATCACCACCACCACGACCACTACCAGCGAAGCATAGAGCAAGCGGTGGCACACAATGCACACCCTGATTGGCACAAACGTCGCAGCGTTCAGAGTCGCCGGCTCTACCGTTCGTAGGTAGGTAGAGACATCGTATTTCGAAGTCGGACACCGACAACAACTACGACGACAATAGCAACAACAACGACGACAACAACAACAATAGCAACAACAACGACGACAACAACAACAGCAACAACAACGACGACGACAATGACAACACAACCATCATCACCCTCACTACCATGGACAACAGCAACACCACCAAAACCAACAAGGACAACGACGACTCGCTAGGAGCTAGGTGACGAGGAATACCGCCGAAAGTTTCTCCTGTCGCCTAACCACCTCAATCGTACTCGATCTCCTCCTCATCATCAGCATCAGCATCATCATCACCATCACCTTCTCCTCTTCCTCCAACTTCTCTTTATCATTATCAGCCGTGTTTCTGCTGCTGTTGCGGCTGCTGGCGCTATTGCTCCAACTCCAACTCCAGTTTCTCTTGCTCCTGAAGTTATTGTTGCTGCTGCTGCTGTTGTTGCTGCTGCTGTATTCGATCCAGAACAGGACGCGATTGAGAAGCACTCTGAGTCGACTGACTAAGAAGCAGACGCAGCAGCAGCAACAGCAACAGCTTTGCAAAAGAGACAAGCTGGCACACTGACAGACCGACATACAGACAGGCAGGCAAAGCCGCTCAAAGGAACCTGCGAAATATGGACTCGACGAAAGAAAACCCTGCTCGATGGAAACTCGTGCGTGCACAGCACGCAGTGTATGTACATTCAGATCTAGATATATGTATATATATATATATATATATAGAGGTGGGAGAGAAAGAGAGATAAAGAAGGCGAGAGGGATATGGCGTCGACCGGAATAAGCGCGTGAAGCCGATCTACAAACAATGATGGGCAGTGGTAACGAACGAGGCAGCGAGCGCTTTAGCTCACCCACTGTTGCTACTGCGGCATGCTGCTGGCTTGCTGGTGTTCAGTATGGTCCCTATACAGACAGACTGCAAGCGGAATGGGTAGAAAAATAGATAGATCGATAGATAGATAGATATATAGATAGATAGGTAGATAGATAAGTGTACGAAGAGACAGACAGATGACGACTACGACAACAACAACAACAACGACAACAACAATGACGAGCAGGACGAAGAGAGTGCAGAGGATTACGAAAAGCCAATAGCGCCGCCGCCACCATCATCGCCGCCGATGATCAAAGAGCAGAGGTGAATGGATGAACGAAGTGCGAGATGAACCCGCGAAGTGCTGTGTTCGTCTCCATTCTCATTGGCACCCCCGACACGTCCCCTCACCCCCGACACGTCTCACCTCCCCCCCTCCCTCCCCCCGCACCTCTTAGTCTTTCCCCCCCGCCCCCTGGCGGCGTGCGTTCGAAATTTCTGTGAGTGCGAGCGAACGCACAGTAGGCAAAGCAGCGGCCGATCTGCGTAGCAACTTGTGCTTCTGCTCTTGCGCTGATATCCCCGCTTCGCAAACTGTGGCTCTTCTGCGCCCACTGCAGAACTTCGTACAGTGCAGCAGCAGCAGCAGTTGTAGCAACGACAACAACAGCAACAACATAAACAGCAGCAGCAACAACAACAACGACGAGAACAACGATGACGACGATGAGGAGAAGGACAACAACAATAACGCCGACGACACCATACTGCTGCATTTGTGGTGTTGTTGATTGTGAATGCGGCCGCGGCGATACCGATGACGACAACAACAACATCGATATGAACAACAACAAATGCAGCGACAAGAACAACAGCAAATGCAGCGACAACAACAACAGCAAATGCAGCGACAACCACAACAACAACTACATTACTGACAAGAGCCATGACGGCACACTTCTTCGCCATTTCTTCTGAACCCAACGAAGCAGCCGGAGAGCGAGCTACAATACGGATGAAATCGACTGTCGTCTTCTTACAATGGACGGAGGGGGGGCTCCTCGTGCCTACAATGCCCAGCCGACCCGGCACGGTCGCTCAAACGCCCATCTGCTCATTCATAGGGCCGCGCGTACACACGTGGGGGCGTGCGCTTTCGAAACAGCCAGAACAATCGTGTCAGTGTTATTGTTGTGGTTGTTGGTGTTGGTATTGGCGTTTCTGTTGTTGTTGTTGTTGTTGTTGCTGCTCATGCTATTGTTGTCGTAGTTGTTGTGGCTGCTGCTGTTGTAGAGGGTCGAGGGCTGGTGTTGATAACGCGTAGTATTCGCGGTCATCTACACTCAATCGGAACCCTTGAAGAGGACCTCTGCTCGTCATCCTACAGACAAACTCCTTGACCTCAGCCGGAAGAGAATGACCGTTGCTGCTGCCGATGATGATGATGATGACGGTTGTAAAAGTAGCAATGATGATGATGATGGTGGTGGTGGTGGTATTGGGGGTAATGAAGATGAAGGTGAAGATGAGAACGACGGTGGAGGTGATTATGAGAGCGATATCGCTCAAACTCGTCGTGTAGTATCTCTGTATGTATGGATGTTTGTAGACTGCATGATGCAAGTCTGTATGCATAAACATCGGTACATGAGTAGACGAAGTAAATGACAGAAACAGGCGGAACAGACAGAGGTATAACAGACACGAAAAACCTAGTTAGATGTTGAATGGCCGGCCAATCGCTACGATACGTGACGATGATACGGCGGGCCGTCTGTTGTTTGTTTTCCCTGTGTGTATTTCTTGTTTGTGTGTCGTTTGTTTATTTCGGATGATGCAGAAACAGCATGGAGCGTCGTGTGTGTGTGTTTGCTGTGGATGGACGTGTTATTTACGTCTCATCGATGTGTCTCGTGGCTGTTTGCTCGCACGGGGGAGGGGGGGGATGTGGTGGTGGGAGGAGCATGTCGATTTGCGGGATGTGTCTGCCTAAGCTGTATCTACATCGATCTATTTAGTTACTATCCAGCTAACGAAATCTATCGTTGTTTTCGGTCAGGCATAGATAGAGCAGGAAACAGGCAGCCAGAGGAATAGTCGGCTCTCGACGGGCGAACTCTCGTAGGGCCAACAGCTGAGAGCAATGTGGGGTTGGGTGAACTCGGGGGGCGGAAGGGGGAAGACAAAGAATGGAGAATTCTTGCCGAATGACCGGGCCGCCACGGGATGGCGCTTGCCACTACCAGGAGGCGCGCGTATGTGTGTGTGCGTGTTTGTTCCCAGCACCACAACAACAACAAACAAATACACTCATATCTGCGATGATTGTCGCTGCTGCTGCGTCTGCGCTCTACGTGGCAGCAGCCGATTACAGTAATACCAACAACTGTAACAACAAAAGCAGCAGCAACAACAACAACAGCAATAACAACATCTACAGCAGCAACAACAATAACATCTACAGCAGCAACAACAACAACAGCAACAAATATAGCAGCAACAACAACATTTAGAGCGACATCAATAGCAGCAGCCGTGGCAGTTGTTGCAGAATCAGCAACAACAACATCAACAACAATATTAGTAACTCCGGTAGCACATGTTTAGCGCGTGACAGGCGCTTAAGGTTTAATAGAGTGTGCGCCTGATGCGGCGTGTGTGTATTTGGTATGTGTGTCTGTGTCTGTCTCTGTGAATGTGAATGGTCGTGGGTGAGTGTGACTTGAAACAACGTCATGACGCTGACGACGTTGTTGTTGTCGTCGTCGTCGTTGTTGTTTTTTTTTTGTTGTCGTTGTTGTTGTCGTCGTCGTCGTTGTTGTTGTTGTCGTCGTCGTTGACTTTTCTCGGTACGGCAGGCCGGCAACTAGACAGAGGGGAAAGCAGCCGCTACAAGGAGGAAAACATACACGCGTTCATCATCAGTTTGTTGCCGCTTCCCCTTGCTGTTAGTCTCACAGTAAAACAGCAGTAGCAGCAACAAGAACAACAACGACAACAGCAACAGCAACAACAACAGCGTCAATAGCAGCAGCAAAGACAACAACAGCAAAAGCAACAGCAACAACACAAGCAGCAAAAGCAGCAACTACAACAATAGCAGCAACAACAACACAAGCAACAACAACAATAATAACAACAACAACAACAACAACACAAACAAACATCACGACAAACACACAAGCATGTGCTTGTTTATGAGTTTCTGTATGATTTTGAAAGTCAACGAGTGATGTCAGTACATGAGCGCATACATGAATGAATAAATCAATAGATAATAGATTCAATGACTGCTTGATGAATACGCAGCAGATCGGTATTAACATAGAGGTGGATACAGAGTGAGGAAGCTAAATAGATAGATCACTAGATAGATAGATCGATGCTTGATAGGTAGGCTATTGAACTAGAACTAGGCATTGACGGGCTCGCGCTAACGGCTTCGCACAACGTCGGTCGTATCATCATCAAGCAACGAAGCGAGCGCCGACCCGCCTACCTGCCGCTGCTGTTGCTGCTACTGCTGATATTATTGACTGCTCTAACCTGATGAAATTGATGATCTAAAGCATCGCTCATTTAAACCGTCGACGCGATGTTAACATGCTAGCAACACAACTTCATTACGACGACGTCCAAACGATGAGCTTATCTCGGCGCTGATGTTCTGCTGCGACGGCGGCGGCGGCAGTAACAACAACAACAGCGACAACAACAACAACAGCAAACACAAAAACAACAACAATTGTCACTACGGGAACTACTTTTAGTAGTAGTAGTTGTTGTAATTATAGGAGTTGCAGTAATAGTAGTAGTAGTGTAAATAGTTGTTGCTGCTGTTTGCTGTTACTCTTGTTGTTGTTGTTTTTGTTGTTGTTGTTGCTGTTAATGGCCGTAGTAGAAGCAGTAGTTGTTGTTATAGTAATAACAGTACTAGTTGTTGTTGTAGTAGCAGAAGTTGTTGTTGTTGTAGTAGCAGCAGTAGTAGTAGCAGCAGCAGCAGTCATAGTAATCGTCGAACTAATCACCGCCGTACGTAGCTAGGTCGTTACGTGGTTAACGCAGCTAATCTGTAGCTCCTCGCTGTTGTCGTAAAGACGGCCAATTATGATCGTAGTAGCAGTAGTAGTAGTAGTAGTAGTAGTTGGGTAGCATGTAGTATGCAGCAGCAGCAGCGGCGGCGCGGTAGCATTCGTTCTTGTCGTAGTAGTAATAGTATTCGTTAGTCGTAGTAGTAGTAGTAACAGTAGTCATAGTAGTAACAGTAGTCGTAGTAGTAACAGTAGTCGTAGTAGTAGTAATAATGGGTAGTGGAAGTAACTGGTAGTCGTAGTAACCGAACAGAACGGTAGCAGTCATAGATAACGTACCGATTGGGGGTGACGGTGCCACTGTTACGGTGGTGCCTCAGCTACAGTCGCTCGACGCCCCCTCGACGCCGCCGCTGGCACCGGCCATCGTGTTTGTCGCAGCGGGCCGTTCGCGTGCATCTTCGTACCGAAGAAGAACAAATAACACGAAGCAAGCGAACCAGACAGCAAGAGAGGGAGGGAGAGAGAGAGAGAGCGAGAGAGAGACAGAGACCTCCTCTCTTTCTCGTTATTTCCCTCTAGTTCGCTCGAGGGGAGAACGGTTGGAACAAAATTTAGACAAACAGAGGAATAGAGGGGAAGTGTGGGTGGGGGTGAGAGAGAGAGAGAGCGATTTCGAGGGAAACACGCGGATCTCGGGGGGAACACGCGGATCTCGGGGGGGAACACGCGCATCTCGGGGGGAACACGCGGAACGCGGCGGGAGCCGATCCCAACGCTCTCGTGAGCGAGAGTCTTGTTGCGCTTGCTGGCTTGGTACAGTAATGGCGAAGCCAACGATGATTACGATAGATCCGACCAAGATGAAAATGATGATGACGATGATTACGATAGATCCGACTAAGATGAAAATGATGATGATGATGCTGCTGCTCATCAGCGGCCAGTTAATTAAGCGGTTGATGACAACGTTATTGATGAATGAACGATGATGCGTGTTTTAACTTGAACAAACACACGCCGCGTCACAATTACCTAACTACGCTAGCCTGCTAGCTCGACCAAAGGGTGTACTTTATTGGTGTTTGCTAAAACAACGTCTGAAATTTAAATAACCATGGTAGGGTATACAATGTCTCTCTTTCTCGCTCTATATATCTATATTTTTTTTTGTTAATTGTTCCGTAAGGCTAATGCCCGTGTACGGTTTTCTTGTTATGGCCGATTTTTAGTTCGCTTCGACATTCACCTTGTCTAAATTGGGAACCATGAAAACCAATTTAAAAGTAGCCGGTCCGCGTCTCGAACCCGGGCCTCCCGAATACAAGGCAAACGCTCTGCCACTCAGCCATCTTGCTCGGTAAATGTATATATATATATATATATATATATATATATGCATTTATGCGAGTATATGCATCTTTTGTGGGAAATATTGTAGGGCTATTCTATCCGACAGCGGCGATATACCCGTCTAGGTAGACGTGAGGCCGCCAAAGTGGGCTAGCCAGGATTGCGTCGTGTTGCGGATGCGTTGGGCGGCACATGGAAAACACGTCTTTGAAGTTTTTCTTTATTTGTGGGGTATGGTAGGGTAATGGGGGGGAGGGGGGTAGAAGAAGAGAACTGCTGTTCGTTTTGATGGATCGCAGGATAAAGGGATCGTCGTCTACGACTACTTCTACTATCTCCACTAGTTGGTCGTCGAAGCATCCTCCGCCCGTCTCCAGAAGCAGGCAGGTGGCAGCATCCAGGAACGGAAGGGCCGAATGGATTCAGCAAGTTTCCTGGGGTTGTTCCGTTGCCAGTGGCATTGGCAAGAGCATCAGTGGTCGCCCCCCCGCCGCCACTGGATATCGATCCCTGACCGAACAGGTGGCGGGCGGGGCCCGGGGGAGACCAACGACGGTATACATATATGGCGATGCCTGAAAGTTGAATAAATAAACACACAACAGGGTGACGTGTGACGACAGTCTTGCGTGTAGCAAGCCTCTGTGACGTGTGTGTGTGTGTGTGCAGCCAGCATCTGTGACGTAAAACCGAGAACTGATATGTCCGGCTTCTGCCCGCTCGGCAACACATGAAGCGTTGCGTATGTGAACAAGAGTTCATCGAACGTCCTCTTCACGAACTCGAGCACCGATACAAAAAAAAAGATGCTTTTGGCCTCTCTCGGGAGGACGAGGAGGAGCGGCGCTGCATTGACACACGGCCGATCCGGGGTACCGTGCATGACGAGTGTTTTGGGTGTTTTTGTGACTACCAACTAGTGTACAACGCGGGGAGTTCCGCTGGTTGCCGGTGCCGGCAATCTGATGCGACTCTGATCGTCGAAGATCTCTCTCACTCTATATATGTATATATATATATATATATATATATCTAACTGAAACTTTGTGAAAAGGTAACGTCCTTATGTTTGCCTCGCTATTGGCCTTATTCTGCGCCCACCTTCCTACCCTTCAACGGTCGTGAACAAAATAGATATGCTTCATCTTTTCACACACACATGCCCAGACACAGACCCAACGATAGACACACAGGCAAGAAGAAGAAAAAGAAGATGACGGATTGCAGGTATACACGCAGTTCGCATAACAGCTTGTCGGAAAAAAAAATCCGACGTGCCAACGTCAGGCGGTGCAGGAACTGTCTGCGCTTCATGGTCATCTACCTAGTCGATAGTTTTCCCAGTTAGGACGCAACAAGAAGCATTCATATTTGCACGATAAGGTAGGTAGATACTCGTACGTAGGTAGGGCGTGGTGTGAGCTTGCTATCGTGCGTCGTATCGCTGAGCTGCTGCTGCTGCTGCAGCTGTTGGAAGACGTACACGTTGATGAACAACACAGATTGCAGGTGTCCGTCCGGCAACGTATCGAAAACTACACCACAAAAAGGAAGACGCATCAAACACGCCGCATCGGGCCACGAAAGCGGGGATAACAGCGGCCTGCGTTCTATCGCGTCTATCGCGCTGTATGTGATGGAGCGTTGCGTGCAGCCCGTGACAGCCCGTGACGTTTGCGGGAAATGACGCAAAGCAGAAAAGCTTCCGCGGCGGCGGCGGCGGAAGAAAACGCAAGAAAGATACGTGCTAGCAACCGTCGAACGTTGGCATGTTGGCCGAGCGACCAGACGAGGAAACCAAGTCAAGGAAGTCGATAGATTAGACACAGTTGTGTGTGTGTGCGTGTGGTTGTAGTGGTGGTGGTGGTTGTGATGGTGACGTTAGTTAAATAGTTAGTCACCGACCAACTATCGAATCGGCTAAAAATTGGTGGTGTCCGTGTACGTACATAACCAGTACGACAATACTGCCATTTCTATGCGATCGAGTTCTACGAGTTCCGCCACGAAGCCGACTCTGCTTTTGACTACTTCTACCGTAGTAGTAGTAGTACTAGTAGTAGTAGTAGTAGACAAACTTTCTTCGTGTTTTTCTTCTTCTTCTTGTTCCTGCTACTCTGCTGGATTTTTCTGGAACCAGTCGGAGTGATGTCGGTTGTCAGTGTTGTCAGCGCTGCAACGCCGCCTGTGGATCTCTATGGATTGATCGACCGACGGCCCGGTAGTGGTCATTGGTTATCGGTCATTCACATACGCCACAACAGTCGACGAAGCTGTTGCGCGATGTGGCTGGTGGCGGGTTGTGGCTGTGACTGGCCCCGGTGACTGACATCTGTGCTGCGGCCACGTGGGGTTCTGACGGCCTTAGTCGGCCTACCAGCGGGTTCTAGGCACGCTGGAACCGGGGGGGGGGGGGTACCTGGGGACGCTGATCGTGTCGCCAATCTGCCATCGCAGTCTCGGGACGGGTTGTCGCCGGGGTTTCTGGTGGGTTGCTTCGCTTCGGCCATTGCGTTTGTAGCCATAGCTATCGCGTCGCGCACAAGCTGCCAAGATTGCCAACAACCTGCGTACACGTTCTGGCTCACACGACGTTGTTCACGCGGCTGGACGCGTCTCGACCAGACGGTCGCTTGGACCGTTGTCGTGGACCGAGTGGGCAGTGCGCGTTCAAGCTGTGCACAATTGGCTACAACAGACTCTGCTTCTTGCGTCTTCTTCTTCTTCTTCCTTATTGGTCGGTGCGAAAAAAGCCATCATTAATTGATGAACGAATGGATTGAGTGATTGTTTGATTGATTGATTGATGGTGACTTTGCCAGAGGCTGACCAAATATACTGCTACAGCACACAGGGTCATGCAGTGAGGCGACGAATACACGCCATGGCACTGTGGCTTTCGGCGGTGCGGTTGTCACTTGGTTAAGATTGTCACTATTATATATATATATATATATATATATATACATATATTGTAGAGAGAGGTTTGTGCGGTGTGCAAGCGCGATTGCATGTTGCACCAATGCAATACGGTTGTTAGATATTGTTGGCAATTGGTGTGGTGTGCATGCAAAAAGAGCGAAAACACGGACCCAACTCACCAGATCAACGCAGCGATAGGTCGAGGATACACGCACCTCTCTGCTCGACTCGATTGATCGCCTCGTGGGCCGCTTAAGTTTCCCATACTTTGCTTTGATGTTGTTGCTATTGATGTTGTTGCTATTGTTGCTGCTGCTGCCGTTAATATGATCATAATCATCATCATCATTGTCGTCCTTCGTCTGCGTCTCCTTTGTCTCTATCTGCTTGTTGCTTGAGGGATGGAAGACGGAGCAGAGCCCAGTGAGGCCAGTATACATAGTTGAGCCGCCAACGGCGAGTCGACACATCAGCGCAGCCGAGGGACTGGGGCTGGAGTTCACGGGTATTGAGGTGAAGCGACATACTACTTAGCAGCAGCAGCAGCAATCGTGCCTTGCAAATATCCACATCTATCGCCTGCCTCATTCATGAGATCAGCGCTAGCAGCGCTTTGCCAATACCCCCCCTCCTCTCGTTCTCTCTCTCTTTCTCTTCCTCTGCTCGGCGGCCTGAACCCTGTGCCAGCAGTGGGCCAGCTCCCTCGTAATATTCGCTCGCGGCTTCTCTTATGGCTTGTCATCCGTAATCGACCCGTGAAGGTCACGTGTTGCTGCTGCTGCGGACTACTCTGAATGTCAACTTAACCTCGTAGCCAAAGCCAGGCGCTGCTGGTGTCCAGCAAGCCTGCCGAGTTTTCTTCTCTCATGAGGTACGCGAAGGCTGTTTTTGACGCTCGGGGCTGACTACAAACACACAATCCCGTTATACGCTCGCTCGTACTGGCTGCATTCGTCAGCTTGTGGCAAAATCGTATATTTTGTTTTTTTTATTTTATTTTTATACAAACAAACACACCTGTATGCATGTATATATATATATATATATATATATATATATATATATATAAGTGTAAAATACATGGAATGAAGATCATACGACATCGTTTTGGCTGCAAGAGACAGGCAGACGAATCTAGGCCGAGCTACTTTAAGGGGGGGGGGTGGTACAAACAACAAGCAAACTATTTGTTGTGAGCTGGGAGTTCGTATGTATGTACGTATAAATCTCTCTCTCTATCTCTCTCTGTCGCGCGCTCTCAGGAAGGTATAAACAGTATCAAACCGAGATAGAGAGGAAGGGAAGCATGCGTCTGAGCAGTGCATGCAGGCCCCGGTGGGCAGGCGGGCATGGGACGTGTACTGAGATGACCGCTGTGAGGCCGCTGTAAGCGAGGCACGTCTCGAACATTTGTTGCGGCTGGCCACAATCTTTAAGTCGGCGATCAGAAGACTCCCGAACGCTCCCGAGGGCTAAGCGGAACTCGGTAGTGACTTTCTTTCGTGTCGGCGTGTCACGCGTCGGCAAGTACTTCGTACAATGCCTTTCTCTCAGTAGACCACCAGTTGGCATTTGTGCACTTGCTGTGTGCATTCAGTGGATGCAACGTCTGTTGCTATATATAACGAACTGTAATTTTTATGCGGTCCATGTTCCCAATTTGTTTCTATTTTTAAGTTCCCAAAATTGCAAGAGAAATTTGACGCAAATCGTATCATTCGCCTAAACGATTCCCTCCTAAATTTGGAATCGTAGCAATTGGCGAGGACTGCACTCTTGGGCTGCACAAGGCTCATTCGACCACGTCGCTTCTTTGTTTGTTCAAATGCGTCTGTCACCTAGGTGCCACCCGGCGTCGGTATAACGAGTGTCGTGTTGAGAATCATGCGATATAATCCGCATCCGCTACCAGCTGATCGATAGGTTTTGTCGTTTGTCGTGGCCAGACCAACAACTCAATGACTCATTCCTGTTGGGTCTAGTTGCCCAGCTGGTATCGCTTCCACAGTGTCGAAGTTCATGCCAGCATTGGGGCGTTCTTTCCGACGAGATATCGAGGGAGTTCGAAAAAACTAGTAGGACGACGAACTCAGACGGCTTTTGTATCTGTATACGACGTGTTGCTACTTGCCAGGTCATGGCTATCTGCTCGGTCAGAGAGTCGACTAACGAGTAACGAAGATGGCGAAGAGACGCACCACCGCAATAAACAACTGCTATCACCACTTTTTCTACTATTTCCACTACTTCGACTACTACTAATATCGACGACTACTACTACTACTACTACTACTGCCAGTAGAGCTGCTTTTTATACTGCTGGTGATTTTTCCCAGTCGTAGCGTATCTGCATATGAATGTCTTCTCTAGTTTTCCTAGCGTTTTCCTGGCTCCTAGTCGCTCCTTCGACAAGATAGAATCCCTTCCACTGGTCGCTTGATATCTGTTTTGATATCTGAGGCTAGGCTGCTCCAGTGTCCGTCCGCTATTGCCGCCCGGTTGCTCCGGCAGTTCGAAGGCGAACCAGTATAGCGGCGTCGACTCATCACCGGCAGCAGCAGAGTAACAGCGGTGGGAGACTGGCAATCTCCTCGACCACTGAGGACCTTTCTTGTTGTCCTCGACGAAAATGGGTGCGCGTTGTCGGCTGCACGGTGCCGACGAACGGGCATGATTCCATAGTGTGACCAATTGGAATATGAATAGACTACTGGGAGCCTGCTGCTGCTGCTGCTAGCAGGAACGCCAGCAAAGCGGCAACGCGACGCATCCCATATTTACCCAAAGCAAGCGCAAAATCACGATAGTATGGAAGAAATGTAGTTGAGAGAAATAAGCAGAGAAGGTATATGTGTGTATGTATATTTATATGGTATATGCGAGCGGGCACATGTAGGCAACGACAAACATACACTGGTATAGAAGGCGCAAAAGGAGATGATACCACCATGATACATAGAGTGAGTGAGTGAGTGAGGATATAATGTTCTCTCGGTTTCGGTGGTTCAGCTTGGCTACCCGAGCTAATGGCGGCTACGCGCTCATTAAGGCTATTCGCTTCAGCGGCAGACTTCTCCTCCTGCGCCCGATCCTACCCTGAACAGATCTACAGCGACAGCGGGTACGGATAAGGCTGGGGGAGGCTCTTCTTTGTGCGGGCACATCAACTTAACTACTCTAAGTCTAACTACTCATGGAGGGCAGATACACACATATATATATATATATATATATATATATATATTCGATTCTCACGAGTCTTTCGTCGATGGTTGAATTGCATGTTATCGAGCTGATGGGAAATCTGATTTGCTTGATGTGGATGTGAACGGTGATTGGCGTCGCGAGCTCGTTTCGCTTGTCTATCCATATAGTCGATGAGGAAAATTGATTGGTGCATCAGCTTACTATAACAAATCATGTGTGGGTATGATTTATATATATATATATATATATATATGTATAGAACTTCCTAGAGACGTACGGTTGGCTAGTCTTTAGTGAAATCTTGGAATTCTATTAGATATGTAACTGATGATAACTGCGACGACGATTTGTGTATGGATCTATGCGCATACACACATGTGTGGGTATATTTATGGGTGTGCGTGTGTGTGTGCCTCTCATTAAATCCGTCTAACATGTTAGTCAATAAACTTACCACCCTGCCTACCCACCGCTGACAATACATAGTCGAAGGTAGCAATAGTAGCTCGAACAATAATAACAGCAATATTAACAACAACACCAACAATAATAATAATAGCGCTCTAATGGATGACCGACCACGCAGCAGCAGCAACAGCAGCTGCCGCCACAGTCATTCGCTGAGTTTGTACCGATTTTGTGTGGATAGACCTACCGGCGGTCGGCCAGCAGCCACGCGATTGTATTCGCGATCTTCCCTCGGGGAGGTGGCGGTTTCCCCGGCGTCATTGGTCGGTCGGTTGGTCGGTCGGTTACTTGTATGCGGGCCATTGGACAGTAACAGCTCGAGGACGCAGGGGGGCAGAAAGGCCCTCCTCCCTTATTGGCTGAGATTGGAAGCAGCTAGTAGGAACGCGGTAGGAACGATTGAAACTCGAGGGCGTTGCTTGCTCGGAACGCTGATATCGACGGCAGAGAGCGAAGCAGCGCCACAGCGCCGCAGAGACGGGAACTGGGGGTTGGGGGTTGGGAATGGGTGGCGGTGTGCTGCCGCCGCCGCCGTCGCCGCCAAACGCTGTGGTGTCGAGGCTCTGCAGTGTTAATACCCCCCCTGCTCCCTGCTCGCTGTTCACCTCTAAGTCGTTCGCTGGCTGTTTTCGCAGGCGGCTGTGCTGCCTGCCGGACGTCAGTCGTCGGCAGGCACCAAGAGTTCTTGAGAGGGCATCATGGGGTCGAAGGAATTTCAATATCCGAGAGAGGTCGTCGTCGTCGTTGTCGCTATCGTCCGCGCATCCCCGCCGTCATCGTCTCCCAAAGGAGCAGCGGAGCCTTTGGGCTCGTTGTTCTTTGCTTGATCTGAGCCTCTGACACGACGGCTCCTACTGCTTCTCGCCAGAATTTAGCGGCGGGCGCAGTCGGACCTATGGCGGTGGCGTATGTCGGGGGGTATGTGGGGACATGTGGGGGGACGTGTGTGTTTGTGTGCACGCACAAGGATGTGAATCTCTTTTACTCTCTCTCTCTCTCTTTTGCTTGCCTGCTTCTTCTCAATCTCTCGACATTGCTGATTTGCCGGGTATGAGACTGAGAACGCTAGCTGACGCCACCGTGAGCCCTTGAGAACGGTCGCGTGTCGGGCTCAGGACTCTTGAAGACGGGAACGGGAGACACTAGGGAGCGAAGGCGCAATGCGAACGCCTGCTCTTCACACCCAGCGCCGTCTTTGCCGCTGTGCCGGCCTCTGCTACCCGCTCGCTGCTGTGAGGACGACGCGTTAAGAAAGCAAGGGAATCCCCATCTGGTGGTCTCGGCATTTGGCACAGCCGAACGCTTGAGCTGTTGCTGCCGGACTTTATCTGGCGATTCGTCGGTGCGACTGACGCGATGGACTTGATCCTCGAGATCACCCACCCACTGGCTCGATGCGGCTCGTCGTCGAGTGATCCCAGCCTAGCCTTCCCCAGCTAGCTCATAAAGAAGCGGGTCCGATAGAGAGCGTGTCTCAGCGGCTTCAGACTAGTCGAAGGTGACAAAGGAGTTAGTAATGCTGGGCTGGCTACTACTACAACAGGCGCGAAGAGGCAACTGCTTGAGATAATTGGATGAGCTCGATCGAAAAACGGACGCTGGTAGTACTTGAG
Organism: Dermanyssus gallinae; assembly: GCA_003439945.1. Lineage (NCBI taxonomy): Eukaryota > Metazoa > Arthropoda > Arachnida > Mesostigmata > Dermanyssidae > Dermanyssus > Dermanyssus gallinae. Next base: position 217,983 of record QVRM01004035.1, on the reverse strand, counting down.
GTCGTTGAATTTGTCGTAGCATTAGTAGTAGTAGTAGTAGTAGTAGTTGTAGTCAAAGTAGCACTAGGGTCCGTGGCAATAAGTGGAGTAAATATGTCATGGACGGAGTGACAGACTCCATATCCAGCAAGAATCCGGCCGACAAGCTAGCTCCAACAAGCAATAAGAGGTTTGTGAATATTGAAGGATAGTGGCAGGCTTGTGACAAGGCTTTCGTTAGTAAAAAGGACAACTAGGATCCCATGGAGCTCGTGCAAGAATCAATGTAGCTTACGTACATCGATTGACACCCCGTAGACCCCCACGGAATATCTATGGGGTGTTAAGCGACACACAGTGCGCGTCACAGAGAGGTGGGGAGTACACAGTACCTATCGTACCTATCGAGAGAAATACGATTAAGGTTTTAAGCAGAATTTGCCGATTTCGACCTAGATGAAGGAACAATTGTGACTACTATATGCGGCTAGCGGACTTCAACAGCCGTGAGGTTCAACGTGTTCCTCCGCTTGACACCCTTCGTCGGCGGCGTCCAACCATTCTCGTCATCATGACCTCTGCGTGGCCCTCGCCAACATCATCATACCATGACCATCATCACCAGCATTGCCGCCGTCTTAAGCCACCTCGCCGTCTTGAGCGTAACTCTAAATGCTCGTTTACAATTGATCCGAGTGGAACAACCTAAAAGTAGTCTTTTTCTAGTTGATTCTCAGTCAGCATTTAGCGTACGTACGGAACCTCTCTCATATTGCTTTTGAAGACAGCAGAGTGGAACAACCTAAAAGTAACCTTTTCAGGCTGATTCTCAGCCAGCATTCAGCGTACGCACGGAACCGGAGTCTCGCATTGCTTCCTTCGTAAGACAGCAGAGTGGAACAACCTGGCCCGCTCTAACGAGCAAATGCTTCAATTCATCTATGCATTCAAGTATTCGTTCATCTTGCTGTTGTGTTCGTCGTCGTCGTCATCGTCTCAGTCGGCTGTGTCGACGATTGGCCGGCAACACTCAGCCGTCCATCGATCACCGACCGCCCGATACGTGGAAGCAGCCAGTGCAGCAGACTAACCCCGAAGTTTGAGCCCCGAGCCCCGAGACGACTTGCCTATTTGAGCAGGCAGTGATGAACCCAGCGGTTCTCCCAGGTTCGAGAGAGTCAGTCTCGTAGCCGAGTTGTTCCAGCTTCCAGTCAGTCAGCGAGCCAGCGAGCAAGACAGCCAGCCAGCCAGTTCCCCTGCTTGTCTTTCTGTCTGTCTGTCTGTCGGGCAGTCACGTTTGTAACATAGTTAGTGAGTTAACCGATCGATCGCGCTCTGTTCGCGGTCGCTGTCGTTTCGGTGGTTCCCGGTGCTGCTCCTCGGTTCCTTTCGGTGTCCGTTCGATCCACTCTATTTCCCTCTTCCTCTCTCTTTCTCTATCTATCTCGCTTCTCTCTCTCTCTATATATATATATATATATATATCTGGCTGCCGGCTTCTCGAGTTTCTTCGCCGGATGCGAACGAACCGAGTTGACCGCTAAGCAGACCAGTTGAAGCAACCAGCAGCCGCCGCCAACTCTCGAAGCAGCCGCCACGCAAGCGTCCACCATCTGGGCGACGACGTGCGACGCAGACAAACGGATGGATGGATATACGGACAGGCAGACGTCGGCGCCACCTCCACAACCACCACCACCACGACGACCAGCTGCAGCAAGCAGTCGCAGCGACAAGCAGCTGACAATCACACTTCTCCACGACGCGATTTCTACGCACAGTACAACGAGGATTCTACAACGAGGATTACAACTCTGGCTGCTACTACCAACTACGCCACTATATAGTCCACAGCTAGCCAGCGAACCCTGCAGCAGTATGATGCGTAGGCGCTGATGTGTCTGCGCGACTTCTGCCACTTTCTCTAACAGTTTTCTGCGACTCTACAGCTACTCTTCAGTACTGACTGCCACTGAGTTGGTGGCGGTGCGTATTGTTGTCTTAGAGCTGTTTGATTGTCTAGAGAGAGAGAGAGAGAGAGGTTCCTCCTGCCTGGCTTGATGAGACGGAGGGCTGACCGGCGTGCTGGCTGGAGGCTGTAATGGTCGATTCGCGGATGTAGCGGAGGATCAGGAAGAAGACGTTCTTCCCGATCGGTCATCAAGGCACCGCCTACAAACGCTGCTGATTCGTTGACGGCTGCTACTGCTGCTGCTGCTACAGTGTCTGTCGCCACAGCAACAAGTTTGGGGTGGTATTGTCTTCATCATGGCGTCATTGTCGTCGTCATGATCACCATCGTTGGCGTTATCCCATCCCTCATAATCCCTATGATCGCCGGCATCAGGAGGTTTAGAGATCAGCTTTCCACCGTTAGTGATCTCGCTCGAATCTTCCTTACAAGCGCGACTTCAACTGACTCAACGAGCTAGTGGTTGTACGATCGCAGTAGCTTCCCGAACAAGAGCAACACGAACAACAACAGTAACAGAGACAACAACAACACAACGATAAGACTAACAGCAATAGTTACAACAACAACGATAAGACTAACAGCAATAGTTACAACAACAAGAGTAACAACAATAGTTACATCAACAGTAACAACAATAGCCACAACAACGGCAGGACCAGTGCGTGGCATGCTCGTGACTTCCCCCTGGAATCTGCTTCCCCGCTGCCACCTTTGCTGCGGCTGCTGCTGCTGCTGCTCCAGCTTCTCTATGATGGAGACTGAATAAACAACAGCAACGAGAAGCACTACCACCACTCCCTCTCAGGAGGATCTCCTCAACGGCAGCTAACGCAGCTAATTAGTTATCGTTAGCCGCTACGCAGCCGGCTGGCTCAAATCGTTTAAGAGCGACAATTCTAAGAATGACTAACTGATACCCATGTATACACAACTGATATAGATAAGCTGCTAGACTATGCGGTCCGTCCGACGATGCAATGCTTGGAACACAATTTCGTGGACGTTAATGTTGGCTGTGAATCAGCCCGAAAATGTATTAAACGATACGTGGATACAAACTTGGTCTGCATGCATAGAGAGAGAGAGATACCTGTACATGCCAGACTATGTTCGTCCTCTATGTTGGAAGCGGCACTGAGCAAATGACGAGCTAGCGATCAGGCATCAATGTGGACTTCAAACCGCGGTCGGTTCATCGATTGACTGCTAAAAATGCCACGTTGGCCGTTACCTCGTGAGTCGAGCGTCATTCATTCACTCACTCTTCGTTGTCACTTCTTTTTCTGTTCGTTCAACAGCCCCCTACTCGAATTGACCTGCTTATCTGCGGACCACTGTGGGGAAGATATTCGTGTAATTCAAAATTCTCGTCGTCCAGACCTGTCACTGTCAATGCGTTACAGCGACAGTTGCCCCGTGCGACAGTTGCTCGTTTTCGCTACATCGAGATGGTTGTCTAGCTGTCTATATATATTTATAAGTTTGCCGCTCACGGCAACGCCAACACCTCCGCTGTACCGTGAGGAGCTGTCCTCGGGGAATACAGCCCTCGAAGACTTCAATTGCGTCGGTCGACCGTTGCCTGAATCGTAGACCTGCTGCCTCCCTTCAACGACTTCGCTCGCTTACGAGGCTTATGAGGCACATCTTTCCCCCCTCCCCCGCCTCTCATTCACTGCCTTTCATTCATCCACGTAGATCCCTGGGGAATCTCTTTTTTTTTGGCGAGTTTAATCCCACATTATCAAGCAGACGTTTTCCCAATTGGCTCTCCTCTCCACCCCCTCCGTTCTTTTGTGGTGCTTTAGCGGGTGGGCTTCACAGCTGTCTCGCTGCCGAATGGGGCCTGTTGAAACGCGCCCACTAGACGCGTATGTGCCGGTAAGTAGCCTAGTTCCAACTGTGAGTTTCACACCGTTTGACATTTTGCCGAGAAAACGCGCTGTTGGCAAGCGTGCACGGCTCAATTTAGATTCTATTTTTCAGTGGATCTCCCACGTCTCGCACACGTTTGTCGTTTGGAAGCCACCCTCCTCGTTTCGGCGTTGTGGTAGTAGTGTTTTGTCTGACGCGGTGTGCACTTCCCAGTGGTGAAGTATTGTCACTTTTGTTTTGGTGATGATAAATATTATTAATACATTTTTATTTTTTATTACTATTTATTCAATTTTTTCAGTATTTCCCTACAACTATGGGGATTCCCAAACGTGTACCCTCCTAGGTTCACCCCCTTATTATTATTATTATTATTATTATTGATGCGTGACCGTTAATCTACAGAAAGGGAGAGAAAGCAAGATGCTGGTGCAGACCTGGTAGCTTTCACTCTTCTGCATTCTCGTAAGGTTGTCCAAATCGACGACGAAGTTGGCAGAATGTATGTGTCGCTCGTCATTCATCTTCCTTTACGTACATACAACACAATGCAACGTATTAGTGCAGTATCGTGGGCTAGATGTTGATCACGACAGAGGTGCTTGCTGTGTATACTGTGTGCTTCCATTAGCGGCGGATCCGGGCAGACCAAGTTGTCCAGAGGAACTTTTCCATTTTCGCTGGCGACCACGTCCGTCTGCCGTTTTCCGCGGTCCGACTAGCTCTTCTGGGAATAACGGCCGCGTTTGTTGTTGTCGTTGTTGTCTGTTCTTGTTGTTATTGTAGTTGTTGTTGATATTGTCATCTGAATGCTCAGTATTGGCGACGAATAGTGGCAGGGGTCGCTCGTTCGTATGCCAGGAGGCGTGTACTAGCGCGGGCCTTGTTGCACTAGCGGAACATTTTCAGCCGGGCTAAGCCCAGCACGATCGATAAACATGTGCACCGCGAAAAATGGCGAGACCTCGTTATCGTAGCCGGTGTTGGGATGAAGTCATGTTTGGTGACGACACATGCAAAAGGACGCTGGATGATTGGAATAGAAGAGCTAGATAGCTAGGTGGAGGGAGGGCAGAGTTCGTTAGAGTATGTACATACATCGAGAGAAGGGGCCGCCTTTGTGGGCGAGCCCATCGCTAACGGCTCTTCGGTGATGACGACCGATAGCCTTCTGTAGATGATACCGGTGACGGGAACACACGTCGGGGCAGCTAACTCATCCTGAGCGAAGTGCTATCGAGGGAAGAGATCATGTCTGCTGCATCTGCACGTGGCAGCATATGGGGCAGTGAGTTGAGTTCGCGGCCTACCGCGGCTGCAACAACTGCTATGGCGTGGCGGAACGGAAACCGCTATTGGAAACCGTCACTAACAGGTCTAGTAGGTGGTAGTCGCGACGACAACGAGTCGAGGTCGAAGTAGTCGGGTAGTGAGTAGCTTGGCCTGCTAGAACCAGGCCGCTCGTATATTCGATGAGTGAGCTTGATTTCTTCTCATAGCGTTGGGTCACGCAAGTTGCGACAAGTGAGCCAATGGGGCAATGGTGATGGCCGTACACTAGAAAGAAGTAGTCCTAAGTAAGACCCAAAGCAGGTAGAGTTGAAACACAGTGAACACAGCCGGTGGTTAGGCGGATGACAAAAACTCCGATGACGCCATTCCTGCGGTGAAACATTTCCTACGACTGTGCAATTGCCTCATCAACTCTCCTCAACATCGCCTCCATAGCTTAATGAGCTTCTTTTCTCTGTACGAATAGTTGGCAATATATATATATATATATATATATATATATATCACGAGGTGTTTAACGTTTGATTACATCATTAACTGTCTTGTAAGGTCGTAGACACTGGCGCAGGCCGTCAAATGTTTGATGTGGCCCTAGTATTGGCACGAACTATGCTACGATGCAGCAACTTATAGGGAAGTAAGTAGTGCTAGTCATAGCAGATTGGTAGCAAAAAATCGACACACAACGGACCTGCACGTTGCTTTATCCTGACTATAAGATAATCATACGCAAGTGGACGCAAACGGATCTTCTCACTAGGATTACGGACACGCGTTTCGTGTTTTTTTTCTCTATCAATAAACAGAATATTTTAAGTGGGCACGAATGTGGCACGATGTGGTAGCTATCTGCATGATGATTTGCTGCGGTCACTGTATTTTTACATGTAATGCAAGCGGCAAAAAAAGGCAACTTTTTATTGGTCATGCAAGCGGCTACATGCGTCGAGTGGCGGTCAGAGCGTCAGTAGTGTGGTGGCAGTAGAAGCAGTTACAATAAAGTTGTTTGTTTGTTCATTTCTTTCTGTCTTCCAGGTAAGATTCTTGGAAGTGGACAGTCAATGATACTGGCGAGGGGTGGCTAACAGCGAGGCCGATACCGGAGCGACAGGTGATCGACACAGCGAGGCGAGAACAGACCGAGCCAAAGGTGGCGGCGGTCGCCTGCTCCATTGTCTTCTCTCGAACCACTCGCTGCGAGCAGTCGTTACACGAGTCCAAGCGGACCAGACCAGAGGCTCAAATGGGACTTGTTCTTCCTTTGTTTGACAGGTTAAGGCTCTGAAGTGACGTCTTCAGTTGTCCAAGTTGCGTGCACTTTTTGTAGGACTCTGTTCATCTGGGTTCTCGAGATGCCGGGAAGGTCAACTCAACAATGAGAAACAGTGTCGGCGATTGAAGCCATAGGAATCTTTGTTGCTATCGGTGCTGATATCGCTTGAGAGAGATTGCAAGGGTTCATTTGGGCCATCTTTTAGTTTAAATGCTAATATTTAGTCTTAAAATAAACGTATTGAATATTTGGAGCTTTTAGAGCCCCTAGCAAGCTACACGTGAGTCAGTGGAATGCATGCGCATATTTTTATTCTAACCCCTGTGAAAGGCAGCTAGCCAGCCAGCCAAACTGGAGAGGGTACTTTCGCGCAAAGAATTCCACGAGCGCAGGGCTGGTGTAATGGCGTTCCGGCTATGTCTGATGCTCGGCACGGCTAAACCTTCAGAGATACTTCTGATACCTACGCCTCATTCCTCTACAGGAATTCATACATCCTCTTTAGCTTCGGCCCAGCAGCTTCTAGTTCTACCAAACGACAGCACGACCTTACAAAGAGCCTACTGAAGTGACGTACACCTTCATTAGCTGGATTATAACTCTCAACGTAAGGAACATTACTCCAGTTCATTACGAATCGTGGGTCGTTCTGCTGCATGCAACTCCTTCAACTGGCGTGATGTTTCTACCTTCCTGTCGGTAGTATTCATAGTGGTATTAGTGGTTAAAAGTTGTCTCCTTGGAAGTCCGGGGACATGGACGAAGATAGGGGGGCTAGGGGTAATTGACAGGCCATGTCGTCCTTCCTGGAAAAGCAATTTTCTTTTTTTCTCGACCTTTTCTATATTTAATACATTCTCTCTCTTTCGCTCCCTAGATCTGTCTCCCTCACTTTCCTCCCTCGGAAGTCCCTCTGGTATGGCCCTTGGCGTGGTGATGTTGTTTGGATCATTTTCGCTGGGGCTGGTTGAACAAGGTGGGACCTTGTTGGTGAACTGTCAAGGGCTCGATTACCCGAAGGCCACTTTGCTTGTTGGTTGTGGTAGTGGTGTTTGCTACCGCGGCTGCTGCCGTTGTTTTCGAGGTGGTTGCTGGCCACCAACCACAGTATTCGCTCTTTGCCAGACCAGCAGCCAGTAGAGAACAGCAGAACTGAACAGGCAAGCGTAAAGGAAAAAGCTAAAAAGGCACAACACCACCAAAACAACAACAACAACCAGGGGCAGGACAGCGAAAACGAGATCTTCCAGCGTGTTCTTCTCTCGCTTAAACGTTTCGTGCGCTTCGTTGGTTCGCTGCTGCTGCTGTTGTTTGTTTGTTCATGTGTAACCCTAACGCACACAGAATCAATGCAGTGCTGCATACTGGGCATTGTATTGGAAGCAGGAGAGACCGTTAAGTCAGAGGGTCCATGAATTGTAGAGACAGTAGTTGTACAAGTCGCTGTTGTAGAGGCAGCAGGAGCAAACGCGGTGGTGTTAGTCGTAGTCGAAGATGTTGTAGTCTGTTGGCGAAACACGAGGTGTGAACAGCAGAGAGCCACATCTGGTCACGCGGCGACGCCATGCCTGGTTTGTTTTGTTGAGACCTCCGTTTTCTCTCCGTTTCGTGACCTGGAGGTGGGGGCCTTGGCTGCGGCCCAGCGCATTCAGCGCTTTGCTTCGGTTGCTTTTCACTGCCTTGTTCCGAAAGACAGAGAGAGATAGATGCCGAGAAACAGAGGAAAGAGTAAGTAAGTAAATACGTAGAGAAGGGAAGAACGCGGAAACGCGGAAGAAGGAGAAGAAGAAGAACAAGAACAACACGTGACATTGTCAGTGCAGTGTAAAATAATCATAATGCAAAAAAAAATAGACGATATACGACGCGAGCTGAGCTAACTCAGTCAACAGACATAGCGTGCGTAGAGAAAGAGTTTATTTTTAAGCACGGCGGATCATTGGTATACCATGCAAGCACCATAGGGTGAAAACATTTGTACTTTTATCGACCAAAAGGCTACTTAGGAGCGTTTATGCCACACACACAGAGACGCATACTTACATGTAAAACTTCGCTTTCACTCCACACAAGTTAGCTCTTGTGAGGAGGTGTAAAGATACAATTACACGTACTTAATCACCTTTTCTTGTCTGCAACATTACGAAGTCGCGGATGGGCTAGCCTCAAATTATCTAGTCTAGCTTATTATTGAACTACGTTAAACAACACACGCTTTAGTTTGTGTTATGTTAGGACAATGTGACACGACCTCCATATGTTTATTTTATACAATAGGCTATACTCATTCTATTATATAACTTGAAATCCGATGATTCCGTCACGCAAATAGTCTGTCTCTATCTGCCTCAAGAGACTCGTACAGTAGACGGATAGACGCGTAGCTATTATATATGCATACGAGTCACTATTAGTGTATGATTGCGTATGCGTCTATCTCAGATGTTAAGGATGTGCAAGAAAAGGAAGTGTGCCTAAGTGTTCATGTATTATTGCCACGGGTGATATGGCTTTCCCAGACACCTTCCTTAAATAAAAAAAACAACGTTCACTCACACACACGCGCGTCCACGCCCAGTTACGCACGCGCTGCCGTTGCCAATGAATGGATTTATTCACTAACAGATCAATTTGTTAGAGTTTTCGACGAGAGCGCACGAGAAGTTCAGGAGTCCTTTGAGAGTCAGCATCGACGCAGATTGGCTACACTCTCGCGCTGTCTTTCTCTCTCAGCCACTCGCTAGCTTGATCCCTCTCGCTATCTTCATTTATCTACCTCTTGCTTATTTCTGTCTATAGTCCCACCATGTCTCTCTCTCTCTCTCACACACACATAGCATCGAGTGCCGGACCCATCGTACAATGCATCAGGCAAGCACGGCAAGCACGATGAGGTGCTCAGCAACCTCAGCCCGCGCCTGAAGTGTTGAATCATTCCTCCATTCAATGGTTCATTTATTAATCCTACTACTACTACTACTACATATACTGGTGGCCTGCCTTCCACCCCGCATGTCTTCGCTTTTGTGCTTCTCTGCTGAATAGCTCAAAGCAGCCTACGAAGTTTGCTGCTCTCAGCTGAGCGCTGTTCAGAACCTCGCTGCTCGACGGCTGAGCTATGGCTGGCGTGTAGCGATGCCTGTTACGGCTGCTTCTTGCGAGGAAACCTTGAACCGCCTCACCTTGAGCAACGCGAACATTCGCCGGAGACATCCAGAGAGAGATAGAGAGAACTCGAGAGAGGGAATACTCGATTGTACAGAGGTAGAGGTACCCAAGCAGAGGGCCACCCAAAAGCCTTCTCCGCCGACAAGACTCCCAACAACAACAACCAACAAGACTGAGCAACGACGGATGGAGAACAAAACGGAGAATCAAACAGTTAAACCGGCTCAACACGACCATCCCAAATATCTGAGAGCTTCTTTTTCCGCACTTTACGTCAAACCTGGTCGCATACTTTGCGGCTCAAAACTCGCGACAATCGGAATTCACGCTTCGAATCGATTGAAGCATCGCTCACTGGAAACAAACGCATTTCCCGACATTGCGCGACAATGAGGGCGTGTTACGTCAGCAGTAAGCGAGCTCTATGTGCGCAGACGGCGAATAAATATTGGCGCAATTTTCGCTACCGAACCGGTGAAGGATCCACAGTATCTCGTCGACCTGTTTTTGTATCTGTGTTGTTTGTTTTTAGACACACCTCACAGGTTCGTATTGACGTTGGTGTTTTGATTGCTTACCGGTTGTTGCTGTCGTCGTCGTAGTCGTTGTTGTTGTTGTTGGCACCGCTGTTATTGTTCCCGTTCTTGTTGCTTTCGCTGTCATTGTTCCCGTTCTTGTTGCTTTCGCTGTCATTGTTGTTTGCGTCGTTGTTTGTACTAGTATTATGCAACGCTGTATTGGCTTGTATGTATTCGCTGCATGAGCTCTTAATTCTAAACAAATTAGTTTGTCCGACAGAACGGCGATCGTGCATTGTAGCTGCTGCTGCTGTTGTTGTTTTCACGATGATGATGGTGATGGCGTTGATGATGTCTCCGCTGCAAAAACAACTATGTGACAAAGCAGTTTCTTAGGGGCGGTCTTTCGCCGCTACGGCCAGGCCGGGCATTTAAGTTGAGGTTGTAGATCGGCAGCGGACGACACCGTTACTTTCCTACCTACATACCTATTGCCGCCAAGATATGGACGGCGTGTCCGAGGCATTTGGTGGCTGCTTGCTTCTCGTTTGTCTGCGATTCTCGTTTCTAGAGATGATTGTTTCTAGATATACAAACTCGAACGTATCGTTTTTATCGTCGATTTTTTTAACAAGACACGGAATATAGGTAGGACAGGATCGAGAAAACCAACTTGAGCGTATCGCTTTATTTTTCGTTTTATTGTATTATCGCTTCGCCCGCTGTCGTTGCGTACGCTACCCGCGTGTATGCAGGCATTACTTGGTTCACTTACATGTATGCAAGTATGTTAGTATCCATGCTCGTGTGTTTAGCAATTCCGTCCAGTGCATCCAGCTAGATATATAACTGTGTACCTAGCTGTATGTGACTGCTATGAAGTTATGCGTGTTCGCGCGTCAGCCGTTTGCGGCTATACAGGTATGTGTGTCTCTGAGATGCAGGTGCGGGTGAGTTGTGTGTGGATAGTACGGTACGTGTATAATTGTGCTGAGGTGATCGCTATCCCACACCTTTGTTGTGCTCACAACTCATGTGGCCGGCCACATGAGTTGTTCGGACCGACTGGGACAATGGCGAGCTCCTCGCTAAGCGGCAGCAGCGACGACGGCGACGACGGTAAATGCAGCATAATCGCAGCATGGCACGCGTGAAAAGCCGAATGCAGGCAGAAGACTGACTCTGTCGTTCTCTTTCTCTCTCGTCGGTTCGTTCCATTTCGAGCTGAGTCAGTGTAAATCAGTCAGCGTTGAAAATTGTTAATAGCTTTTCAACGCACACAATGACGCTATGTCCCTGTTTTTTCCCTCTCGTTCTCCTTTGCGTCCTCTCTCTCTCCTCCCTGTCTTTTACCCCACTGCTTTCTATCTCTCTCTCTTTCCCTCTGATCTCAGATTTCTCTCGCTCTCTCTTTGGTATTATTTTTCTTGTTCTCAGCAATATCTTCTGTAGCGCGTTTTGCTGTTGCTGTTGTTGTTGTTGTTGCTAACAGTGCGTCGGTGCGACCCTCGACGTCAGGCGTCGGTGCACTACGACTCGTCAAGGGGAACCATATATACTACTATAGTATCAGTGTTGTTGCTCTATTATTATTATTATTATTATTATTATATAACGGTAATAGAACTGGTGGGTATCAAAAATCACACAAGCATAATAACAAGAACAAAAGCAACCTCAAAAATAGCAGTACTGATAACTATGCCTCGTATTAGTAACAACGAACTTATACGACGACGCCAAAGACAACTACAACAACAACAAGAACAGCAACAACCACAATTGCTCCAGAAGCGCCACTAGAAAACAACAAAAACCGTAATAGCGATTCAATCAGCAACAGTCATATGATCAATAACATTGCTGTGCGCATGATCAGCATCAATGATTACAATAACACCCATAAGTACTACTGACAACAACAACAACAACAACAACAACAACGACAGCAACGACAGCAACCAACGCAAGCATAACAGATTTCTATCATCAAACAGTTAGACGAGATATGAATCTGCTTTTCTTCTTGTTGTTGTTTTGAACGCAACAAGGCAGGACACAGATGGCAGGTTGGCCAGCATGCGGAACCAGACGTATGACTATAATGATGCATAGATGCATGAATTTAGTAGGTGCGTCTCTCTCTCTCTCTCTCTCTCTCTTTCTTTTTCTCCCTCTTAGTGTTTTTCCCTCGTATTGCTTTTCGTCCCTGCGCCGGACCTACTGACAAGGAGGAGGCAGCATCATCATGCGCGATGATGTGGCTAATTAAATGCCTGCCCCTTATGTCATAGACGGTTGAGCGGCGGCGGCGGGGGGATCCGATCCGCCGAGCTGAGCGTTAACCTGACTGACCGACCAACGTTGAGGAAATCAGGGCAACTGTTGGGGCCGCAGGTGGGGCTCGAGGCTGAGGGGTGGGGGGGTGGGGGGGGGCGAATAGAATGACGCTATAGAATGGGGTACCTACCTACGACCCGGGGGGAGAGAACGACAGCGAATGCGTTGAGAGAGTTAATATTACGTTACACGCGGCCTGTTTGTCGTCAATCATTATCATCGTGGTCGTTGGAGCCTGCCAAGCAAGCAGCATCGAATGTTATGTCGCCTTTACTACTGCTGTTTTTTTTATACGGCGGCGGCAGTGGCAGGAGCAGAAGACATTTTTCATGTTGCCTCTCTATTTCATTAAGTTTTTCTCTTCGTCTTCGTTCCTGTTCAGTCGTCGTCGTTGTTATTGTTGGTGCTGCCTCTGTTGTTGTTGTTGTTGCTGCTGCTGTTGCTGTTGCTGCCTCTGTTGCTGTTGTTGTTGTTTTTGTTGTTGTTGCTGCCGCTGTTGTTGTTGCTGTTGTTGTTACAATTGTTACACTGTTGCTCAAGGCGGCAATTACAAAGCTGCTGACAACAAAGGTATAGATAAGAGAAGGAAGAGACAAGAACAAAGTGAGACAATGAACAGCTGTCTAGTAGTATAACGGAACGCGATAAAAACAGCAGAGTGGGGAGAGAGACCGGGTGTGCTTGCAAGTCTGTCTATGTGTGTGTGCCAGCCAGCGACCCAGTGAGAAAAATCAGAGACCGAAAGACAGATAAACAAAAGAAGACAAATAGAGAAAGGGAGCTATGGAAAAAACGGATGCGTATGAGGTGCGCGTGCTTGCTACAACAAACAAGTTACGGAAGAGTGCTTGCTTGTGTTGTGCTTTGTTCAATTATTGTTGTTGTTGTTGCTGCTGCGATTGTTGGACAGGCGTCAGTACGTGCGGCGTGATGTAGATTGCGTCCTACATTAGATGATACATATAAAATAAGCAGACGGATATACAATTTCCAACCGGGAAGCAGCTATAGGGGCGCTAGTCGTCTGGACAATACCTCTCCTGTTTCAGGAGAAGCATTGTCCTGGCTCAACAGGAGAGGTAGGCGCATTTCAACTCTGTATTGTTACCCTGACAACACAGAGTTCACCGATGACTTTAGACACTTTATTTCTTTAATTTGTTGTGATTTCTATGGATCCTTAAATTCATATGTTTATCGATAGTTAACGGCAAAGCCCGACATATTCGTCCTATGCTCGCTACGCGGGGGGGGGGGGGCGTCATAAACTTAATGACTTGACAGTGGTTTATGCAACTGGTAGATGAGAACCTTACATTCTGCCAAGCATGAGACGGGATATACAAAGTGATCTCAGCGAACACGTAAGGTTAGATTATTCTCAACAGTTTCTTCACCAAGTCATCAAACTTGTTGCAATTGCTTACCGCTTTGGTTTGGTCGAACAGAAATATATAACGGTATCCTTTCTTCATGGTAGATCCTCTCTTTCTCGGATTCCGGTTTAATGTCTTTCTCTCGTACACTGATTTTATCTCGCAGATCGAGAAATCTATTTCTTCGGGGAATTAATTTTGATTCATTTAACCAATAAACAAAGGAAAACATGTAAAAATCAAACATTAATATCGATGCAGTTTCCTTTTTAATTTGTTCTTGCTCACCTAAGCGACAAGAGGAGGGCGGTAAATTGGTTCCTTGCGACCTGCCGGAGAAAATAAATCGTGCACTACGAATCGGCGGACGAGCAATCGCGCGTAAATAATCATCGACGGCCTCTTGTTCCGACCGTCTTTCGTGTTCTTTTTTTGTCCTTTTCTGACCTTTAATACAACTGGTTCAACTACAACTTGTGTTGCCCGCGCGTTTGCGTTGGCCCGCCCTAACCTCGGTGTGCCTCGGCGCTCTCTGACCGAGAGTGCTGGCATCTCCGGCCGTGAACGCTTCGACTGTTCGAACATGTCGCCCGTGGCACCGTCGCCACCCCCCGACCTCACTGCTGCTGAAAGTGCCCGGACGTCGGTGAGCTTTGGTACAAAAACGAACGATATTCCACCCCTTTTCGACGGCTGGCAGGGCGGTTGGTTGTTTTGACCGTTGTTTCTTTGGCTCTTGCTGCTGCGGCTGCTACGGCAGCTCCTTGGAGCCTTCAGGAGCCCTCTTATCGACAACATGTCGATCGCTTTCCGAGACGTTTTTCGTCAGCACCCCACGTTCTCCATGGCTTCACGCCGCATCCAGATTGATCCAGGGTTGACGGCCGGCGAATGTCACGCGTGCCGCGTGTCTTCGTCTTCTGTCGGAAAACACACATGAGAGACGATTGTCACGGAGAACGTACAGACAGAGCGTACGACTCAAATCGCACCTAAAAACTCATGAGCGACGGAGATCAGCCATGTCTGTTAAGTACGCCTCATTTATGAGCGGTCATATCGCCGCATATATGGTAAATGGTTGTATATATATATATATATATATATATAACGAAGGCCTTTACCGCTCAGCTAGTTACGGCCTAGGTCCTAGTTAGTGTGCACATGTCTATACCAACCCATCTATGTATCATATGCTATATGTGTTAAATATTTTCTGTCTCTTCTTATTAAATGAAATATTTCAAATAAAAACTATTATTGTGTGTGTGTGTGTATGTATGCCGATGTGTGCCACGTTGTGCATATTGGGCCCGATGAGCGAAACGATTTGATGTCGTTTGCGCGAGAATGCACTGTTTTCTTTTTCTGTCTGCGATCATCAAGCGATCTTCACCAGCGATTGTGGTATTCATACTATAAAGTAAAAAAGCTATCTATCACTGACTGGCACATCATCTATCTAGCCGCCGCTGCTAGTTTCACCGTTGACGTACGAAAAAGCCACTGGCCCGCGTTGCTGAGAAGCTTGACTTCTTCCGATAACAGACGGAACTGGCAGTTGGTAGCAGTTGGAAACAGCGTATGTTGATATTTGCAGGTCATACGCGTGTATGCGCATACTAGACGGTAGATTGTGTACATGTCTATGATAACGACGACAATGACGAGAGATGGGCAGGTATCCAGGTTAGGAAAGGACGCATCGATTCCGTCCTAATATCGCTGAAAGTATGCTCCAGTGCAAAACGGAGAAAGGAGTAACGTTTCAGCTAGAGGTCGGGAATCATCAACTTGAGAGCTATACAACTCATCTGCTTGAGTTTGAACCGACGACACTTGGGCAAAAAATTCGTTGCGACGACTGAACGCTGCGATTTTAACAATGCTATCGTTCGTCATCATCGATGTATTCCCAAATCCCCGCACTAAACCCCCCCCCCCATTACCGGCCCACCGGTACCATCGGCACGAGAGGTTAATCCATGAGTTATAGATCTTTGTCTATTTTTGACAACAGTCAAATGAATACAGAATACACGTAAGATAAGGAAGGGTTTCTACCAGTTGTACCGTAAAAATGTTCATTTTTCTGTTCTAATGCTGCATGTATAAAAATAATTAAAAAAAAATGATAGGTTTTTTGCTGGTGCACTTATCGGTGATGGTGCTTATCCGATGCATCGCTTGTGCCGGCTACACTTGGTGCATACTAGTCTAAATCCAGGATGATGCGTTAGGCAAACAACTTTGATGAGGCTCGACGCATCGACGGTCGTCTAACTGCGATATATATGGACGAACTGGTCATGCCGAATCGGTCACCTGCCTCATTGATCGCCCGTTTATCTGTCTCTTTGTGCTTTCGTAGGCGGCTTCAGCAGTCCTATTTGAAGGGGCTTAGAGGAGTCTGCCGGCCCGGCCGCTGGCACGGGACGTTTGTATGATTGAAATTTACCATTGTCAAGACCTGTCACAACCGTGCAGCGGCTTATTCTGCACGACTGTTCCGTCTATCGACGGACCCGCGCCTGTCGATCGTAACAATACTAACTATCTATCGAAGCAGCTCGAGAACAGGGTCCTCGGGGAATTCGACCTTTGGGGACCTCAATTTGATTGAGGCTCTAGTCGTCGTAGAGCTGCCCTGCTGCAATTCCTTCAACGATTCGTCCCTCGTCCCCCTCGTCTATTCGCCAGATATCCCCCGTTAAACCTCTTTTCACCCGCCGAGCCCGTTCGGTTTCTCGCTGCTTCTCTCTCGTTTGCTTTCCTTGGGGATCCTTTGTCGCTGCGTTTAATTCCCAAATTGTCAATCAAGTTTTTCCTTTTCTCCTACCTCTGCATTTCTTGTAGGTGAACGACATGTGTCCCGCCGCAGAGAGCCTGCTGCTGCTGCTGAAGCGTGCGGCAGACGTAGGATCGTCCGCTTAACACAACCGTCGTACCCACGTTGTATCCGACAATAGAACGAAATGTTTTATTTTAAAAATTGTTTCCGTGCTAGTCTTGCAGTGCAGCGCTTCTCTCGTGTTACGGTCGTATTTCTGTCGCAAAATAATTTTTTTGCTTGTATTAAATTATACGTAATAATTCACTATTATTATTGCCCTCAGGTACCTGAGCTTGTCGTATTATTAAATCGTTGGCTAAGTATGGCCTACGTAGATGTACGAATGGGGCCGTTCTTCGAGGTTCAGTATCGACATTTGGTTCAATTTAGTTGAGTTAAACGAGGTTCGACTTCGTTTGCATTTCATCGTTGAGCTTCCAATACACCAAAGGTAGTGGGCCGATGATAAGGCCCTTTATATTCTTAGTTGCGCCGCAGTTGTGCTTGAGACCGTGCGCTTGGTTCGTCTAGGAACGCAAGACCAAGCGAATGAACCCAAAAGGTTCACTCGTGGGTGAACTAGAAGCGAAGCCGTTGGTTGGGCCTTCTACCGCTTTAACAGCTTCATTGCATTCATTGCGCTGTTTCCGCTGCCACCGGACGTAAGTTCGACGCGCATGCTCGGAGCTGTCAACTTCCGGGTGCAGCTGTCACCGCCGTTTTTCTCTCTACCTCCTCTCTCACCCCCGTCTCTAAGCCGCCGTTGCCGTGGTTCGAGAACCGTAGCAAGACGATGTGCCGTCCCAACGCGAAGTTCAAACTTCTTCTGGCACGTTAAAAGCCAGGACGACCCGCTCACACGCGTGCCACCAACGCGAATCAGTCGAATCAGAATCGATCTTTGTTTGCTACGCTCCTCACACGTGCCTGTCTTTCGGTCTGTTTATGTCTATCTACGTATCTGTGCATCAGGCGTGACTAGGCTAAATCAGTCGCCCAGCACTCTAGTACGTCTTCACTGTTATGGTCGCGTTCAGGGCCATCGCCGTTGTCATGGCCTTCCGACTTCTTCGATTCGCTCGTTGACGGACTCTACGTGTGTGTTCGTCCGTTCGTTGATTTTGCCTAGTTGCTTGGTTGGCTGTTTGGTTTGTTGGTCGATTTTTTACCCCTTTGCTTTACTAGCCTGAGATGCTGTTGGCTCGACACGGGGCGCACCAGTGCAGCGCCGCGAACGACAGGATCGTACATCCTCACAGGAAGTACGCTACGTCTACTTGAGTTGCACGCACGTTTACCGTACGCACAAGCACTCGGACACATCACCGCACCCCACCACACCAGGTAGTGTGTGGACTTTCTCTTTACTTCACTCTGTTGTGCCTTGTTTCCGCGCAGCCCTGACTCTTTTCTTCTTCTTTCCTCTCCTTCTCCTTCTCCTCGGCGTCATGGCCATCATTATTATTGCTATCCCCGTCGTCATCGCCTTCTCAATCCACAGCGTAGCAAAGTCCGTGAGCCTTACCCGTAAGTTCTTCTCCCCCCCCCTCTCTCTCTCTCTGTATGTAAGGGATCTGCGCGATACCTCATTGTCGTACCTGCCCACTCTCGTTGCTTCCCGTTCTTTCGGTTCTTCTTACAGTTTCCTCCTCATTTTCCATCTCGTCTTCCATCTCTCCAGGATCGCCGATCCATCTGCTCGCTCAGGGTACTAAGTAGATGCAACCTTATACCCGCGGCTTGGCAACAACAGCACCACCAGTAGCAGGAGCATAAGAGCGCATCCAGGCAAAAGGGCTGCTGCTTCCGTTGCTAAGGACGCATGGGTCCGACCATTCGAGCTGCCGTAATAGGATCCTTCTATTACTGTCACCCCTTCCCCCGCTACTACGACTACTACTACTATACTTACTAAAATACTACGACTACTTTTACCATCTTTGCCCTATTTCCCGGTCCCCTCGCTACCACTTCTTTATTCTCTCCCCACACCCAAGCTACTACCCTCTAAATGATTACCCTACTCTGTTCTGCCCTTTTCCTAACGGTGGTCGGCTATGGGGCGCAGGCCGATGGGATGGATCTACCTATGGCAACGACCGACCGACCGGCAATAGGCAACGGGTTAACGTTGCGACGTTACCTAAACGGCTGCTCCCGCTGTTGCTGCTACTACTACTACTACTACTACGACTACGGCATCGTGGCAGCGTCAGCTACTACGGTTCCTTCTGCCTGAAGTTGTGCCTTCTTTGCGCATTTTTTGTATAGGAGCCGCTCATGAGCCTTTAAACGGTCAATGGTGGCGCCACGACCAGACGACGACGACGACGACGATGATGACAATGATGGGGCTGGTTGTGGGGGTGCGTGTGGAGGTGGCCATCATCATGATGCTGCTTATGATGAGGAAGATTACCAGCATCGTTTGGCCAGCAGCCCGCTGCTGAACCTGCTCATAGTGCTCATGCTGCTGCTGTATATTACCTCAGCCGTCGGCAAGTAAGCGATACGTGATGAACAGAGGGAGGGACGGGCAAGCAAGCGGCCTGACCTGGCCCTGCCAGCCTGACGCGGCAAGCCTAAACAATCCCAGTGCACGGGAATGTGCACGGACGCGCGCACATTCCCGTGCACATACATATGTACACACACACACAGACGCACACAAACAAGCCCGCAGGCGCAGATTTGCACCACGTCGTGGGTCGCGCCGCCGCCGACGCCATTGTCAGGTTCCGAATCAGATTTCCAGCGATCCCCTCAGGCTCCCTCGGGCCACGATAGAGGTGATGCCGGCGGGAGAGCGGCGGGCGGCATAGTGGTGGCCTCGTTTTATCGCGCATAATAATAATAATATAATAATAATAATAATAATAATAATAATAATAATAACGCAGTCCTGACAGTGCATATGAGGATGATGATGATGCGTATGATGCATTGATGCAAGCAACTTTGTTAGATGACTTTGTGCACGAGCCGGTCGGAACTCGCCAACAAGAGAGTTTGTGAATGTTTGCCAAATTGGACCGGTTCCTGCTGTGCACAACAGGTGTTTTATAGTTTTTTTTTCAATTCTTCGCGTTGTGTCGTATGACGTGTCGGCTGAGATCGATTACTTGAGTTGTACTCTAATACGTTAATTCACGTTTTAAAACTGCTTTGTGTTCTTTCGGCTCGGCTTTGCTGCAATATATATATATATATATATATATATATATATATATATATATATATATATATATATATATATATATATACATATTAGCCCCATACATTTTTTATATATGACTTTTCCTATATAAGCATGTAGCAACTTAGTCGGAACGGATGACGTGATTCAACATGGCATAATGCTTTTCGTACATTCATGTTTCAGGTGACGACGAAGAAAACGAGGATGGACACGAACTCAACAAGTCAACGACTGCACAGTAAGCACCGAATACCGCACATAATTGTGTTTGCTCTGCGTACATTAGTGTATGCGTATACGTTTGTTGTTATATATATATATATATATATATATATATATATATATATATATATATATATATATATATATATATATATATATAAATATATATATATATATATATATATATATATATATACATATGTATAAATAGATGAAATGTTTGGTATATACATTAATGTGTATTACATAAATGGGCTATTTAGTGCACGTTCGATGCCGATTCAGGCCAGCATCGTGACACCGTCGAACAATACATATCAACGGTACGCTTTCCGCTCGCAGTATCTACAATTGCCGCGGGGCCTCCCTAGGCAGGTGTGGGCTGCAGCTTAATAGAACAGAGGCATTTAATGATGTCCTACTCGGGTCTTGCCACGGCAATATCATATCTGCTTTGTTTTGTGCTTGCTGCAGACAAAACAAAAATAATACGCGATATTCATTTGTTTAGGATTGACTCTAGGCACTGAGGCTGAGTTGGTTGACCGTTGGCAGCTTCTGATGCTGCCAGCATCAGTTATACCGCTGCCACCGCAAATAGCCACTAAATGCACCGCTCTTTTACGAATAGTATTCGGAAGGTATCCAGCTATACAGCAGTGCTATGATAATCTCAATACAATCAATCGCTGTTATCTTTCATTATTATCTGGTCTGTGAACACGAAACGAGTCGTATCGAACCGGAAGCACGTCGAATGTACGAACTTATGCAAGGCACTGTATGCCACGTAGGTAAGTGCATGCAAAACGTGCTGTGGGAACGAAACTGGCAAATATCAGCAGAATATTTTCTGACCTATCCCGGATTCCTTTGTGTTTCCAATCGTGGCCGAATGCTCACAAAGTGCTCACACATACACTCGTATGACTAAATACATGCTGATATTTCTATTTTATTATCCATCAAACAACTACAATCATAATTTTTACCTTGATTTATGTTACCGGGAACCGCGTTGCGTTGAAAGCTTGAAGTCTATATAGCATAATAATAATAATAATAATAATAATAATAATAATAATAATAATAATAATTTTACATGTCGTTCGGCTAAGGTTTGACCCGTTTGTTAGTGTCTAGGCGTACTATAGGCTAGATCTACATGAACACTGTATGTACACCAACCATGACCCGAACGCCACCTCTCGAGTGACGCATACATAAAAGTGACGCATGTAAGTTTATGTTGGAAGAGCTATTGTGGAGCAACAGGTATATGTATATGTCTAGTGTACTATACGAACGAACGACGATCTCATCTCCTCTCTTAGAAGCATCATCCACCCATCCAATGCTGTGAATGCCGCATCTGCCATCCCTGCCACAGCGTAGGCTGCTACTTGGGCCACTACAAGTGAACCCATTGGCGGTGACGGCGGTGGCGGCATATCCTTCATCTCTCCATGCGGCAGTGCGCAATCTCCACAAAAATCTCCCCGACCTGTTTCGTCTTGCTATTCCAACGACTATTACTACTACTACTACTACTACTACTACTATGTACCACTGCTGTTACAGCGTTGAGATGAAGCAGGCAGCCGGCTTCTATATATTTCTTCTTGTAGTTAGATGGAAGGTACCTCCGGACATGTTCATATGTATATATATATATATATATATATATATATATATATATATATATACGTAATGATTTCCGCCCTAAGAGAATAGACAATGAGACCAATCTTGGCCGATCAGTCTCCTCGAGCTGAGAATGCGATGATACCAAATGCGAGCAGATCGACCGCCGCCAGCTTGCTCGCTTGCCAGCTAGATAGACAGATAGCTAAATACGGCCGGATAGACGGAAACCCTGTTGCTTGCTAATCAGTAACTATATAATACCGACATAGCAGCCATGCCTGTGTCGTATAGGCAAAAAAAAGTGGACCAACTAGAGCGAGCGGTAGCTCAGTTCGCGCAAAGGACACAATCTTTTCCCGTTCTGTGCCGCGGGCCACAATTCTTCCCTTCCTCGTTGGGTCGTTTTGATATGAGGTCCTCGCGAAGTTACCCCAAAAACGGGCACGTCGAGACCCTCAAAGAGAGATCTCGCTCCAAGACCCTGCTGATGATGTACATCCGATTGGGCGCAGGACCTTTGTTATCGCCTGAAATTGTTGTCACCTCCTTCAGTATTGATATAGGTTAGTTGTTGTCGCTTACTTTCGAATCGGCACTCTGGAATTTCAAATAGCCGTATGATGCAAGTAACAAGTACACGATGTATATAGTGCAACGTGAGCTGGCCCAATGCTGATAACGGGCCAAAGAGGGCAATACTGAACCGCCAAAAGCAAAGCGATTCGGTAGTGTTGAACTACGTTTTTTTGGCGGCTATGTGTTGTGTTCTGTTTGTTCTTTTCAAACGTTGTCAAACGTGCATGTATTCTATGATAGTGAACACTAGCTTTCGAAGATGACGAATTCAAAAGAAATTTAACCAGCACCCAATAGACAGCCTTACTACATCGGCAGCGCAAGGGTCGAACGCGAGAACCAGAGAGACATCTAGGGTGCCAAGTGTAGCCATCTAGATTCGAGTGTTGTCATCGGCATATGCGTGTTACAATACCACACTCCCCATCCAACGTTATCTGTGCTGTATGCTCTGTGCCCCTGTACCAGCTGCAGAATATTTCAGAGGCGTGACTTGAATAACTACAATTAGAACCGCTTACCTTATCTCTGAGTGCGGTTGTTGCCGCCGGCAGAACTGCTTTCCGTGAACACGAACGCCACGATGTTCGTCGTACGCACATGTACGTATAGCGTGTACGACCACTATATTGTGGCGCGCGTCTATAACCACCAGACCAACGGAGCGGAGTACTCCGGGCAATACTGTGTTAGTACTGCGAATACGTACCTATCTCTATGCTACCGTCGCTTGTTAATTTCGCAGTGACAGCAAGCAACAAACTCGTCTAAAAAACTACCCTCTGCGTTCTCTCCTCTCTGTAAATCGAGCAAGATGGCCTAGTGGCAAAGCCTTCGTCTTGCATTGCGAAATGCGTGGTTTCGAGACCCAGATCGGCCACTCTTAACATTGTTTTTATGGTTCCCAATTTAGACAAGCTAATGCCGGAGTAGACTAAAAATCGGCTATAACACGACGATGCCGTACACGGGCATTAGCCCTACAGAATACCTAAAAAAACGTTCTTACTTAACGTATCACATTTGTCGTTATTTTGACTGAATGCTACAATAAGTTCAGGCAGGTATGTGAGGATGGTTATTACTATTATTGTTATTATTGCAGGTAGTAAATGGGATGCCTGGACACGCGGTTTGTTATTTCTCTACGCTTGCTTTCTAGAGTCATATTTATTTTAAGAGTAAAAACATATATATATATATATATATATATATATATATACCTAGATAAATAACTAAGTTGCTGTGCGCGTGGGCGCCAAGCAGCACTTGAGAGAGTAATAAATGTCGCCATTTTAGAGGCATTTCATACACAGGCGGAACGCCGAATGTGTCAGCAATACATATGTATGGTATAGTAGTAGATCGTCGATAAAGGCCACCCACTACAGCCCACTCTTCGAGTTTGAGCTGTGCTCGTCCGAAGGGACGACATAAAAAGTGAAAGGCCCACAGTAGACCGTGGCAGTAGCGGATGCCGTGGGTGCCGCGAAAGATATGGCCACGGTACCGACCGAAATATGGATAAAGGCGATGTTGATGAAAATAGCTAGACGGAGATATTGTAGTAGAACCGGCGACTTTCCAGTGTCCTCGCCGCTGGCCTCTGACTCGTACTGTCTCTCTACGACTAGAACATCGCCGTCACCACCACCACCACCACCGCGACCACAACCACCACGAAGGTAGGTTGTTGTCCTGACGCTGGACACGATACAATGACAACATGACGCTCGTTGATGGGATCCCGCTCGGAGTCGTCCCTTGTCTTGTGGGCGAGCCCTGGTTGCGATCTCTCGCCAGTAACTCCCAGTCAGACAGAAGTAGCAGCAGCAGAAGTTCTCCTAGATACGTATGCCTAGGGCGCGTGTGTAGTTCCAAACGGGCTTGGAACTAACCGTGAGGTATATCTTCAATACTTCACCGTGGACCGGACATGTTGAGAAATTTAGGGTTTCCCCAACAGTCCTTGTGGCAGCATGGCCGCTAACTGTCAGCGGTATATGGTAGATCATCTATTCCTCCAATGAGCATCACTCGAAAAGAAAATTCGATCAATAACTGGGACCGAAACCGGCGACACCCCGCTAGATGACAAGCATGACAACTAGCGCACTAGTCCCCTAAACCACGCCGCCACAGACACACAAACACACCCATAAACATTCAATTGTATACATACGTGCATACAACATGGTACATACGTGCATACAAACATTCACATGCATACCGAATATGCAAACATATACACACGTGCATACAAACATTTGCATACATGCATACAAACATATCATACGTGCATAATAACATATACATACATGCCTGCAAACATCTACATGCATTCACACATGCAATGAACCTACATGCATTCACACAAGCATGCACGCACATATATTCGAACGTACACATGCACACAATTTGACGACACAATGACGCGTTCCATTTCCGTCGCCGTTCTGTATTGCGGCGAGGTCGTTCTGCCCGTCCTGGCTGCTGCTGCCGAGTGTTGGATGCGCGGCTAGCTTTTTTTGAAAGTTTCGTTTGCCTTTGGTTCGTCTCAGTTGGCTAGGCTGTTCTGTAAGGGTTTTGCTTCAACTCTATCTGCGGGCGGACGCGTTCGTTCTGTTTAGTATAACTGTAACTCTGTCGTTCTTTTTTCGGGCGACCTATCTATTCTCTGTCTGTCTGTCTGTCTGTTTGTATGTCTGTCGGACTCTCGAACTTTCTCGCTTTACATTACGTTAGCGTTGTGCACGCTCGCATCGTTCGTTGTAAACACGAACAGTTTCGCTATTTACCTATTCGCCGTCTAGCAGAGCAACAGCAGACCCCCGGAGCAACCCCCAGAGCGACAACGAGCGGACGACGTGCTCGTGCACTTCCGCCATGTGCCCCAATTGCTACCCCCATAATCGCATTGCTGGCTCATCGCCTTTTTCTTTCCCGTTGTATTCGGGGTTGGTTGATGTGTGAACGAGCGTTTAATGAAAGCGCGGGGGATTTTTGTCGTCTGTCTTTTTCGCTCGCTCGCTCGCTCGCTGCTCATCTCGAACCTATCGTCGGCCGTGAGTGTCGCCTATCACTGGTCGTATGATGATGCCGCCGTCGACAACAACAACAACAGACAACACAACTGCAGCGGTAGCATCAACAATGGTTTAAATAACAACAACAACTACTACTACTACAATCGTGTCATATAATATGAGCAAAACAACGCGGCATCTAGGTGCAGAGAATTGTACAGCAAGCGGATCATTGTCGTTTCTACATGAACCTACTGCTAAATATACTTATATCTGCAGCATTTTTATTGTATATATATATGTATATATGTCCGCAGCAGTTGTATATATGCTTACGAATAGGTGTTTATACGGGTGTAATATTACTGGATAGACGCTTAATAATATGAGTATGCGGTTATACGATACATGTGTGAGCTTAGTAGTCGGCTACAGAGTAATTAGTTGGCATTGCACGAACAGCAGTACAGATCTCTGGAGTCTAAGAATCCTACGGATATCATGTGTCTCGTATATATATAATATAAATATATATAAATTAAAAATATATATACATACATATTAATATATATATATATATATATATATATATATATATATATATATATAATATATATATATATATATATATATATATATATATATATATACCAGAAAATGAAACACAACGATCTATTGATGGTGACGTTCTTGTCACCGTAAACATTGTAACCATATATTGCGAACCATTGCCGAATAAGAAGAACGTTGCCAGCATTGTTGGTCGAATTGGTGGTGTGAAGGACAAGGACAGCCCCCCTAATATGTAACAGATAAACATTGAGATTAACCGGCGAGCATCGTAGGGCGGTCGAGTTATTCGCGAATTGCTTTGAACTGGCAGTGTTGGGACCGAGGGGGCAGTGAGGTCAAACGCCGCCTTCGTTATCATCATCATCATCACCATTGTCATCATCACGGCCGTAATCGTACGTTGCAAAGGGAGCCAGCCGTCCGGGGGTGGTGGCGTCTCTCTTTCTCTCTCTCTCTCTCTCTCTCGATCTATCTAACTATCTCTTGTCACATGCGACGTCGCCGTCACCGTGACGGTCATCGTGACGGTCACCGTCCCAGCGACGCGCTTCGCTAATTGCGAACGCGAGCGGCCAATTTCGCTAAGACCGTTTGCTGGCGCACAGTGAGGGCACTCCCGCAGACGACGTGACGCATCCATGATCCAGACACCGAGCATCAGCATCATCGGATAGATAGATAGATAGATAACTAGAGAAGAAAACTGGAGAGAGGAAGGGCCGGGGGGGGGGGGGGTAGTAAGAGACGAACCTAGGGCGTACTACAGAGCCAGCACAGATAATGCAAAAAGCTACTCCCAGATGGAGAGTGACGACCTCAAGGGCGGCGAGCAACTCGAACTTTGGTGTCGCACACGCCCGTGCACACACGTGAAACACGCAAAGACGAGTATATATAAACCACAGAACCAATAGTAGTATATATATTTATATATATATATATATATATATATATATATATATATATATATCTATATATATATATATATATATATATATATATATATATATACTATATACCTTGAGGATATACCGCTCGCACCGGGTCCATAAGAGCGGGGGCTACCATCAAGCAAGGACACGGACAACTGACTCTTAACTTCACGTGACACCTTTTTACCACCATTTTTATTAAGGCGAGCACTGCCGAGTGTGCAAACGTATTGTAAATGATTAATAAATCATCACAATATTTTCTATATACATATATATATAAACCACAGAACCAGTACTAGTTTACTGTAGTATACATATAATCAATTATATTTATTTCACTCAGATTGAGTATAATATACAGTTTAACATGTTTCTTCATAATACCCTATCTTCTTCACGCTTTCGGCGAGAGAAGTAGTGCAATGATTTGTTGTCCTGCGCTGTGCATTCCACTGCATGGTACTTGGCACACCTCTGCAGGCAGAACCGGCAGGTGCATAACCCGTACTCATCGTGAAAGACTGCGTTTGAACATACCAGGTAGTGATTTACTATATATATATATATATATATATATATATATATATATATATATATATATATATATATATAATATATATATTATTATATATATATATATATATGTATTTATTCCTGGAGTTTAAAACAGTCCTCTATAGGTCAGGGTACAATTACCCAAAGTCCCTATCTAGGAGGGTTCAGGCAAAGACTTCTGCTAGGAACAGGTGCAACAACAGTGACAACAACAGCTGCAGCCACAAGGAGAAAAAACTAAGTAATTACACTCTATACAAAATAAAAAGACAGTGGTTATCAATAACCCCCAAGCCATAGCCCGAGGTCGTATATATACACACTATATACTAAATAATTGCTTCATTCAAAAAGGTAGTATGGACAGTGAAGATGCACCACGTTCTACACAACAGATAACAAATTTGGCTGAGAAAGCTGTGCTAGAAGTCTAAAAACGCTTAATGACTGACCGCCGAATAAAAAGCTACTGACCCCTGAATATAAAAGCTATTGAATGTCGTTGGACTATATGTGTTGAGCTTTAGAGAGACTATACGAAACCACAAAAAGCACGTGATCCTTGTCCGTCTATTGGTCGTGTTCCATGCTACGCAGTTTTTCATCCACATATATATATATATATATATATATATATATATATACATGTATGCACATCTGTGTATGTCACTGAACTCATTCGTTGATGTAACGTGATCAATCATAACGGTATCCGTCCACCGTCTGGATGTCCTTCGCCTATCTGCCTATGTAGCAGCGTGCGCAATAATTATCGTTGATTGGTAGATGAGTGCTCAATTACGGCGACTCTCATTTTAGGGTCGTCGGGTTAGATTCCGTAAACATCTATCTACATCTTATCGCCCGGTATCGAACAGTCGTTTTCGCTTGGCAAATAGTAGCATTTGCGCTTGGTGGCTACCTTATATTGGTACTTACTGTTCTGGTTCGTACGTCATCTAACGTGTACCTACCTCAGACGGAAATGATAAACGGCTGTCGTGAGCACTGAGTCCTGCGTGCTACCTTTGCGACTTCTAGAATGACGCAGTGCGTATGTCTACGTGAGTTGTGTATTATATACGCATGTCCTACGGTGCATTCTAGGACGCAACCGTGTACTATGTCGCACAGTTGTTATAGTCGGGTTGAAGTACCGCAAGGAAACGTGAGATTGGTACGCCGATCGGTGCGGGGCATGACTAGTGCATGTCCGTCGTGACGCTTTGACGGTTCTTAGAAAAACGCCATTTCGAAGCCATTGTGATCTCCAACGTCAATAGCGTATTCGTCGTCGTCGTCGTCGATGTTCATCTATGTCTTATAATATGTTTTTGCTTACTGGAGCTTATCTGCCATGTTGCTGTGAATGTTGTGGATGTTGTTGTTGCCGTCGACTGGGCTCCGGACTTTCCCTAACAGACGAATATGACAATATAACGTCGAGAGACAGCGATGACAGTGTGATGACAGAACACACGCCGCCATAATAATTACAATTATTATTATTATTATTATTATTATTATTAAAATATGGGATGCACGAAAATATACAAACAGAAAGATCGATCGAAAATGACTGGTCGAATTTGACCTCGCTGGGCTACATTGCAGTTTAACTTGCGGCAACGAAAACTAAACAAACGAAGAAAAAAAAACTAAAAAGAGACATGTCTTTCAATAAACATATCTTTGCTCGTCTGCGAATCGTTTAATCATCTATGTCTAAGTATTTATTGGAAACTAAGTATGTACTGGAAACACATATTTTGCTGCCCAATTCACCCTAGATTTCCATGTTGGTTATTCGGCATTGATCTTCCGGTATAGGGAATTGATACATCTAAGACATCCACGTATCAATTATTCTATTGTATTAGCTCTATTTAAGCATATTTAATACTATTGGAGCGCTAAAATAGTATGCTGCGTAGGGTTATAATATCGTGACGACCTGTTGTCATTGATACATATTACGTCACTTTCCCTAATTAAGTTGTGAACGATACGCGCGAAATACGCCATGATAAGATAGCCAACGTAAGCTTAAGTCGGAAAATCATGAATAATAAATTGACTATAAAAACAAGTTTTTACACATCACCACAAGGAAAACACATCCAATTTGATTTAATCTTTCCGGACTAGGTTAAGCTGCATCTCATTATATATATATATATATATATATATCCCACAATACAGCTGCCACTGCGGTGTATTCAGAGGTTGGGGTCGGGTTTACCTTTGAGGCGAGATCGCCTCGTGCCGATCCAACGATCTCACCTGGGGTACTCTCAGGGTTTCTCGATCTGAATGAGTGAATAGATGCCAGCGACAGCCGTGTCATGGTGTATGTATATATATATATATATATATATATATATGAATTGAATGGCCTGAATGAATGTCTGCGTTAACAACGGTCTATGTTTATGGATTTAGCTGCTACACTATTAAGCCAGCAACAATGTACGCTCCCGGAAGCAACGGCAACAGCTGTTGCTGCTGCCTCCGTGGCCAAAGGTATGAGCCCATGAGGGAGTCGGTGGGGGGAACGGGAGTGCAGTGGGTCACTCCCAAGCCATTCGTTGAGGGCGCCGACAGGCCTCCGAGTTTTGTGCTGGATCTGCACGGCATTCACTTGCTCTTTATGACCATGTACATATTTGTGCATGCGTGTGTATGTATATACACGTGTTTGTGTCTCTGCATTGGTGTGAGTGAATAGGGGTGCCGTAAGTCCTCAGGAACGAACCATATGGAAAACAAAAAGAAAGACCACATATATTGAGAACTGCGACGACAACGACGACTACGAGTCGAAGTATTATTATGATGGCCCTGTTGATTCGTTTTCTGTGCGCTGAATCCCAGCGTCCGTTCGTTTTCATTATCGTTTTAGTATTATTTTTAAATACACATATTTATTTAGCATAACAAAGATTTAGTACCTATTACGTGTCAACACTTGCAATGGGCCTCAAAACCTGTGGCACGGAAAATCTTTATGCAGGCCTGCCTATCCGCTTGCTAAATGCCGCTTTTCGAACTTGGCGGAGCGGCGTTCTGTGATTGTAGTAGCCTGACGAAAACCTCGTAAATTGCAATTACAGAATAAGTAGCGTTCTGTTATTTAAACTTCATTGTATACTCTGGTTGTCACTGTAATAGACAAATCGTGCAATACGCTTCAAACTGAATCAGAGAGCTAAAAGTACAGAAAAATGTTTGCATTATATTTATAAACACGCCTGTGTCTTTATAACCAGAGGGACGTTTTTGTCAATGGGGACGAACTGTATATAGCTAGAGGTTTCGTCCTCTTTAGCTATTTATAAAGTATCGTCAGCTTTAATTGCCGACAAGTATAGGTACGGTAACAGGCTTTCGTTAAGAACAAGGCGTTGAATGACTGCGTGAGTGCACCAAATGCATTTGCATAAAACGCATTACGTCTTTTTGCTTACACTTGCTTCTTACTTAGCATGAAGTAGTTAGCATAAACAACGCTTCACTATCCAGCTGCTGCTCTAACTTATGCATACCACGGCGTGGAACAACGCAGCGTATCGAGCCAAAATGTCGTTTTCCTTTATGATCTAGGTAATTGCGTGCTTTCTTTTCCCCTACTTAATAATAAATGCACTAAAAGTCTTAACGGGCAGGCGGTGCACTATGCGTACATAGGGTTGAACTGTACGTTAATAGTAAAACAACGCATGCATAGATAAATATATATATATATATATATATATATATATATATATATATATATATATATATATATATATATATATAATATAGTTGTGTGCCTCTGGCGTACGTTTGTTAGACGATGGCCTATCTAGTCTATCAAACTCACAACAATATAAACGCCGAAATGAATTGCCCGCTGCGCAGCCAAATTTCGAAGATAGATTACTGTTTGTTACAGCTGTACTACACGGCGGCGGCAGCTCGATCGATCAGAGCGGGCCCGACGAACCAAGGGTCGCTGTTCATTGTTGCTTGCTCGCCTGGTCTGACCTGGTCTGGTCCAATCTAGCCCGGCCCTGGGTCCATCCATATTCATCTGAGTGTATCCATAGACGAGCTGGCTGGCTGGTTAATATAGAGGCTACGCGATGAATATCGGTCTCTATCCGTCAGCCGTGTATCGCACGACACGCGCAGCACCTGCGTCAGTCTCCTCGAGGTTGGCGTGCGGACTTCGAGGGTACAGTACATAGCCGGCTGCTGATGGCTGGTGGCCCGTTCCATATCAGTCCACGGCGATATGTAGTACGTATGTCAGTGTAGACGTAGCACGTAAGCGCACGCGTCCTCGCAGTGAACGAACACTGGCCTGAACGCCGCAATCGGTTGCTTCCGACGTCCGCCTCGAGAACGTGGTGTTCCTCTGGATGGCGACTCCCCCTCGCCCGCTACAGTAAATATTGCACTCCAGTTGCACTTGAGACCACTCGCCAACGATGTCTGTCAACTCTGGCTCCTTTGGGCTGGAGCCTTCCCGTTCAGGGGCGTCTTCGTGCCAGGCTAGGCGAGGCGTATGTCGAACGAGTATGTTTTGCAGCAGGCACTGCAGCACTGCAACAACAGGCCCCGTTCTTGTTGTGTTGCTGTTGCTGCTGCTGTTGTTGTTGTTGTTTTTGCTATTGTTGTTGCTGCTGCTGCTGTTGCTGTCGTTGTTACTGCTGCTGCCGTTTTTGCTGTCGTTGTTGTTGCTGCTTCTTGCTGTTGGTCCTTGCAGCGGTTGGTGATGCAGTTAGGTGTATCGCGTCGTGTTGTTGACTGTTTTTTTTACTTGTTGGCTCTGCTGGGGGTATTAGGGACGAAAGAGAGGAGCGTTTTGGGGGTCACCCCACCGACGAGTGAAGCAGCCGATTGTAACAGCTGCCCGACAGGCCGCCGGGACGGTGGAGGTTGGCGGCAGTGGCGGTAGCGGCAAATAAAGGCCGGAGAACTACTATCCTATTCCCCAAGAGCCCCTTCGAGCAGCTCCGTTGTTTGTAGTATATAAGGCAGCGAAAACCAGGCTGACCGACTAGCTGGCAGCAATTAGCGAACAATTAACACGGTCGGATGATGCGATTATCTTGTGTGAGCTTGACAACGAGAGCTTGATTGACAACAACAGCAGCAGCATCAACCACACATCGTTGATGTACCGCTGTTGATAATGATCAGTAGCAGTCGTCGAATAAATACTCGTAGTAATAGAAGTAGTCGAAGAAGATGGAAGGCGATCGTGTTGTGCAGAGGTGATCTGCCTTTTTGCTTTTGAACGTTGAGCTTTTACTGGTGCTGCTACTGATGCTGTGTGTCGCTCAACGGTGTTGGGGGCTCGCTATCGAAGTTGCTATACCGCAAATCGAAACTCGTTGCTATTATGCTCATTGTGATCATCGCTGGTCTGGTTCGATGACCTCATTTTGGTATCATCACCTTACCACTGAAGTGAGTGTCGCCAAGGTCAACGTAGCGAAACGATACACAACCGTTAGATAAGAAGTTATGTAGGCAAAGAAGAAGATACAGTCTTAGCACTGCAACAATAAGCAACAACAGCAGCAACCGCAGCAGCAGCAAGCAACAACAACAACAACAACAACAGGGAGCAGGTGAATGAGGGATAGAATTTCCCAGTCAGGTTGATCATTACGGCGAGTCTATAATTAGCGTTCGTTTGCAGTTTGCTACCGTGTCAGAGCTACATGGTTGCGGTTGTTGCGTTATGGTTGTTATGTTATCTTGTTGTTGTTATAATGCCTGTCTTAATGCTGTTGTCTCTTTATGCTGCTATCGTAGGTTGTGGCATCTACGGCTGGCGATGGTAATATGTGGCGGCATGTCGCGATGTTCACCATCGCTCACCACCGGTTGATGAACGAGGCCGGATGGTTAAGGACGGTTGTCAGTTCACTAGGCGTTCTTAACGTTGTTAACCTTGTTAACGAAAAGCGCACCACTGTCCGAAGTGCCTCATGCGTACGCTAACTACGGCAATTTAGGCGGGCTTTTTCTTTTGCTCTCTCATCCGTATTTCCCTCTCTCTCTCTCTTTCACCCCATACGTCCCTCATTTTGCTGACCACCTCCCTCGACCACCACATTCTGTTCGCTGCAAAAACAGGAGTTGCTAAACTAATTGTTAATTTTGTTGCCGTTGTTGTTATTGTCGTTGTTGCTGTTGCAGCTGTTGTTGCTGCTTTCACTTCTTCTTCTTCTTTTCTTATACTATTTTTTCTTTATCATGCCGTCATGCCAATGCCAAGTAGTGCTTAACGCTTGACTACTAATGTTACGCTCGTTCGCTGTGTCATCAGTCTATCACCACCAGCATCAGCGGCAGCAGCAGTAGCAGCAGCCTCACCACCACCACTAACAACCCCCAACCCCCAACCCCGCCGCCACTGCCGTCATCGTTTACCATACTACCACAGCCTTAAAGAGTCCATTCAATCATAGCTGCGACTCAAATACTTCAACTACTACTACTACCTACTACAACGACTATTAGGACGAAGTCAACGAGTGCTAGCTACCACAGCCTCTTACTACGATGTCCACAGCAACAATGACGGCGTACAACCGAAAACCAGCCCGAGAGACGAGACGAAAGCTCGCCCGCTGCTAAAAGCTACCGGCCGGCCGGCCAGCCGTGGGCATCATCACATCACGCTGTCTGCTGCAGCCTTAAGAACGAAGAGGCACGCACGCACGAACGATGCTATTGCCGCGCATGCTGTTGGGTTTCCTGCTGTTACTGTCGCTCTTGTTGTTGTTGTTGTTGTTGTTGTTGTTGTTGTTGCTACTACTGTTGTTGTTGCTGCTGTTGCTGGCACTGTTGTTGTTATTGCTATTGCTATTGTTTTGTTGCTGTTGTTATTGTAGGCACTGTTGTTGTTATTGCTGTTAGTACTGTTGTTGTTGCTGCTGCTGTCGGTTTTGTTGTTATTGTTGTTGCTTCTGTTGTTGCTATTGTTGTTGTTTCTGTTGTTGTCGCTTCTGTTGTTGCTATTGTTGTTGTTTCTGTTGTTGTCGCTTCTGTTGTTGCTATTGTTGTTGTTTCTGTTGTTGTCGCTTCTGTTGTTGTTGTTGTTCTGTTGTCGCTTCTGTTGTTGTTGTTTCTGTTGTTGTTGTTGTTGTTGCTGTCGCTGCATTTCATGTCGATGGTGCGGTGACGGCGGACGGACAGAGGGACGGAGGATACAACGATAGATGAATGAGTGGATAGCTGGATAAGCGGATGGCCACTCTCACACTCCTTACCTGAACTGAATCTATCAATGCCATTATTTAAGGCGAGAGTGCACGTCTTCTTGCTGTCGGCACACAACACACAGTGGCACCTATACGGGCCATTCGGTCGAGATGTGCCCGTGTGTCCACGCGGTTACGTGCATGCGGCTATCTGGCTTTCTGTCCGGCTGTGCGCGGGGTTGTGGATCGGAACGTTCAGGGGGCCTGAGGGGCGATATTTCAACGGCGACGAAGACATTGTTGGCATAACAGCCTCGTTTCGTCGCTGTCGTCGTCGTTGTCGTCGTTAATGTCGACAGTGAGATAGATCACAATGGTGATGATAACGAAACGGCCGTTGTTGACGACGACGACGACGATGATAAAAGAAGTAACGGGGCACAGTACACCTGCGCCGCGGCTTAAAAACAAGAATACGTAGTTTTCCGTTCTTTTCGTCCGCCATTCATTTCCGCTGCGGTTGCCCGTCCCACCTTTCCTTGTCGGCTCTTGTATGTTCATTACGCCAACGACAGAACCCCGTCAACACCGTCACAGCAACAACGTCAAGACAAGTTTACTCGAACACACGCCTTTCGCTCATATCTCTGATTGATATAAGGAACTGCTAGTAGTAGTAGAACCTATTAGTACCGTATTTCACGTTTCTCTTTGCATTTTTCGCTTGTTTTCCCTCTCTCTCTCTCTCTCTCAGAATTCAATTATTTTTCATTCATTCTCTCATTGACGGCCGCATAGCGTGACTGACATCGATAGGTAGAAAAAGTAGCAACACCGGTAGTCGTGGCAGTTGTAGGTATAAATAAGTACCAAATTGTTTATTTTTAGTTTAACCATTTTTCTCACCAAAATATTTCAGCAAATAAGTGGTGGTCCATATCCAATCCCTTTACTACAGCAATAATAACAGCAACAAGCAACAACTAAAAAAATCCTTTCGGGGCTGACTCTCAGCCAAGATTTAACGTCCATGGGACTGCTTTTCGCATTGCTTCATAGACGGACCCCCATAAATACAATGTGCAACAACAATAACTTAAACAACAGCAACCAGTATCCCCTGTCCGGAGAGCCCCAGCACGCCATTTCTTGAAGCTGGTGTTAATTTATATATTTGTTGTTGTTGCTGCTGATACTGCTACTGCTGGTTGCCACAACGTTGTCTCCTGGTTGTGCTGATTGATGGGATGTATGTGTATCGTATTGTTTCCATTCTTTGACGTAGGTACATTTATACATGCCTCTGTTTGAGTCTATGTGTCCATATCTGTGCCGATATGCGACTAAGCCGATAGCGGGGCTCTAACATCAGCCAGAGGGCGAACCGGTCGACGCTCCGCCATTCCGATTCAATTACGCACGCTCGCTCGTCCACTCTCTCTCTCTCTCTGCACAGTTTAGTTAGTAGTTTAAAGCATTAGCTTGAAGTTTTGGTGTTCACCATGGTCCCACTTTCCCAAGTGGCTCCGCCTCGCGTCACCTTCTCGTTGCCGCCTCCACCACCGCCAACATATACTTTTTCACTATTGTCCTGCCTGTTTGACAGCGATGCAAACTGAAGAAAGTAGGGTTGATTGGTTGTTTGTGCGTGTGTATGGCTATCTGTCTATCTATCTGTATGTCTGTCTGCGTTGTCGTATCCGTAGACGACAAACTCCTCGTGACTGTCCGACAGTCAATTCGTCATTCACTCTCAGTCAACACAGTGAGTGAACGAGAGCATAGTTCGTCATCGAAGTGCTGCATTAGCCTCAAAACAGCTATGAGAGGCTAAGATGAAGTCTTCGAAGTAGTGATGCTGAAGTGAGTACTAATACTGTATCGTGGAGGGAGCATGCTGCTCGTGTAGGTGAGGCGAGACAGGCAGTAACCCGCTGGGCGTCGCCAGCCCTGTGTACGAGAACCGTGGCGGCAACCCACGGCAGCCCTGAGCCAGAGGCCGAAGCAGAACAGCGAACTGCAGCAGCAACAGCAAAACAGAATCGATCGAACGACGTTACTCGTTAGAACGACGTTCGTCGTGACATTTGCTGGGGCTACTTTGTCTTCTGAGCCGTCCGGTTCTGTCGAGGGGTTTCATCGTCATTGCTCTGTGTCACTGAAGTGCTGCTCTGAAGTCTTCCCATCCCATCTCTCGTTTTCTTCTCCAACCGCCACCGCCACCAGTTTCTGTCTCTGGTGACGACAGTTGGTGACGACCGGCGTTCTTTCCGCCGTGCCATTCTACTACTGCTATATATGTGTGTATACACTTCGTCGCGAAAACGGCTACGTTGTTGTCGTGTTCGTCGACTAACGCCTGAAGCCTAGTTGGCAGACTGGCTCACTGTTTCGGACAGTTACGCACTATGTCTGAGGTTCTGAGGTGATGAGGTCTCATCTGGCTGAGGATCCTCAAGACTGAAGTGTCCGTCGCGGGTTTGAATTTTTCAAGCTACGTCTGTTGCGCTGACGCGTAGTCGCCGTTGTTGCTATCCCGCGTATGCCGGTTTTGCTGGAGTTGTTGCTCCTAGTGGAAGCGTCGCCCACGGCGCCTATACATACAGCTACGGTATGGTGAAGTAAATCGAGCCTGTAACATATTACTGTGGCCGTAAGATAAGCGTTGCCTTGCGTGGTACAATGTTCAAAGACCCGCTGAAGAACCCCGACGAACAAACTGTCGAACAGCCACGATGGCCGGGAACTGCTCGGCAATAAATTCGCTCACATATGAGAACGATGACGGAGAACGAGGGTAAGAGAGAGGGAGGAAACGAGAGGGAGAGATAAACAGACATCTATAAGGAGCAGAAGCGATAATCGAAAAGTGAGGTTAAAGAACCGTGGAAAAGGTGGTTTTACATGGCAATAGCGGGTGTTTAGTGAAATCACCTTTTATCAATACCAGATACACAAATCACGTCACATATATATATATATATATATATATATATAAGTGTGTTCGTGGGCGTGTGGCTGTGTGTAGTCGTCGTGCACGAAAGATCGGGCCACTCGGGAAGTCACGAAGCGCTCGGCATGTGCCAAGTGTAAAATGCGTTGATCGGAGTGAACTCGGGCTCGGTGTTTCGGCCTGTTTCGGCGCGGGACACGAAGCAGACATGGGTCTGCCGCTCTTGTTAATGCGTCGGCGAATTCGCCTGATCACTAGGCGCATCGCACGCGCTCCGACACCAGTCAACGTCCGTTCAAGCCGCAATTCATCAAGTAGACAGCGAGAAAGGCACAGAAAAGACATATATATATATATATATATATATAGGGAGAGAGATAGAGCAGGTGAACACACAGTAGAGTGACGCGCTCTGACTACATTGTAGGTTTTTGAGTCCAAAAAATCCTGTGTCTAGCCCATAACATGAGGGCCTCCTCCTCCTTTTCCTCATCTACCTAACAAACGAGACACGACGATTGTTGGACGTGTTGCCAACGACATGTCAAGCTATGTCTAAATAGGACGTACTTGACTCCGCAACGTAGCAGAAGTAGCAGCAGCAGCATAAGAAGCCCAAGGAAAAGAAAACGAAGAAAATCGAATAGGGATTGCGCACGACGCGTGAGTTAGCCTAGGCTGGTCGGTCGGTTGATCGGACTGTCTGTGTATGGGTCGTTTAGTCGAGACGGGCATAAGGGCGCATAGAGACAGAGAGACCGCAAGAGCACGGAAGCGGCATTTTGAGAGAGGTGTTGGGCGGCAGCGACGGGAACACAGGCAGAAAGATCGAGACGAGGTCACCACATCAAACGTGAGAGCACATGAGACCGAGAGGAGGACGAAGCGAAGCGCGGAAGAAAGAGAGCAAACGAAAGCAACTGGGCGTGAGGTGGCAGAGGGCACAGGATGGATGAAAGCTATTCAGGAGTGTAAGTCTAACTCAAGACAGTTTGCACATGCATTGACATACATTGTGACAAGGTGAGCAGTGTCAAGTCGACGGGAGGAGCCGCGGCGTTCCTCGGGTCTACCGTTAAACAACGGAGGCCTACCTTCTTCTCGTCGTCATAGCGGCGGCGGCTGGTGGTAATGCTGCTGCCGCTGCCACCACACAGAACGACAGATCGCCCGTTAGGTAGACCTGGTAGGTGAAACGCCACTCATTTGCTCAGGCACTGAGCACGCGCTGAGCCCGCCGTCGTGGTCACTCAGGTGCGTCGTGCGCTCGAAATTGTCGCGCCGATCACTGACTTCTTGACTGACTGACTGACTGACATGGCGCGGTGTTTCGGGACGATGTTTCTACTCAGCTAGAAATCTCTGGCTGGTTACCTGGTTAACGCGTGCGGTGGCGGGCTATCAACGAACCGTTTTGCGTTCCCTCGCTCTCTCTCTCTCTCTCTGCCTGTCACGTTAGTAAAAACCGAACACGATGTTAATCATCAAATGCTAGCATCTTGTTAAGGCGCGTTAAGATCGTGTTATAGAGAGGGATAGTGAGGGAGGGAGAAGGGTGTTGGGGAAAATGGGGGTGAAAGAGCTGTAGAGTGTTAGAACGCTTTGAGGTATTTAGCCCTTCGTCCGCTCTGGTCAGACGAAGACGCTGACTAAAGACAGTTATGGTGGTGACGGTGCCAGTAGCAACAATAACAACAACAGCAACAACAACGACGAAAACACTGGCAATAACGCCGACGACGATAAAGGCTCCGTCAACAACGAGAACAACAACACAACACAATTGACAGACGGCTGGCTACGAATGAGTATTTAGTTTAAGTTAATTTACGGAATGTGAATTTTAGCATGCTCCAATAACTTAAGGAGCCAGCAATCCATCACCTCAAATGCCGTGGCCTATTTTGTTCGTTCGTTCGGCTTGTCCGATTGGCGTATAGCCAAATGGGTGCGGCGCATGTAAATTCAAACTGTACCTCCTTATTTCACGATTAGCTTTCACGTTCCCCTTGCGTACTGGTATCAAGACGTATATGAGCACGATCAATTGTAACGCATACCTCTTGATATAATAATAATAATAATAATAAGGCGATTGTATGCTATGTTATTTAGAGGCGATTTTATGCTATGTTATTTAGTTAGAACTTTATTATTTTGCTCGCTAGTTAAATGAGTTTTTTTTCTTCATACCTATGCGTGTGCGTGTCTGTGTCAATAGGAATTAAGCGTTGACAGTCTAGTGCCGAAATTAGGCACTAGACTGTCGACGCCTAATTCCTCCTAAGTTGACACCACTACTACTACTACTACTACTACTACTACTACTACTACAAGTAATATTATTTCACTGAGCACGCAAACTTTGTCGTGCATGCCCGCCCCAATTTTGGGCGCAAAACTTGAAGCGCCTACTTGGGCACGAACCAGAACCACTCTCAGGGTTGGTTAGTACCACACACGGTCACCACACACGCGTGCAAATAGGCTAGACCATCTAGCAGTGTAGATGGGCAGGCAAATAGACAGGCAGACAAACCATCCGACCGACCGACCAACCAACCGAGGAAAAGAAAGGCGCGCTTCTCCTTGTTCCTGGCCATCACTTATCCGTGCTTGCCGACGACAGGCTATGCGTGGCTGGCAAGCGACTTCCAACGGGGCACGCCTGCCCTTCGGCCAACGCACTGAGATCAGAGCACAGAGACAACGGGTGAGCATTGCAGAGAGACCAACAGATTCGCGGCGCTGTTCGGCGTTTGGACAGGCCGACAGGCACTATTGCTAGGCTCGACCCGGACGAGTCACAAATACGATCATGAACCAACAACAGGAGGGCAACGGCAGCAACAACGATGGCGACGACAACAGCAGCAACAACAACAACGATGAAGACGACAACAGCAACAACAACAACGATGAAGACGACAACAGCAACAACAACGACGACGACACAAACAACAACAACGATAGCAACAACAACAGCAACAACAACGATAGCAACAACAACAGCAACAACAACGAGAAGTTCTGTTAGCTAAAAATACTTGGCAACATGATGCCGCTTCCGATGGCGATGTCAAAGAGAAGCTGCTGCTGTTGCTGTGGCTGCTTCTGCTGCTGCCGCCATAGCCCCAGACGCTGCTGACACCCGACTCTCAGTAGCGCTAGCTACAACCGCGGTGTGTTACGTTGCGTAGCGTAGTTGTTGCTGCTATTGTTGTTGTTATTTCTGTCGTTGTTATTGCTTTTGTTGTTGTTGCTGTTGTTGTGCGTTTTGTGCACGGAGCACATGGGTGGTCGAGCCGGTAGTAGTTGTCGTAGGCGGCTCGTGAATGCTCGGGCTTTTCCCCCGTAGAATCTATCTATCTATCTCACCACGCTCGCTCTTCCTCGTTATCTCTTCGAAACCTAATTCTTGTTTTCTCTATCCTGCATTCTCTTCGTGGTTGTCTCGTGCTTCCTTGTTATCCCAGCGGCGGTCGTAACATCGATGAACGATGACGAACGCGACAGCAATTGCAACAACAACAACCACGACAACAGCAACCACAACAACAGCAACAACAACAGCAGCAACAATGGCAGCAGCAGCAACAACAACAACTACAAAAACAACGGGTTGCTTCAATGCTACTTTCACGTTGTCAGCTGTCGACTATGGGCACGAACCCGCCCCATAGCAGCACATACATATCGTACACGGAAATGTATGTGATCGGTTAGCACTGCGCCAGCACCCACAAATGTTGAAGTCGTCCACTTGTTAGTGCTAATGTCGTTGTTGTTCTTGTTGTTGTTGTTTTGCCAGTGATGGTCTAGAGGAACACCCAGACGTTTTGTATTTATCTCTCCGTCTCTCTTTCTCTCTCTCTCCCTCTCTCTATCTTTCTCTATCCATCTCGTCGTCTTCGTCCACGTCACCTATTCTAAGGAGCTTATGCTACCCCGTGAGGAGGTCATACGCCATGCGTGGTCAGATGACGCGCGCAGGGTGGCCGGTGTGCCGGAGTTCCCAGCCTCATCGAATACCCAACCAATGGGGGAGCGGGAAAGAGGTGTGCATGGTGGGGACGCTTAAGCACGCAGTGCACGAGTTCGACGATGGGAATAAAGGAAGGAGAGGTCGTGGGGTTTAGGTTGTGGTGGGGTTTAAGTTGCGATACTGCTGCTGCTGACTGCTGGTCTGGGTTCCCTGCTCCTGCTGCTGCTGTTGTTGTTGACTTAATTGCACAGGATTATCACGCGCATGATCACCACCGTGATCATATCCGTAATAATCCTGCACAGCCGCCATCTTCCAGCACCGCCACTACCACCACCAGCTCGGCACACAGCTTTCGTTTGTTTTTACTGTTTTTCCACTGAGTTGTTTTAGTTCTTAGCTTGGTTTCGTAGTTGTTTGGTGGTCCGATCTCGATGGTTTCTCGCTCTCGAGGCTTTTTCACCACCTTCGCTTCGTCTCTCATGTTTGTCCTTTTTTCTCATCGATGTCTTATGCCTTCGCTTTTGTTTTGTCTATGTGTCGCCTGTCTGGATATCTGTCTGTCTGTTGTGCTTAGCCGTTGGCTTCTTGTTGGCTCGCTCGTTCGCTCGCTCGCTCGCCCGCTTGTCCGTTTATTCGTCCGATCGTTGGTCGGTCTATGGGAGGTCGATCTGCTGGATCTGCTCTTTTCCGTAACAGTAGGAAATGCCGCGTGTCGCTTTGCCCGTCTAGACCGATCATGAACGACTACGACGTG
This sequence comes from Dermanyssus gallinae, assembly GCA_003439945.1. Taxonomy (NCBI): domain Eukaryota; kingdom Metazoa; phylum Arthropoda; class Arachnida; order Mesostigmata; family Dermanyssidae; genus Dermanyssus; species Dermanyssus gallinae. Next base: position 175,723 of record QVRM01004035.1, on the reverse strand, counting down.
GGTGGTAGTGGCGGCGTCGAGGAAGAGGAATAGCAAGCAGCACGAGAAGGAACAGCATCGTCGATGATGATATTATTGTTTTCGATGTCGATGATGACGTTGATGATGTTGGTGACGATGATGGCGATGATGATGATGATGATGATATTCGAGAGGGGATTTTCTGCGATTTGTACAAACATTGAGCTCGCTGCCTGTCGCTCGCCCTGTCATTTTGTTGTTGCTGCTGCTGCTGCTCATAGCATCATAGCGTCATCATGAACAATAATAACAATATTAGCAGCAGCAGCAGCAGCAACAACAACAACATTAACAACATCACCAACAACAATCACCAACAAGAGCTAAAAACAACAAAGTCTATCGATGCATCGCATATCACAAGCCCGATCAGCTGCCAGTCAGGTCAGACAAAACACCAGATCGGACAGTTTTGTTGGCAAGCGGGCGTGGTATTAGACATACGCATCATCATCATCATTGTCATCATCGTCATCATCATGATCGCCACCACCGAATCAAAGTTACGTTAGTATCTGTGCGTGCCACGCTGTGGTACATTGCTGCATTGGAACGGTCGAATGAACAGATCGCAGTAATAGTAGAACAAGCAGTAGTAGTTAGTAGTAGTAGTAGTCGTTGGAAAAAGGCAGAAAAAACAGGCAGGTCCAGAAAGGCAAGTAGACACGGGGAAGAGGCGGGAAAGAAATACACACGAGATCAGTGTGAGGAGACACCATTTTGCGCGGCGAGTAGGTTGTTCTCCAACAAAAACAACAACAACAACCACAACAAAGTTGTCGATCGTGGAGGTCTGTGCTGCAGGAGACGAGGTAACTCCGTTTCTGCTCAGCTTATCGTGTCTACTAATTTCAGCAGCAGCAGCAGCAGCAGTCACAGCAGTGGAAAAACTATAATGTAAATAATCGCGTGCCCGCGCGTCATGGCTAAAAAAAGCAGCGCCCTAAAGGAGCGTCGAATGACAGCGGCCAGCAACGTTTATGGCATGGAGGCTATCTCCGTCTCCTTGGGATGTATATAGATATTTGTAATTCGTGTGCTTGCGTCGTGTGTACTCGCTGTGTGCGTGTGGTCATGTTTGTGTAGAAGCAAGTATTTGGCCTCCTTGATCCGTATTGATCTCATTTGATGCTCAATGATCTTTGTCTGTTATGACTTGTCGTTTTTTTCTGGTCACTTTTTCACACATGACCTCTCGATTTTTTCTTCTTTTAAACTGTCGTCTCTTCTCGTTATCTATATTTCTACGCATCCACCCAACTTTCTACGCACCCACCCATCGACCTACCTACCTGTCTGTCTCTCGAATGTGCTCTACCGAATGGTCTCTATTTACATGATTTATCTGCCGTGAGTGCATACGCAGTCGCGCGCGTCTGCGTAAATATATGTTCTATACAGAGCTGAGTATGTGTGTAAGGGAGGCCGGCACACGATCAGCGAGCGGCACGAGCAGCAAGGCCCACGCAGGGCCCACAAGCCGTGACAGAGGTGCAGCAGGGGGCTCGAGTACTGTTTGTTTAGAAGAACCCGACAAGCACTCCACAGACAGGTAGAGATCGGACGATGGACCAGGGACGGTGCCGAAAACAAGTTTTCTATTTGTATATCTATCTATAAACACAAATAGCCAACTTGTTTTCGGCACCGGCTCTGGTCCATCGAAATATATATATATATATATATATATGTGTGTGTGTGAGTGCATGCACGCATAACACAGTATAACTCCTACTATATATGTGCCGTAGTTGTGGTAGTATTAGTAGTTATTTGGTTCCGTCAAGGCTCAATAGTGGGATCTGGTTAACTATGCCAAACGAGTAAGTGCATCATGGTGGCGATCATGTTAAACTGATGACTCTGTCATGGCGATGATGGTGATAACGGCGATCGGCTTGATGCTTTATGTTGAAATAGGGTGCATCGTTCGGAGTTCTTTGCAGATGCTGCTCCTGCATCTTTGATCCGAAACTCAGCGAAACAGGAACACTGTGTCTGAGTGTGTTCTTAAGCGTTCGAATTAAAAGTAAAGTACAATTAGGCCGATACGGAGAAGGACAGAGGGAGAGAGAGAGAGAGAACAACAACAACACCAGTAAAATATACAACGGCATCGGCATCAGCAGCAGCAACACCAACAACAACAACAACAACGATTGTCAATAAATGTTCCAGAGGGGTCTCGGCTCCGAGAGCGGGTCTTAGAGACCGCCACCTTAGCCGCTGAGGCCGAGAGCTCATTGATAATAGATTAGAAACCACACCGCTGAAAGTCGGCGACCATGCCGCCACAAGATATGCCTCACGACGATTCCAAGCCCGTCGGGGATGGGGGATGGTGTAGAATTTGAAGAAAACAACCTCCTTAGAAAAATGTATTATATATATTTCTACATTACCGGCCAACACTACCACAACAACAACTACGACTACAACAAGCAACAGAAAGAATAAGAAGAACAATGAGAAGATGGTGTAGTGGAATATAGGATGATATAGAAGGAGAGGGCAGAAGATGCCGTCCGTCAAGCAGACAGAAGAGGACAGGACAACAGGGCAGGTGGTGTGATGGGGGTAAAAGTGGCGACGAAGGCTCGCAAAGGCAGTCGCTGAATTGGCGACGTCGGGGGTCGCGAAAACGATGACGCCGATTCTGCCGCTCCCTTCTGCTGCTGCAGTTTTTGTGGTTGTTGTGTACATTGCTGCTGTTGTTGGGTCTGCTGCTGCTATTGTTGATACTGCTGTTATTGTTAACCTTTCTACTGCTGCTGCTGCTGTTGTTGTTCTGGCTGCCATTGTCGCATTATCGCTGCGGATATTCGAAAGTTAGAGCCGCTGATATCTCGCTGTCATAGTAACAGTGCAACAGTACTGATGTGCAGATGAAAAGTTGACGTCCATACATTTGTGTTTAGGTCTAAGTGCACGTATATATATATATATATATATATATATATATATATATATCTATGAGCATGCATAAATGGATGTGTTAGGCCACGTACATATATATATATATATATATATATATATATACATATATACTCGTAAATGTTTAAATGTATACATATACCGTTATTTATAAGCGGCTCTTCAATACAGACATATGTCCAGAAACAGGACGAATTGCTTGTGCGTCAGTTGCATTGGGTCGTTCCGTATTTCTCGGAGTTTTTAACGCACGATACCTCATCTCGGTTGGTACATTGTGCTTATACAAATACTGGAAAACTCAGCAGTGCTCTCCGCATATAGCTGTTAAGGCAAAAGGAGTCGGGTAATGTTCTGCTACACGATGGTATTCGAATATGATGTGATCCAGACAGTTTTTTGTCCTACACACGTATATATATATATATATATATATATATATATATAAAGCTAACGACTTAGCATGGAGCGGTGTTGCTTGTTTATCGCGGCGCTGAGTGGCTTCACCTGCACTACCTAAAGATGCCCGACGGCGGCCGTCTGTCTCACTACGTGTCCTCATCGCGCAGCGAGTGAAGAACGGCGAGTGGCGCGCAAAAGCGGAGGAGGCGAAAACCTTGAGGGAGGCGAGCAAACGAAGACGAAGGTGCTGACGACGAAGAACTGGAGAAGTTTGAGCAGCAGACGTCTCAGCAGCAGCAGCAGCTTCGCGCCTCACGACGCCCATCGACGTTTTAAGCCGTGAAGAAGAGTAAACATAAAAACTTCACACGGCAACCGAATAGCGAGGCGACGCCACCGCAGGGGGACACCAACACCACCACCATCATTATCATCATCATCGTCGCCACTTCCATCATCATCAGAATCATGATTATCAGCAGCAGCTAACAACAACAGCAACAACGGACGACGACAACAATAACAACAACAACAACAACGGATGAGAACAATAACAACAGCAACGGACGAAGACAACAATAACAACAACGCACAACAACAACAACAACAACACCAACGACAACAAGAGAATATGCTGCCTGTTCAGCCAGCGACCGAGCGAGCCAGTAGCAGCAGAAGTCCTTATCGTAGCAGTAGGAATAGCAGAAGCAGCCGCAGCGGCGGCCGCATCAGCACTGATGACGGGGCGTCATCATGACATGACTCTGTGCCACCCGCTGAAGACGTTAGGGTGGTGGCGGCAGCGGCGGTGGCGGACCCAGCCTGTCAAAAAAAGTGTGTCCGCCACTACCTCCGCTATTGCCGTTGTTGTTGTTGTTGTTCTTTTTCTTGACGAATTCACCAACAAGAACTGCTTTAGGATCTTCAGAGCTAGATGGGTCAACAAGCATATAATATATATATATATATATATATATATATATATATATATATATGTATAATATTAGATAGATGTGGGGCGACAGGCAAAGAGTACAGGGAGGGAAGAGGAAGAGAGAGAGGAGAGGAACATAGAGCAAGGGAGTGCTCACCCACGACGCCACTAGCGTCATTTCTGTGCGTTGTCGTCGACGTACATACATCCATCGTATCAACACAGGGACCGACGCGTCTGACCTCACCTTGACGAACTGCCACATCTCCCCTGAAGCCGAAGTTCGTTACGCTACTGCGTTCGCGAACAGATGACGGCGGGTGGCGACGGTTGTGGTGCCGATGATTACGGGGGTGATGGCGGAGGAGGTGCGTCCTCCTGCGTATCTTCTCACCTACTTTGCCGGACAGACATCCTTTCCCGGTCGCCTTGAGGTCACTATAGCCAATGCATCCATAGCCGATGCATCTATATTCTAGTGCTAGTGGTAGACATGGTCTGCTCTGGTCATCATCCGTCGACAACTGATGTCGACGGCACTGGCCGGCGTACGCACCACAGCAACCAATCGCGCGGTTATCTATTATAGAAGGAGCACGGGCCGCGGTTCTGGTGACGGATACCGTAATACGGCAGCGTAACTCACATAGCGTACGGGTATGCTGTGTACACCTCCCATATATATATATATATATATCTATAACTATATATGGCACATACATCCACATTAAGAATGTGTGTATACTTTACATATACCTACATCTGTATTAAGGACGTTGTACACTACCCACGAACATACATCCACATTATATAAAACATGGCATTCTTTGCCACACTCACGTAAATACGTTGTGTGCGCATCTGTCGTGTTGACTGTGCATGCGACATGCGCTGTGCTATGCAAAAACAATTCGATCTACGCTCTTAAGTTAGTCCTAGAAAAGACGTAATATATATTAACATGAACTGTTTATGGTGGATCGCTTTCGCACCCGCGATCTTTTCCGCGGCATCAACGATATATTTCCACAGCCGGTTACGATGCCCGGTGACGACAATCACAAGAAAATGCATGGGGAAATATATCACCTTGTTACCGAAATCTGCCATTGCTGACTTTTCTTCAGATTTTTATATCTCGGTTAGAGGCTGGCGGCATATATATATATATATATATATATAAAGAGTTATACTGCAGTACAATTACGATATAGTCGTATATATATATATATATATATATATATATATATATATATATATATATATATATATATATATATACGAGTTTATCGTGTTTGTATTGCAGTACAACTTTTTGTATATATATATATGTAGCACCGTCGTAGCGTGTCTAATAGAGAAGTACACCGAGAGCCTAACCGCGCTCGTAACGGACTTTTCTTTTAACAAAACAAAGACCGTACCAATAATTATGCGATCTATTAAAACATGGTAGAACTTTAATTCCGATAGGCATGTAGAACGATCTACTAAATTGATCAAGAGGAAACTAACAACCGTACCTGGTGGTGATTGCTATTATACATTAAACATTGCTTAAAAGAAAAAATGGGAAGAAGCGACGACGCTTGGCATTGTTGAATGAGCACTCAATGATCGAAATAACCGATGAAAAATCGGTGATGAAAACCACAGATGATGTACTCGCATTGCACTACTGAATACGGATGATGCCAGTGCCAGCCAAAGCGTTAGTCGCTGCCGGCGGTTCTCCACCGACCGAGTGGCTCAGAAATATTTCAATGTAAGTAAAAGTTGTGGCGCATGAGCGCTCCGAGCTGGACTTTCGGAGACGCGACACGAAACGTGGTAAAAACTGGTAATCGCGCAATCATTATTACGCTATTAACAACGGACCGGTTTTTCTGCCGCTGAAATGCTTCACGAACAAACGACTCAACTAAATGTGTAGATTTATTTCTAATAACTCTCTCTCTCTATATATATATATATATATATGTGCCAGTTTGCGGCTAAAACGGGGTCACCTCCTGTCAGCTGGCAATACGAGTTGTTTGTTTTTCTGAGGCAATAAACTTTTCATCACATTTGCATACGTTGCCGCTGATTTTGTTGTGGTTGTTGTTGTGACTGTGATTGTCATACTATTGTCATTTATTATAGTATCGCTGGTCGTTTGCGTTTCCTGCAGCTCCTGCTTCTGCCTCTATTGATTATGTAACTGGATTAATTTGTGCAAATTTTTTTACCTAATATTACTTTATTATAGCTAATACCTTATATATATATATATATATATATATATATATATATATATATATATATATATATATATATATATATAAGGTATTAGCTATAATAAAGTAATATTAGGTAAAAAAAATTTGCACAAATTAATCCAGTTACATAATCAATATATATATATATATATTCACATATGTATGCATGATCCAGACGCCTAAATAAGCTATATTCAACAGTGTTGTGTGTGTGTCCGAGCATGCAACCACATTGCAACTTAAAGCGCACATTAAAGGCGGAGCGAATGCGGCTTTTGACGGATGTCGTGTCCTGTCGTGTTGTGCCTTTCGTATCCATCTTTCCATGCTGCGAGACCGTCCAATGATTCAGCCCGTCACGAGGGTGATTGCTCAGTTTTTGCTCGATTGCGCGAGTCCTGTGCCTCTTCCCGCGTGTTCTCTGCCTGTCTTGCACAACGCCGACTCGTACACACTGGACCTTCTCCCGTCACTAGGCTAGGCTAAGCCTGGCCTTGACCTCTCTTTGTTTATCCCCCCCTCTCTCTCTCTCTCTATATATATATACACACATACATATATCGCTCTCACACACTCTCCCGGAGAGAGAGAAACGGAAACGTATAGCCATCTTTTCTTTTCCCGCTCCCCCACTCTGCCTTCCTTTTGACAGTTGTCACCGTCTTGCTGTGATGGCCGCCGCGTTGATGGACACAGTAGTGGCCTCATCACAACGAGCGTGTTGCTTGCTCTCTTTCTCCCCCCCCCCCCCGCTCCCCGGGGTAGCTACTGCTGCTTCACGGCGGCCTCGCCCGCAGATACCTCATCTGTGGCGAAGCGTTTTGACAGCTCGCGCTTAAAAAGAGCCACGGCTAAATATGGGCGGAATATTTAGGCATATGGTTCGCCGCCGCCGCCTGCTTGTCGTCTCCAAAGATACGCTCACGGACTCTGTGCGATCGCCATTTGCCATTGAGGTGTCAGAGCGCCGTGATCCGCAGCTAGCGACGCAGAGAGAGCTACACAGCGCGCGCGAGAGAGAGAGAGAGAGATATCTGGTGATGTTTACATCACTCAGGTTTTTGTTTTACAGATTTCTCCTATATTTGTATATATATATATATATATATATATATATATATATATATATATATATATATATATAGTAAATGCCTGTGAATGTTCATATATTATTTAATGTATATATACATATTGAAGAATACACAGGCATTCACTATCCGTATGCGATACTCGAATGTCCGTCTATATATATATATATATACATATAAAAATATTTATAGATGCACGCATCAGGTCACTGGTAATATGAAGACAATGTACAATAAACTCGCATGGTGCTATTATAGTTGTTTGTAAATTGCACAGACATTCGAGTATCGCGCACGATACTGAATGCACGTCGACTGGTCCGCCTCTGGACACATGCACGCGACGTTATGACGCTGAATAGACCATCTCAAGTGGTGGTGAAGTCATCATCACGATGTCCGAAGTCGTTCACGGCACGCCTAGTCTTCGCGCACGAGTGCGGATAGTGACAAAGCTGGTGAGCGAACGGAATTACGTCTTCTGGCTGGTTGGGTGGGTGGGTGGCTGGCTGCGTCAGCAGGATGAGTCCGCAGAGAGCGAACATGCGCAAAAAAAGCATTAGCATTTTAAATTAGTGCTCTCAGCTTGAAGTGCGGAGCTACTAGCTATATACGCTAGCCGGTCAGACGGACGCACGTAAGCTATCACGAAACAAGCGGCGCGAGAGCGTGGTCAAGAACAGGGAAACGAGGAGAAATAGGACAAACTTAACCGCTACACTTTTTACTTTCTGAAGGGATCGCACTCAGTGTACGGACTAGTTTATTTAATGTTTCATATGCTAATGATCAAACAATACCGCTACGCTGTTTGCTGTAAGAAGAACAAAGAAGACAAGCTATGTCGAGATGGTGGTGCCCCGATTCCTTTGTGCGACTAGAAAACGTCGTCCATGTTACAAGAGAGGAGGGGTGGAGGGCGGAGATTTGGGGTTGACGGGGGGAAGCGGGGGCGGAGCGGGAGACACGACGCTTTAAAGTCTCATGCACGTACGAAAAAAAGAGCCGGTTGTAGGGTTTAGCTGTTACGCCTCTTGCGCCCATATGCGACGTTCAAGTACAGAGAGTTACTGGAGAGTCTAGCGTCTGCGTTCCCCGGCGGATTTATTTTAGGGCAATTTTTTGCAACCACTTTACATAATTGTTAATTTGTGTTGACAATTATTCGGATGACAACGCTTGGTATATAGACGTGAGTAAGCAAATTTGCGCATGCTAGCTGTCCCGCTTATACCGGTAGCAGACGGAGAAGGAGACGCAAGGAGTCTTCCATGGTATAGTATAGACGTACTCCTAGGCCTGGTTGACGCCCAAGCTGGCCAGCAGTATGGTCGGACCCACGACGTGCGGCAAAGTAACGTCCCACTCGAGCCAACGGAGCGAGTACTTTTAGCTAGCGGATATGTAATTCGTAACTACGTTGTTGATCTAATGCCTAATGCGTTTCGAAGAGGCACTCACAAAAATCCAAAAGTTTGCCGACTTAGCCAGCATCTGTACTGCTTGTTAGAAGCGTGTGGCTTAAAAATTGCGTTGCTATATATGTGAGATTCAGGACAGTTGCAGCATATTAGCGACAGAGGTAATTACGCCACCGCAGCCGTCGACACCATCACCAATAGCAACAACAACAACGGCGTGATGTATTAGTAAGTAGCAAAAATAAACAAAGACACGACAACAATAACAACACATAGTAGCAAAAACGTCGGCGGCAGCAGCAGCAGCAACAACAACAACAATGCAATTAACGACCTTAGTTTCGAACATATATCTAGGCAAACGCGTGGTGTTTGCTGTCTATCTGTACCTCTACTGAAGTGTGTGTTCTACAACGATGTGGTTGGCTGCCATATTGACGACCCGACGATTTAGTGCTAGCGGGGCTGCTATAACAATGCATTGGGTGCGTGGTTACCCGGCGTGGGCGTCGTCATCATCTATATGCCGCCCACGCAGTGCGGGGGCCTGGATAGACGCCTTTAGAGGCAAACCGCGCCGCGTTCCCTACCGGGACTGTGCAGGAAACTACTCCTCGCAGGGAGTCAGAAGACGCCGGGACGCCGGGCGTCTGTCAGCGCGCGCCTCGGCAACACAACATCCGCCATTGGCCGCACTTATCACTCACACTGTATGTACGATCCGACAACATCTGGGCGTCTGTAGGGCTGCTTACTATTACGGCTGATATTGTTTGTTGTATTTCGGTGTTCTTAGTATTGGCTTTTATTATTGCCAGTATTATTATTATTATTGCTACTTTTTATTTATTGCTCTCATTATTACTATTATTATTATTACTGTTATCACTGAGCTTGCTGGCTTATTGGCGCGCTGCTCGACGCGAGTTTAATTGGATGGGATAAAGGTGGTTCGACGACGCGTCCGAAGGACGACGGGGCAGCTTCAGCGCCGAAATGAAACTCTCTCGACCGACGCCGAACGACGCAAGACGGACGACATGAATCACGAAGCTTCGCTGCGGGACGCCCGCGGCCGCAGCGAACAACTATTACCAAAGATGGCAGCAGCGGAAGCGACGCCGCTCTGCTGTTTCTTCCAGGATCCGTAATCAGTGAGATCGAAATCTCGTTTATCGTTCTTTTTCGTTTCCCCTAATATATATATATATATATATATATAGAGAGAGAGAGAGAGAGGGGGAGAGATAACTAGGAAGACCCGACGAATAAAGCTAAGCTTGTTGGCTCGAAACGTGCTCAATGATAATTAAAGAACAAAGAGTCAATACTTTATGTAATTTAGCGCATATAATTTATATTTTAAACCCCGCACATAGCGCGCTATTACGTTGTAGCAGTTACCAAGAGGCTGCGTGTTTTTGCTATGAATACGATTGCTCCCTTTGGCGCTCTCATCGAATCGATGCGACTGCCAACGAAGCCGAGCGTTCCTACACGTAATACGAGGCCGGCCTCGCAAAGTGTCTGCTCCTGGGTAATACGAGAAAACAACCGCGCAAGATATAATATGACACTGTTATTAGTCGTTTTACACCTTTTTCCAAGATCGTAAGAATTCAATACAATGTAGCGTGCAAGAAGACACCTGTTTCATGTCTAATGCTGCCTAGTTGCTGTAGTTGTGTTCACTGGTACTTCATGTCGACGTGATGGTATCGGTTGTGGTAATGTCAGTTATACTACAAATGAGTGTTTTTCTTTTCTATCCAGAGCTCTCGATTAGCAAACAAATTCTGTCCATTTTAGCACATAACTGTTGAAACAACTCACAATACTGGTCTCTCTCTCTCTCACACACACAATGGTCGGTGCAACACATTTTTTCACCGTTACGACTCTTCGGAGTTACTTCTATGCGGTTTTTAAAGTGTAGAGACGCTTTCGACTCGGCCTCAAACAGCAGAATAGTCGATAGGTTAGCCGAGGTTAGCAAGTGATTAAACCAAATGTTTAGGAGACGTTTGGTTGTATTACAACGCCTGGAAAGAAGCAGGATTTAACGGTAGAAGAGGGATATTTGACGACGGCGTCTGCAGCTCGTTGCCAAGTTTACAATGTTTTCTGTATCTGCGATAGTTCTTTCGAACCGAACAAGGATTGCCATCGGTCCGCACGAGGTGCGGACATGACTGGGACACAAGGCAACATGAGGCAAACACATGTCAAGGCGCCCTTTTGACAGTGTCGAGTTCTTAATGTATGAGGAAAAAAGATGTGTTCGTTTTACATAAACCACTGCATGTGTAATGTGCATATCATTACCCACAGATGGGTGCCAATAATAGGCCAATAATGATGCTCCATTATTGTTTAGTCATTTTTGTCGCCGCTGTTATAGCTGTTGTGCCGCTGCTGCTGTTATTGTTATGGTGGCTTCTGCAATTCGCTTAGTATGAATAACTTCTGCAGTATCCACAACAATGCGACGCATCTATGGTGGTGGCCGGCATTTCGGCTGGAGGGTGCGAGAACTGGTTCGTTGTCCAGGGAAGCCGTCTGCGTGCCCACTTCTCCTCCCAATCATGGCATCCTCACGCGAAGCACCTATCAGGCCTGTGTGCCACACAGAGACAAATATACAAACATACAAAGACTCACATCCAGAAGCGTCCGTTGCCATGTGCGTTACGTTTCTTACATACATTCACACGTCGGCAGCTTGGAGATCGAAGGCCAGGAAGAAGACGTAGGGAAGCGCAGCCTGTTTCTTGCTTCGCTTTTCTTTGGTTTTTCTGTCCTGGTCGGTGCCGTGGCTGTTCTTGTTTGTTGTCGTTGGAATTATTGTTGCTGTTGTTGTTATTGTTGCTGTTGTTGTTGCTGCTGATGTTGCTGATGTTGTTGTTGTTGTTGTTGCTGCTGCTGCTGCTGATGTTGATGTTGTTGTTGTTGTCGTTGTTGCTGATGTTGTTGTCGCCGCTAGTGTTTGGTATTGCTACCGCTGCTCCTAGTGCTATTTGTGGTTGTAGCTATTGAGGCATCCATCTGCTACTGTAGCAGGGGATCATCATTTGCGTCATTGTGCTGCTGCTCATCATCATCATCATCATTATCATTGTCACCACCACGATGATGTCAGATATGGCGCTCGTGCGTCTCTGTCTTTTCTGCTCCCTTTTAGCTCTTCCGTCAGTGTAAGCCTTGTTACGTTCGCCTATGGCCGTTCGTAACGGCTGCTGTTACTGCAACACCAGCGGCAGCAGCAGTAACAACAACAACAGCAACAACAACAACAACAACAACTATAACAGCAGCCGCCGCCGTCGGACGACGCGCCGGCCAGTCCGTTTGTTCGCCGGTTCGGCGGTCGCTCGGTCGGTCCGGTCCGTAGGTTGGCTGGTTGGTTGGTGGCTTTGCCTTGATGTCATTCGCTAACAAGGTGCTTAGCGGATCTGCTTCGTTCCCTCTCTAGTCACCACCACTCTCTACCACCTGCCTTTTGCTTCACCTGCGTTCTGGCGTCTCTGCTCGTATATATATATATATATATATATATATATATTTATATTGTATATTACATAAGTTATAATATGTACGTAGTACGTATATATATATATATATATATATATATAAGTGTGCACACACTATTGGTAGGTGTACTGAAAATGATTTAATATGAACGAAACTGAACTGGCGCGGCGTATTGGAAAGCTTGAAAAGTAAATTGCCGGCAAGGCGTTTGCGTTGATGGAAGCAAACGGCAACAGTATTTTTTAAACTTTTTGTAGTAGTTGTTGTAGTGTTTGTCGCAGTACTAGGACGCTATAAGCCAAACTTGCTAAGTTTTGTGTAAGTCATGGTCGTGTCGAGGAAAGCAAACTATTCAACAACAACAACGGCAGCAAACATATAAAGAAGATGATCAGCTACAAGTGTAACGACAACAGTTACATGGTTGGGACACCGTGAACAGCGTTAACGCTACGAACGAATTTTCACGACGACAGACGATATAAACGTGCTTCGTAAGCTAAAAGTTACGACCATCTACTACAGCAGTGGAATATACTCGTATAGTTGGTGAGTAGAGTTCTGAGTACAAACGTTTGTTAGTTGAGAAAGTACTCTAGATGAAGAGAGAGAGAGAGAGAGAGGACAGCGGATACAGTACGTGTAAAGGTTAGGTTGGGCATGATTCTATAGGAAAAAAGGCAGGCAAATAAAAGTAGAGAAAAATCAGCCGCGTTCGGCGTCACGATGAGTTCGACGTTGTTCCGGCCCGAAGCCCGATGCCCCGCCGATGGTTTGAAAGGGGCACGTGGCGGACCCGTTCGGAGCGGCTCAAAGCCAGCAACAGCAGCAGCAACAGCAGACTGACTTAACCAACCTGCTTTTTTTATAATACTCTATTTCTTTCTTTTGTGCACTCATCTCCCATTCGTCTTCTGTCAGCGATCCGACGAAGGGTTCTAGTTGAGCGAGCGTGCACGATAACAGCTAACGCTCGAGCGAATATGGCTCATAAATATCGCTACTGGCCCTAGTTGAGCTTCCACGTGTGTTGTATATATATATATATATATATCTAATAGTTCTTCACCTATTTAGTCGCCATATGATTGATAGAAAAAAAATATATATATATACTTCTTTATTTATTTATTGAATAAATATTTGGTAAAAAAACATTACTATTTTTTGCTATTATTATTTACTAGTTCCAGCAATGACTTGCGCAGTGAAATAAGGAAGGGTGGAAGTGTCTTGTTCAGGAGTGAGACTGAAATTACAGATGTGGATGGTCTGACATCACCTTACAAAAGGCGCCATTGAGGGTGAACGAGTTGTTTTGTGGGGAAACCGGGCATACCATCGTTCTCGCAAATTTTGCTTTAATTATGTGTTTCTGTCTGAAAGATACTCATGCTGACATCAAGAAGGACGATAGCCACATTGAGGACACCTCGCAAAAATGAGGGTACTGAGAATCCACTTTTCTAACTTTCGCGTTCAATAACTCAAAAGCTTAGTATAAACAGATATATATATATATATATATATATATATATATATATATATATATATATATATATATATATATATATATACATACATACACATATATACATATATATCGCATAGTAACTTTACAGCATAAGCTCAATGACCCGTGAATTGGTCGGATAGCTAGCAACGGCCGCACATTGATCCGCGGCACCGTTCGGGAGAACGAGCACACGAACCAGCTTTACGAACAGGATAGCCCTATCTCTCTTCTACGTTAAAAATGGTCTCTCGTAATTCATATTTTCTTGGTCAGGGCCAGGACAATAAGGCAAAGAGACGGCTGACGATGACCAAAACGAAACGCTACTTTGAGTGTGAGTGCTTCTTTTGAGCGCTTGCTGTCGGCAAACGGCGTATCATTTCCGTCTGATCTTATAATCTTAGATAGGAAGATGATCATAAGAAGCTGACTCGCCAGGTCTGGCGGGCGGGTTCGCGAAGCAACCCGCTCTTCTCAAGATACACTCAACTTAGTCGGTGTCTGATCTTCACCAGACGTTCTTTGGACTCACCCTCCCTCACGGGGCCCTCGTTCCTTCGTTGAAGTACGCTACTTGCCTTGCTTGCAGTGCTCTGTGCAGAGAGGGCCACTGCGTGGCACCCCTCCATTTTCAAGCTAACCGATTTTGTTGGGGCCTTCCTGAACTCGGAACGACGCCAGACTGCCATCGCCACTACGAGTTAGGTTCTTATTATTAAAGCTGGCTAAGGCCTGCGTGGCAGAGCAGAATTAACCCTGCATTTTGAAGTAGTAGTAGTATAGCTCTGCTCAGAGTCTTGTTTTGTCGGTCGCGTCTCGGAGGGCTTGAGCAAAGGAAACCCGGCGCAGCGTGCCTGGAGTCTAGATCCTACGCGGTCAACGAGCTCAACTTAATGGCCAAGCGACAGCCCGTCGTCGATAAGAGGCGATCAAGGTGGGTTCGTCCAGTCCTTGTGTGTGAACGCGTTCGTCTCATGCATGCGTGTGCCTTTTTGCGACCACCATTGACTCCGTTTACGAGACCTGACGTATGTAAACAGTAATCCCTACCAATTAATGCAGTCTGGCCTTCGTGCAGAGCTCAGTGTTTTGGTCGGGTATCATAAATTGCTGTTTATGCTGCCTAGCTATTTACAAAGGTCCAGATGTTCTCGGACAATTTACTGGGAGGTTCACTTGTGCTGTAAGCAGACTTCCTAACACGGATTAGAGTGTGTGTGTGTGTTAGTGATGTTGGATAACACCACAACAACGTGAATAGATGGAACGATGATGAAGTAGATAGACTGCCAAGATTCGATTGAGTGTGTTTAGATAAGGGAACTCGCAGAGAGACAAAGACCCAACCTAGGCCACCGGTCGTGTTACGGTATTCCGCAAGAGACGGTGTTTGCACTCTTTGTCCGCCGCTGAGAAAAGCGGAAAGGAACTGGTTTGGCGTGACGATCCAGTAGCGGAAATTAGCTCAGTCGTCTATTACGCAAGATTAGGTTTAGATTGTTTGTGTTCAGTATTTGTTATTCTCTTTCGTTTTCTTTATTTTAGATTCATAGGCAAATGAATTGCCACCTAGTATGTAAACCGAAAGGCGAGTCCATAACGAATTGTTTGCTTTACTCTGAGATCAAATAGCCGAAGCAAGGATCCAGCAGTATTTCGTCCAAGTACGTATGGCTTAGGCCAATAAAACCCTAAACACTACACTGGCGCATATATATATATATATATATATATATATATATATATATATGTATATATATATATATATGTATATATATATATATATATATATATATATATATATATATGTATATATATATATATATATATATATATAATTTATTTTCTTAAACGTTAATTTATTTTTAGATTTTACACATTTATATTACAACTTCACTACATCACTCTCTCTTGTACACTGTTAGAGGTAATACACTTCACACGATTCTCTACAGAGCTTGCATTTGCACTTGGTCGTTTTTTCCTGAATCCCATTTTGTGTCCATAACTTCACATTATAATCATGTATTGCAACCGCGGTAACAAATGAAATACCTATTTTTATAGGCAGAGGAGTATGTAACTAAGGCGATTCCACTAGTTCGTGGTCATTGCTCTATTTTCGTAAAAATACCAAATAACATCCGCAAACTTACGTTCCCATTGAACAAGATGGTTGTCGAACAATTGGCCTCCATTCTCGGTAAGGCATACATTTTTCTGAGTCCTTCATACACAGCGGTATAGAAGTCAATGAGTAGACAAGCCGGTTGCAGCTAGTACGGTGGACTACTACGGGCAATAGCCTGTTCTGCAAAACATCCCCAATTGCTATAATCGTTAAAATATCGCTAATAATGGACATTTTGAGTCCAATAATGAATAATTAAATTTAAATAAATATCCCGGCTGGAGAAGACGGTCCCAATAAACAAGATATATATATATATATATATATATATATATATATATGTCTGTGTGAGCAACCGTCAATTGTGACATGGGCCGTTTGTACGCAGCAATTCTTGTAATAATGCGGCGCTTTCGCTTTGCAGAAGCTTTTACACTACTGAAGCGTATATATATATATATATATATATATATATATATATATATACAGAAAGACAGATGATGCTTGAATTGGCATCGGAAAGCGAGGAATGGAGCGGAATGACATGGGCCAAGGCGGAAGGAGGTTGTTCTGGCTGTTCCTGTGAGTTGACGTCGGCCGTACGTTGTAAACCGTGTAGCGCCGCTGTCGAAACCCCCAACAACAATGCCGTCTTCTGCTTCTTTCATCCCTTTTCCGCTTTGCCGGCTTGGCTCCTGATCGACCACATCAGGCTTGTCGTTCCACTGGTATTGTTGTTTTTACTACTACAGCTATGATTGTTGTCGTCGTCGTCGTCGTTGTTGTTGTTGTTGTATATCCCTTTAATACTGCTGTTGTTGTGGTTGTTGTTGCTGTTGACGTTGCGTTGATACTTTTGTCATTTTTGTTATCGCTGTTTCTGCTAATGCTGTAACCGGCGTTCGTGCATACATCTGCCTCAATTGCTTGCTTTTATGGAAACTGATGACATTTGTCGTCTGTCGGCACCAGAGGCAGGCAACGCTTCGCGCTATTACTGTAGAAGCAAGGTAGAACTAAATAGCTAGTGGTAGTAGACGGGTAGTAATAGTGGCCCGAGGTCTACAGTGATACTCCTACACCTATAGCCTGTCTCTGCATAAGGAGCATGTCGTCACTGTCATCAGAACGCCTCGCTTCGTTTAGTTTTTTTCGACACAAACAAATAATATGCGTAATAATGATTGAAGGCTAGTACTTGCTACAAATATTGTATATTAATACATCCCTTGTAACTGCAAAAATCATAAACAGCATACATGCGTTTTCATTAAATAAATAATATAAATAAATTATATATATATATATATATATATATATATATATATATATACTATATATATATATATATATATACTATATATATATATATATATATATATATATATGTTTAGTATGAAGTCGCATAACTCGTTTTTCAATGGAATGAAATGGGGCGGAAATATCTTGTTTAGGACTGACAGTGAAATTACTAACATTTGCTATAACAATGTGGTTGGCTGGACACCACTCCACAAAATGTGAGATTGCAAAGGCGTGTTTGTACGAAAATTCAACGCTAGCAAAAGATTCGTATTGGACAGGCTTGCAAACGTCGAGATCCTGTGATGTTTCGTTTTTGAGCTTTCACGTTCAATTCTTCAAAAATGTGCGGTTGCGATGAAAAACATACACATTTACCATTTTGGTACCAAATCGATAAAGGCTCGATTCGTAATATGATTCCCGTAAGCTGCCCCCCCCCCTTTTTGATGTCGGATACCAATAAAGTCCCATTGGAATCAATGCGCTCTGTATATAAGTACCACCATACTCGTGCACATAGTTTTGCGTCACCCGTGTTAGAATGCTGGCTCAGTATATAGCTTCCCCTTTGCATATATATATATATATATATATATAAACATTTTCAAATAAGATTGTCGGTTTTGGACGGCAAATTTATTTAAAATCAGTAATTCCTTATTGAGCTTAACATTTCCATAATTAGACAATTTGAACAATTGTAACAATTCAGGACATTTTGCAGAAAAGGCTATCGTCCGGGTCTATAAATATATATATATATATACACGTATGTGATTCTGAGTTGACCAGATGAGCGGTAACCTCTGCAATATTGGCGCAGATGCGAGAACAAACTGCAAAATGACGATTTCGCGGTTGCCACGTCTATCGCCAACGTGTCTTTGATTGCCGTGCTGTCACGCGGCACAGTGTTTTCTTCGACGATGCGTTGTTTGAAATTTTATAATCGTTCTTCATTCGCCATATTGAATACGCGTGCACGAGAACACTTCAGAGAGTATGCACGCCAGAAACAGATACGCACGGAGAGAGCGAGAGAGAAAGACCACCAACTATGGAGAGAAATTGGGAACACCGTAGGATATGGGAGCAAGTGTAATACTAGGTGAGTGAGGGATTTCAAATGGCTGGCTATTTAACCTGGCTGCAGATACGCTTTGCGTACAGATATAGCCCACGGCATGTACACATAGGGAGTGGTTATTCGTTCAGCTGTTGGTACGTCCCACCGCCCGCGCTCGCTTACCTGGCAACTCGGAATAATAAGGACAACGGGGGAATGCAGGTCGTGGACATAATAACAATAAAAGTGATAATAATAATCATAACCGTATGGTCAACTGGACACTAATAAGGCTGGCGCCACATACGCCATGCAATGGCGGCATATATCGTCATCGTTGAAACATATATATATATATATATATACATACATATATATACATATGTATATACATATATATGTATATATATATATATATATATATATATATATATATATATATATATATATGTATATATACAGGTAGGCGATTACTTTATACAGCCTAACTGCATTGGCAAGATGTAAATTTATCACGGTGGTTTACTATGTTTTTACATTTATCGTAAATACGTGTATATATATTTATATAAATAAATAAAGGTAATTACGAGTCCTCATGAGTCTCTGTCGTCGTTGCCATTGAGGGAAGCGGGGGGGAAGAACCCCCGCTCTCACAACTCTGTCTGCCCTGGTACAACCACTACTACTACAACGACCACCACTACTAATTACGTACGACTTTAGCGTACGTCGTGGGTTACGGTGCTGCGCATCGGTGACTGAGTTTGTATGCGGCTCGTATGCTCGTATGTCGTTGCTTCGTGTTCCGGCCGCCGCTACCTGGCGCTACCTCGACACCGGCCCATACGTGCAGGCCTGATTGCTACCGATTGTCTCCCAATAATGTGTATGTGTGATCGCTAAACGGGTCAAACGAAGTCACCTTGTTCTCCTCCACGATATCGCGGCGGCCACAAGGACCATTTAAGGGTCCCCGCCACATTCGAATAGAATAGTGCATACGTACGCATCCGTAGATCTAGCTATGACTAAATTTCTCTCTCCTTATATATATATATATATATATATATATATATATATATATATGTATACGGCAAATAAATGTTCGAAGCTTAATTAGGATGTCGCAAGGGAGGAAACCCCCAAATATGCCTCGAGTTTCAACTATGCCTCGAGTCTAGGTAGGCAATGCCTCGGTGCTGCGATGCAGATCATAGTAATAATAATAATATTAATGTGTTGCCTAGCAGTTTGCTCCACGGATAAAGATCACGTCAACGCTACCTGATATCCGGAACGGTCACCTATGACGTAGTAATCGTAGTAAATGGTGCTTCATGATATTTATTGCCTGATGTGATAATACCATGTGCTATGAAAGATGTGCTTCCCTGCGGTGGCAATGGTGTGGCGTTCTGAGCGAAGCTCGACCAGCCGGCATTCTCTTTAGCCTCGCCGCACAAGCTTCGATCTAGAACCAGCGTTGTTGTTGTTGACCACGTATATATACGTATAAATGTATATATACGTATATATACGTGCTACATGCATCCCCTACGGACCGTTCCGTTCGGCCTCCGGCAAGGCGGAGCGAGGAGGTCGAGATGTGAGGCTGTGAGGCGCATGTGAGAGAGTACGAAGCGCAAGCTAGGCTTTCTATCCAACGTGCCGTTCCGTGTCATTCATGGGGCCGATCCGTGACCGGAACCGGCCGGAATATGTAGCGTTGGCGTCACGGTTCTATTGTATTCAGCGGTCAACGCCATAAACGTCGTGATACGCCATATACGCGCCATATATGTGTGTATATATATACATATATATATATATATATATATATATATATACATACCCAGGACGCAAACACTGTCGCATTGCTGTAGCCCGGAACTGGCCTCAAAAACAGTTGAAGTAGCAGTAGCAGCAACAACAACAGCCCCCGAGATGATTCAGTAGTCTCGTAGGAGGGCCCGTCTGGCCCGGGAGGGACATAAACATAAATATCTACATGTTTGCCTTCCTATGGATCAGCTCCCGATGTTATCACAGCGCTAGGATATCGTGTTGGTTGTGGTCGTCCTCTGCTGCTGCTGTTGTTATTAATGTTTTTGTCGTTGTTGCTCATGTTACTGTTGTTGTTGTTCATGTTACTGTTGTTGTTGTTGTTCATGTTACTGTTGTTGTTAATGATTTTGTTGTTGTTGTTCCTACTGTTGTTGTTCATTGTCTATCAGTATCATCCGTTTCATTCCCGTCAGTTAGGCTGTTTTGTTGTTGCGACGATCTCCAGAATGGAAGCAGTTGGCGCCAACCAGTCGCGTTTCTGTTGTAGGTTTCATTTTCACGTACGAATGCAGGCTGCGTTCGACGATTCAACGTTTTCTTCTATCCTGTTTGCTATTTTCACTGTCGAATTTGCGGTGGAAGGTATCTTAAAATGTTCACACTTCCCTCTCGACGGCCGGTGGCTACGCAGCGCCTACGGTATGCTTTGATCACTACTGCCATAACTGACTATACAGACATTGCAGGCAGTGCATTAGCATTGTAGGCGAGGGTCGAAGAAAGATTGCGAAACAGAGATTGTTATGGTGTGATTCCGCTTGACAAAAAGGCCGTTCACTTGGAAGCCATGCTGAAATTGAAACGATCAGAGACCTCGGAGTGACCTAGCGGCGAGAAAACGAAAGAGAATATGACTCGACGAAAGAGAAAGGAAAACAAAGAGAAAGAGTCTGTACGAGTATGTAGACAAGACAGAGTACGGTCTAAAATTCTCTTCACACAACAACGACGGAGCGTTTTGTGGAGGAGCATTTTTACAACGAGTCTATCCGTTGTTGGCCTGGCTACGTTGTGGTGGCTATTTGTGGTTAGTTGATTCTGTCGTTGTGTCATTGTTGCTGTTTTTGTCGCTGTAGGCTGAGCGTAGCCGATTAAATGTCGCGAAAGTGCTGCCCAATGGCAGTGACTGATCTGGTGACGCCGGTTTGCTGGACGCGATACGATCTAAAATGTCAGAAATTTTTGTTTGGGTGTGATCGAACAAAGCGCGATATATATATGTATATATATATACAAAGAGAGAGAGAGAAGATATGCAAAGCGAATACAAGAAATACTATGAAGACATGCTCGAGAATCAGCTCGCATATTAGAAAAGAGTAAGGAGTGAGCGTTTGTGATATATATATATATATATATATATATATATATAGAGAGAGAGAGAGAGAGAGAGAGAGCGGGTGGCCGGATCAGACCGGTTTCGACACACTTGTCATTTGCAAGAATTCTTCCGCACTGTTGATCTTCGGTGGAGGTCCGGCCTGGATTCTCTCGTCTCGATCAAGGCTACAGAAGGACTACGCTTTGCACCAGGCCTTGCTTCAGCCGTCAAGTCGAATTTTGATAGAGAGAGCCAGCGACAGAGAGAGAAGTAGAAGTAGAAGTGAACGACTCCCCTTCTTCCTTGTTTTCTTCTTTTGCTTCTGGTTCTTCTAGAGAGAGAGCCAACATGTGAGAGAAGAGACACGAATGACACCAGTCCCTGTCCGTTCCCTTTCAGATATTTGTCTCTTTTTTTCTTTTCCTCTCCTTCTCGCAATGCAAGCCGGCAGGAGGCAGACAATCGGCAATCAGCCACTAAACGTCCAAACAGCTCGAGCTAAAAAAATCATCATGTGCAAAAATGAAATGATTGTCACGAAACGAGTCGTAGCCGCCGCCGCAAAAGTAGCATTAGTCGTTGTTTGGAGCAGCACCCGCAGCTGCAGCCGCAGAGTCCGCCTGTCTCCAACGCAGCCTGTACACTGGCGGCTGCAGCATCAGCAGACGGATCGTTGCCTGTCACGTTACTGCTTGTCATGTATGGAAAAACATAACATGCTCTCTCTTGATGATCATCAGTTAGTCGGAGAGCGACTACGGCCGACCGACAGGACGAATGGGCAAGTTGGCAGGCGGTCGGGCGGACCGGAGGGTCACCTCTCATCGTTAAGTTTGTTCCGATAGCAACAGGCAGTCTCACGGCGACAACGACACGACAGCAGCTGTTGCTGTTGCTGCTGCTGCGGCTGGTGTCCCTCAAGACAGCAACAGCAACAACAACAACAACACTGCGACGAGTACGATGAATGATGATATTTAGTTTAGTACATTATGCAGTCTTGTATCCCTGTTCCTAATTCCCCTCTATGTCCCTCTGTATATATATATATATATATATATATATATAATATATAACGTGCGTTTTTTCTCCCATTGTCCTGAAGACGATCGATCTGCCAACAAGAGCAGTACTCATAAAAGTAGCAGTCGTTTGTAGTAGAAGTAGTTGTAGTAGTTGTAACAAGGTTGATTAGAGATTGTCGAGAGTCGCTGATGTCGATGATACGGAGGACGGTCTGATGATGACGACGACGACAAAAGACAGGGATGGACAGACAAACGACCAGCTAGTAAACCAGCCTGTTTTCCTGTCTTTCTGTCTGCTTGCCTGACTCAGTGGTGGTAGTAGTAGTAGTAGATGGTGGATCCGCGATAGTGAACGCCAGCGGTTGTTTCACTCATTCACGCCGCTAGAAGGCGGGGGGGGGGGGGGACTAGGAGAGCGCGAGAACGCATCATCTCTGGAGACACGCGTGTTTAATCTTTCGTTGGTTTTCCTCGAAACTCCCCGTTTGCCTTTCGTTTCTTCTCCCCCCCCCTCCATCCACCCTCCTTGCTTCCCGGCCTGTTTTTCGTCTTCGTTGTGCTTCTCCTGCTCGTGCTGCACTTCTTATGAGGGATTGTGTCAGGAAACGCTACACGCATTCACACACCCCACGCATGCTTGCCTGTCTGTGTGTTTGTCTGTGGGTCTGGGTCCAACCCATCATCCAGCCTCTACACATAGGCGTGAAGAGGCGAACGAACACCAGGAGTGGACGAAGCGGGAGTTGGTCGAGGAAAGTACATGATGGGTGCTGGAAGGGGGGGGGTGATGGGAGGAGGGGGTGATAGTAATAATCAAGATAGTGATGATGATGATGATCATAATGGCCATATTGCCTACTGGAAGAAGAACATACACGATGAATGATGATGGCTATGTTTCCTACCCATGTAGGTAGCTGCTGCTGCTGGTACCGCCGCCGCCGCTTCAACAACAAGTTCAACAATTACTATTATTAATGCTACTGCTACAAGGACCCCTAGCATTGACCGATCGTTCATTGATAAACGGATAAACGCATAAACGCATTTAAATTTCTTATTTATTCGCTATAGCGGGCGCGCTATAGTCGCACGGCTCAACGCGCGTATACGCGACGGAAACAACAATCCGATTAATGCCCTGTTATCGCTATACCCTCCCTCTGTACGATATGTCTTTCTCTCTGTCTCTCTGTTTGTCGGTATGTTTTCATTCCGACTGCGTTTCGTCCCGTTTGCCTGGCCAGGAACCGATATGACCTGATTACCCGAGTACGTGTGTGAATGTCTATACGCTTGAGCATGACTTATCGTGATATGAATAATTACAAGGAAAATCATTACGCTAAGCAAGGCGTCGATCTTGAGTCTTTTCGATTTTCTTCTTGGCCTAGGAGTACACACATATAGTGTGTACTCGTCGCCACACATTTGCATAGTAACGTTGAGTTCGCTCTGCAAAATTTGCCCGTTATTTCCCTTTTCCGCTTCCTTCTATCTCTCTCTTGCTGGTCGCATATTCAGCAGTGTGTTCCGATGGCCAAACTCCCGCATACCTTCATAGTCATCAAAAATGCACGATTGAAGGCACGATTCAGAGGGTAAGAACATTAGTCGACGTTCGGCACGCTTGAGCACAGAGTGTGACGACTGAACTTTGGTCCATCAGAGGTGCTGCTCCATCATCACCTTATGGTTGACGCAAGGATGATGCAATACCGACATACTGATCTCCCTGGCTGACGGGCTGGCAGTATTCAAAATGGCAGGATGAGGAGGTGGAAGAACTAGCGGTGGTAGCAGTAGGCGTGAAAGTCATGACGATCCCCCACTAGCCTCAACGAAAACCTGCTTGCCTCCTGGGATATCGGTACAGTGTCAGCTACATTGCATTACTTGCAGATAAGCGAGGGATTTTTCGATACGGTACCAGAGAGGAGTGAAAGGTCGAAGACGGAGGACTAACCCTCGAAGCATAGAGGTTGCGGTCTCGGGGGGGAGGCGAAACTGTGTGCTCTCCTCGTGGCGACGTCACATCGAGTGATTGAACGCTGCATTAACCTCCGAAGTATGCCTGACGAAACACGCTCATACAAAACGTGGTCGTGTTCTGACGTGAAGCTTGGTGTATATATATACATATATTATTAGATATATATATATATATATATATATATATATATATATATATATATATATGCTTGGTAAAAATCCTGTTGTTATAACTGTTTACCTTCAAGTACCAACAGCCATCATTAGTATTACTGTCATTCATTGCTATTTGCGATACAGGAGATGGTTGTGTGATAGTAACACGGTTTCTAAAATACTTTTCGGATTTAAAGTCCTAGATTTTTTTTATTAGCTTTTTTTGGCGCTAATTGCTTTCGATGCAATAGAGTGACCCTGAGTCCCCAAAATTTTACTTGTCTCTCGCCGACAGAAGCAGCGAACGGAAATGATGGTGGGAGACTTAAAAACGACCAGTTTACAGCGGCACGTAGGAGTTGCCTCCTTTTCGGGAGTAGGCACTGCTAGTTTAGGTAGTGTTTTGTTTAAATCGCATACACAACCGTAGCGGAGTTTGTGTGTAGATGTCAATTCCTCCTCTCCTCCTGCCCCCTCCCCCCTCTCTTGCGGACCAGACCAGTGAAGCCGACGTATTGCATTGTTTGGTCTATGCAGGGCCGCGTTTTGGAACCGGGGTTATTTTTGCCCCTCCGCCGAAGTCTCTGAGGTCGGGTCATGTGGGCAGGCATTGGTAGGACAAGTAATGCTCGTCGGAACGTTATGGGCCCTTCGTTAGTCCTACGCAATTGGCCATTGATATAGGTTTGGCATCGCTGTCGGGGATTGCTGCTGTTGTTGGTGCTGCGTTGGGGGTGCAGTTGAGTTATGGCTCTAGACGGTCGGGTGGATAGCGGCGGCCCTCTCCTTCAGGCTGGCATCAATGCTCAATGTCGACGTCAGCCGATCGAAGTCAACGCTAGACCTGCGCTGGTTGAACGTCGGGAACGTCCCGATTCCGCTGGTTCTCCGTTTGTACGGGTTCCGGCTCCGATGCGGAGGCCTCTACGGCCTCTTTGACGTCGGAGGTCTCGGGTTTGAAGTCAATGATGTATGGAAGCCGTCGACTGGGGAGAAACCGGCTAGCTCAGCTACTAGGCACTCCGATGAATTGCGCGGCATGAAAGCCTACGGCGTAGAGAGAGAGACGTTGAGTGAGAGCGAGAGTAGAACCATCTACGTTTTTTTCATTCGATGCTGATGCAGACCACACCACCGGGTGCGAGATGCATTTGCAAGAAATGCCCTGCCGCACTTATAAGTTTATATCGGTTTGAGCTTTCGAGCTTACCGTTCAGAAATGCATTATTGCTCGGAGCAGCTACGTTGCACCGAAGTATGCATTTTGAACTGTGATTTGAATGCATTATGTATCAAATACAACACCTTATTTAACTAAACGATGAGGAGACATCATATATATATATATATATAGTCGCCAGATCTACAATATGTTTGCGGTCGTTTCTCTTCGATGAGGGGACGATTTTGGGATTTATGCTCGAAGCGAAGTTTTATTTGTTGCCTGCCTCTAAGAAAAACGATCTCGTTCGCGTTCCTGTGATGTGACCGATATGGTGCCGTGATTGTTGTAGCGGATCTGTAGTAGCGATACGCGGGGCATCGCACATAAACGCAGTTTTGACTTCGAAAGGGCCGAGTCCTCGAGTCCTCTCTATCTAGCGAATTCTATCTCTAAGTCGTCGTAGATAGTAAGTAGTTCATTGGCTTCGTGTTGTCTTCGTAGTACTGCCTGCCTGCCTGCTTGCTTGCTTCGTCGGTCAGCTAGTTTAGTGGTAGTCAGTAGTTTGTGCTGCCTTCGGACGTCGCTCGTTGAGCTCTCGCATCACGTTGTTTTCTGACATAAATCTTTCTATTTCAGGTGAGTACCGTCGGGAGGAGGAGAAGGAGCATGCAGAAGGAGGGAAGGTGGCCTGGGATAGGGTGGGGTGGGGTGAGGTGAGGGATTTCTGGGGGGAGGTTGAACTTCGTGTCGTCAGACATCGCGGCCTCGCGACACTCGAGGGTAGCCGATGTCGCGGCACATTCAAATCGCGCGCGTCGACGCACGGCGACGCGCGGCAGCTTCGCGTTCTTCTCGGAGCTCGACGGGCGGGCAAGCGAGTCTCCTGTTCCGATCAGCATTCTTCGCCGCGATCTGACAGACAGCGAGCGGTCAGACTTGAATCTTCGGCGGCGAATCTCTGCCGGCCGGACAAACTAGTTGTTGGCGCCCGGGAGGGGCTAGTATGCGAAAGATATCTATCTATCAATCTATCAATCTATCTATTGAAAGGACGAAGAAGATAACGTACCACGGAAAGTAGAACATTGATAGATGCAGATAGAGAGAGAAGGAGGAAGAGAAAAAGAATACGATGTTGACTCATAGAGAGAGGGGGATAGAGAAAGAGATTGAAGGACGTATCAGAAATTTAATGAAAGCGCCGTAAAGGGTACGTGTATAAGTTGGAGCTGGGTGGTAGAAATATTTTAGACAGTGAAAAACAGTCGTGCAATAATACTAATAATACTATTTATTACTACTAAAGAGCTTTTTTATTACATGTTTAGCTCTACATCACCACCACAACCAGCAGGTACAGTATCGATCAATCCACCATCATCATCATCACCATTATCACCAAAGCCGTTAGCGTCGGCGAATGCGCACCATACGCGTCTACTATTCCGTGGTAGTTAGTAAAATCCCTCTCGCTCCCTACTACCTCTATTTGCCCCAATCTTGCAGACGATTCTCTCTCGCTCTCTCTCGCGTTGCTCCAACTGTTTCCCGCTGATTTGTTCTTCCGCTCGCACGCTCGGGATCTTGAATGCCCGCACGCGTATTTCGTCTCTCTCTCTCTATTTCGTGTCTTTGTCTCGCCTGCGGTCGCTCGCTGTAGGTAGCGATTGGTGTTCTGCTAGAGGTGCAATCAACAACGCCGGTGCATTACTACTGCTGCTGCTGTTGCTGGTTTGGATGGACGGAGATTGCTCATGTTAACTCTTACCGTTCGACGCCGTACAAACGGTAAACCGACAAACCTGTGGGTAGCATCTCGATGGATAGATACGAATAAAGATAGAAATATAGATCTTCATGCAAACGACCAAACAACCTCATCGGCCTTCAGCCAGCCGCTAGCCAGTAGTAAATGGGGGGTAGACGGGTGGACGAATGGACGGACGGACGTAGAGACCGTCGAATGTGCAGGTAGGCAACGAGGACGCAGGCGATGTCTCCCCGGGACTTCGACGCCAGGACTCCAGGACGCCAGGACGACGACGACGACAACGACGACGACGGCCTGTCAACGGCTGTCTCCCACCGGTGCCCGCCGCGAACAGCCGCGCTGCGAAACAGCGTCGAAAAGGACCTCGACTGACTGATGCCAACAGCACAAATAGCACCAAGAACGCATCCGAGCAGGATGCCTGTTCTTGGCCGCCGCTGCTGTCGTGTACTGGTCGCCTCCCCCCGTGTCGATTGGTTGTTGTCTTCTGGTCGTCGTCGTTGTCGTATTCGTCGTCGTCGTCGTCGTCATGCGTATTTCGTGCGTGACCTGTTTTTCCTCATGTTGTTGTTGTTGCCGCTGGTGCTGGTGTTGCGGCACCCCCTCGTAGCCGATCGCCTGCACCAAACCTCCGTCGTAGCCGGCGCCCGCTGTCAAAAACCCCGCGCCTCTCGACGTCGTCTTGTTGTCGTAGCCAAATTAGAATATTTATTGTGTTACTTTTTTTTTTTTCATGCGAACGAACAAGCGAGCGAGCGCGCCGCGGTTCAACACGCGGACACCCTGCGAGGTGTCGAAGTGACAGGTCGTACTATCTGAGAACTGCGCACATATATATATATATATATATATATATACATATGTATATATATATATATATATATATATATATATATATATATATATGTATATATATATATATATATATATGTATATATATATATATATATGTATATGTATATATATATATATATATATATATATATACACACATGTGTATATGTGCGTGTATCTTATGAGAAAAAGAAAACAAACATCTGCGCTACGTGCGCAGTTATGCAAACAGTTATATGCATAGCGAGCGTAGCAATCGGTCACTCACTCACTCGGAATATGCTTGTCTGCGGGGCAGCTCTTAGGGATTGGCATTGAAATATGCTGGACGATGAATGGCTGTGGTGACACAATTTGCATCATTGGAGTTTGTTACAATACTTCACCGTTTTTTGTTGGCTGTTTCCGCGTGGCAGTTGACGTTCGCGTTGGCGCTGCTGTCGTTTTGTTTTTGTCGTTGTTATTGCTGTTGTTGTTGTTGTGTCTTTGCTATTGTTGTTGTCGTTGTTATTGCTGTTGTTGTTGTTGTTGTGTCTTTGCTATTGTTGTTGTCGCAATGCACTATCTGCCGACCGGGGCATAGTCTTTTGCACTAGCCACGCACTAGCTGTGCGAACTACTCGCTCACTCAGCAGTGCAGATGGAAATATCTGTCTCAGATATGTCTGCCCCTGTCCACTGCTTCATTAATTCTAGACTCCTCCAAAATAGTTCATAGGTAAAGAAATAGAAACAGATCACACTCATCAGCACCAACATTAGCAACAGCAGCAGCAGCAACAGCAACCACATCAAACGTATGCTGGCTGTCGCATTTTCGACGGCTGCATTACACTCCTTCCGGCTCTTCTTTTGCCGATGGGCCAGCGGGCGATATTTGCCGGCAAATCACGTTTTTTCAGTCGTCCGTTTAGTTCTTGGTCAGCTGGTCACAGCCAGACGACGCCAGGCGGGCAGGCGGGTGCGCGATTCACAGCGATACGCTAGCGATAAGGCGAACATCCTCGGCGAATGCATCCATCCATGATACGATAGAGCCTTTAGCCGAAACCGCCAACACCATTGTCACCACCGTCTGCCGTTATCACATCTTTTTCTGCCGTTCGTTATCGCGGTATCGACTTCTTCGTTATCAGCGGCGACGCAATTGTGACTTCGTCGTCGCGTTATTCTGCTTGTTGCGATTAACGGCTATCTAGCAGCACGTTTTTGTCGTCGGCTCTTCGAAGGCGAAGCACGCAGAGATAAAAAGCGGCCGAGCGTATGTGAGAGCGCGAGAGAGAGAGAGTGAGATAATGGATTAAAGATACGCGAGAAAGAGGAAGATGGGAGGGAGGCAAGGAGAGACAATTGACATTGATTTGGGAAAACCACGTTGTCATCATGTGAGCACAAGCAGCTTCGGTCTTCCCGGCTCTTCCCGGAATGACATACCCCCCCCCCCCCCGCCCCGCCCCGGCGAATGAGACAGAGGGCGAGGTATCGGGAGGAACTCGGCCTCCGGGATTCGCACCTCGTCGCCACCAAGCGATCGTTGCGTTTTAAAGTGTTTTGCACCCCAACCACTGCATACAGACCACTGTATCCGGCAGGCCGGTTCGTGTGGCGAAGTTCCCAGGCTTACTCGTTCAGCAGGTTCGTCGGGTTTCGTTTCGCCGCTCGTTGAAGAGTACTCGTCTACCAGCAAAACCCCGAAACCAGATAGACAGACGAACAGATCGGTACCGGCGGGCGGCCATTATACCGTGAGCCATTTGTCGGTCGTCCGTTGCTGACATGTGACGTGCTTTTGCCAGTTATTTATGCATGCGTGAGGTCGCGAGTTAGCGACGTACGAGGGTCGTCGCTGTCGTCGTGGTAAGGTCGCTTAAGCTGGAAAGACAGTTGCCTTTAGCCCCTCGGGCTAGGTTCTGAAGACGGACGCGTCTTCTTGTGACCCGACGGACGGCAGCACAAACAGAAACAACAGGCAGCAGCAATAGCAGCAGCAGCAGCAGTAGCAATTTATGATCGTTTCCTCTTATCTTCTTATTTTCCTCACTACATGCTCCGTCGTATAGTGTTGTATTTGCACGTTTGTGCTTCTTTGCTCCTCACCCTGCCCTATATATATATATATATATATATATATATATAATTCTCGTACGTGTTGTTCGCAATCTTCCTATCTGACTCTTCTTTTCTTTCGATTATCGAACATGGATTAGCACGTTTCGTTGTAGGATCATCATAAACGCCTTGTCCCGCTTGTCCCAGTGTTCTCAGAGCTACGTACTGATAGCTGAACATATGCGTCGAACGCAACTGTGTTCAACTGCGTTAAACACTAAGCAAAGTGTGTCGTTAACAATTTAGCGGATGATCAAAGTAGGAATCGAGTAACAACGGCGATAGAGCGGAGAAAAAGAAAGACGAGATAAGAACATAACTATGCTGTCACGTTATGTATGCCCGAGCACGTCATGTAACATATTGTGTGGAATACGCACGTCAATGCGTGCGGACAGTACAAGTAATACCTACAATAAGGTTATTAATGCAGGGAATATATATATATATATATATATATATAGAGAGAGAGAGAGAGAGAGAGGAGAGAGAGGATTTATATACAACAACTACGACCAAACGGAAACCGAGAGATAGCCAGACATATTTACGCCCACCTCTACCGCAACGGCATATGCATACGAGTTGTTCTGCGTTCACGTGACCTGCCTGGCTGTAAAGGCTGTGAAATTAAACGCGCACCTGATCGACATTTATTTGCTCCGTCTTGTATTTTATCTATTTGTACTCCCGCTGCTGCTCCTACTGCTACTACATCGACAGTACCATTAAATCTACTAGCGTTGCTATTGGTGCCTAGTTGTGTAAGACGTGTCAACGATGTGGGACTTCTTGAGCAGGTCGCCCTGCTGTTACTGCCGCTGGAAGATCGGCAGAATCGTGAATGATGACGACCACTAGTACTACTGACCAAACCTCGCGCCGCCACACACCCCAATAATAAGCTGGCACCAAAATAATAACAATTTCCCTCCATCCGCCCTCCTCTTGCTTAACGTGGCGATGATGATTTGATTTGCGTTTTTAGTGAGCCGCATGGATGGTCATGATGATTGATCCATTGATGCTGCTCATACACAACGACGTTCTAAACTAGACGTCGCCATGCATAACGTCGCAGAATGATCGATATGATGACAGTTTTCCTGCTGCTGCTGCTGCTGCTCTTGTAGTTGTTATTATTTTGATTCATTTTATCGTTGGCGTTGCTATTGTTGTTGTTGTTGTTACTACTGATTACGAGGAGACCGCGGCGATATGTTCGCCTGCTCTGTCTATCTAGCAATCTAGCTGTTGCTGTTGTTGTTGTTGTTGTTGTTGTCGTCGTCCTCGTCGAACTCATAAGCTCCCGCCGCGCTGCTCGCCCCCGTATAAAAGCGTATACCCGCCCACGGAAACACACGCATTGTATGCATTCTTGATGTACGAATGATTAAGTGTTGCCTGCCTCAAAGTAAGCATAACCAGC
The DNA here is from genome assembly GCA_003439945.1 of Dermanyssus gallinae. NCBI lineage: Eukaryota > Metazoa > Arthropoda > Arachnida > Mesostigmata > Dermanyssidae > Dermanyssus > Dermanyssus gallinae. The sequence goes on along the minus strand of QVRM01004035.1, from coordinate 143,460 downwards.
CGAAATCCTGTTTCTTGGCCAGCTAGCACACACACACGCATGTATATATATATATATATATATATGACGTGACTGGCCCCGGACTCATTTTTGAGCACTTTGGCGGGTATTTCGGCAACGTCATTCCCGTCCTTGTCGTTACAATTAAAATTGCAGCAATGAGCGAGTGAACAGCATCGCGACAAATCGAGACAGAGAGAGAGAGGGGGAAAGAAACAAAGTAAGAGGGAGACAGAGGGGAGAATGAAGAATGAAGGATATAGGGAGAGATTGAGTTGAAGGAGAGAGGTGTATATCGAGGAATAGACACGATACGGCACCAGCCATTGTTTCAGCGCTACTACAACAACAACAACAACAACAACAACAACAACAACGATAGCAACAACAATAGCAATGATGACGAAGGCAAGGATGTCGGCTACGGCAGATCAAATAGAGCCGGGGGTGGTGGTCGTGGTGGTGGCAGCCATAGTAATGTTGCTGCTGTCGATCCTTGGTGACTCGACGGGGGTCTGCTCGACAATCCTCCAGCAACTCGCGCAGCATCTGCTACCCCCGCACCCCTCCTCCCCAGGCCACAACATTCATCACACGCGAGTGAGGGTGCGTGGCAAAATAAGAAGAGCCAGACGACGACGACGAAGAAAAGTAGGAAAACGATGACGACAAAGGAAAATAAGACGACGATGACGACGACGACGCAAACAGCTAGATGAAATGGAACGAAAGCATGGCGTTTCGATCTACCCACGCGGCCGGCTGCCCTCCTAGAGGAAGTGAGGAGAGGAGAAGCGAGAGGATGCGAGAACATGCGCTGTTACGGCAACTTTCCTTTTCTGCGGCTTTTTTCTACTGGCGTTGTTTCTGGCTATGCTCGGTATTCTCAAGCTACGTTCGTAGCATCGTACTCGCATATATATATATATATATATATATACAGAAAAAGAGGGGGGAGAGAGTTTGAAAGAGAGAAGACTGAGGGAGTCAAGCATTTCTGGCCGTGCGTTACGCAGAGGGGCGCCTATTTGTAACGGTGGCCTAAAGTGCACTCCTCGCAGCAGCAGCAGCAGCAGCAACAGCAGCATTAATATTTACAACTACAACAAAGGCCAGACAGACATTCAGACCTATTCATAGTATGCAAACGCTCGTACACTCAGCCACACACAGATCGACGGGCTCATACACCACCGTTACGTATCCGTATGCGCGCGCACAGTATGCAGTTCAGACCGTGGTTCGACGTCACTTTTCTCATTTATCATTCGAAAAAGCTGTGCTGTAGCTAGGGTTACCGCTACTACAGCTTTTATTGTTGTTGTTGTTGCTCTTGTTGTTGATCTTGTTATTTTTGTTGCTACTATTGTTGTTGCTCTTGGTGTTGTTGTTGGTCTTGTTGTTTTTGTTGCTACTATTATTGTTATTTCTACTTCTGCTAAGCTCGTTGCATCTGCTGTCGTTGTGTGCGTTTCGGCCGTGTCACTCCGCGCACACGCGGGGTCACGTCTGTTGTTGCTGCTGTTGCTTGATGGGCAGCATACGGAGCCGTTTAAGCAATCGACAGCTGACCGACCAATGACGCAATGACGCTGATCTGAATGTATAGTTATCGTCTATCTGGATGGACTACGCTTACCGCGATGCGTGCGCGAACGTATGGAGAGCTGTGCCTAGCCGTAGCGGACGAAAATGAAGTTGAGAACGTTGAGAACGTTGAGGTGTATCTGTGTGTGTGTATGTTGCTGTGATGGCTGGCTGAGCGAGTACTGGGGCCACATACAACATGACTTGGCAACTGATTCCGTAGTTGTAACGGTAGTACGCTTGAAGCGACGACAATTGCGACAAGAACTATCACCACAACAACAACAACAACAGCCTCAACAATAACAACAGCGTTGAGGACGACACCAAGCTGCCGGTCGATTGATTGCTAGGTAATGCAGCATTTGGCATCCAGTAACCATCAATCTGCCCTGTTACGATGAATTTTCCACACACACACGTTTGTCTCCTATACTTTTTTTCTCTATCTCCCTTATTTCCTCTCTCACTCACTTATATACTCCGTCTTATATGTAGCCAATTCGATGTTCAATAGCCGAACGGTGCGATGAGCGGACCAGTGTGGCCTCATGTGGTGCTGTGTCGTCACGGTCATCACCCTCTTCTCGAACTCCACTCGTACAAATATGCGCGGACGTCCCTTCAGTTCGTTTTCACATTATATATACACTCTTTTTCAGAAAAGAGGAAAGCCTGGCGTCGGTCGGGTGACAGGCTGTTTATAAATGGCTGCAGCAGCAGCAGTAGAAAGCAGTTTCTTAGACTTCCAAGCCTACCCCCGAACCCCCTCCTGCCCGTCCACCAACTTCGTGGCAGCCGGCATGGCATGTCTTTCTTCGTCGATTTTTCGTCGTCACAGCCGATGTACTACACACATTCATGTACTACATACATTGAACCAGCGCCGCGCGCGCCAGGGATGACGCCAGATATTGGCTGTGACACAGCTTAACCAATCATGTATCTCTGTCTCTAAAGATGTTCGACCGATTCGCGGAAAAATCGCGACAAGGACAACGATGACAGCCTTTCAACACAGCAGTGGTGGTGGTACTTCGACAAACTAACACGCTATTCCTGAGTCAGCTGCTGCTGCCGCTTCTGGCATTCGCGACTTTGGACCGTTGAACGCTGGGGAGTAATAATGAAGACAGCAGCCGTTCTGAAAGAGCAGAGCAGAGAGCACAGAACGGGACAGCAAGATATATATATATATATATATATATATAGAATAAGAGAAAGAAAAGAAAGAAAAGGCGAACTCAAGAGCGACTTAAGACGTGTGCCAGTCTGCACTACGCCCTCGACCCTGCTTGACAGAAGTCTGGCTGAACGTATGCTTGTGGCTATGTTTCTCGATGGGTCAGACTTCTTGACTGGACGCCTGGTTCTCTCGCGGTCTGTCACTGTCTTTCTCCATCTCTCTCTATTTGTTTCTTTCTGTTCATGTGTATCTCTTGCGCCCCCCTTTCACAGTTTGTGGGGTTCTGACTGCGGCCCCATGTACTCGTCGTACTACTGTCACTGCCACGGATACGGCAAGCCTGTCGGCTATGTGGAGGACCCCCCCGGGGGTAGAGGTTTGGGGCGACAAATGAATGGTGACGATTGTGATGGCGCAATGTCTACGAGTCGTCTACCCAGCCAGCGGGAGAGATACTGGGGACATCGTACGTCCAGCGTAATCGAGTCAATGGTGACGTTCGTTCAGTCGTCCGTTTCGACAATGATGCGCGTAAAAATGGATATGATTAAGATGATGGGCATTATGGCCATAGATCAAAATAAGCAAAATTATCACTATTATGATACGTATACAATATAATTGCGGGGTGATAATGGCGACGGCGTACTGTTTGTGTAATTGTTACCGCTACGGCGGCTTCATATAAGTCTTCTTCTTCTGTGGTTTCTATTTGTTATTGTTGCTGTTGTTATCGTTGTTGTTGTCGTTTTTATTGTTGTTGTTGTTGTTGTCGTTGTTGTTCTTACCTGTCGTACGATACGATCGAGCGTCTGACTATCTCCCTACTTGACTAACTGATAATCTATCTATTTGTCTATGCGTGGACTGCTCGTATGTTTATATGCCTGTTTATATGTATGTATGTAACATATATTTGTGTATCGATGTATCTAGCCATCTACTTACGGCATCGCCGCGAGTCAACAGAAAAACGTACCCTAACTAAGCAGCGACTCTGAGCGACCGCACGGTTCGTGTACGAACATGTACATACAAACACGATGGATCGTCGCCGTCTGTGATTCGAGTTGAGTAGTCGGTGGTAGTATCTGATCGCTGACTGATGGTAATGGTGCTCGACGCTCTGCCGCAAACGCCACCCATACTCTGCCTTGAGTGAATGGCAAAAGCCAAGCTAGTTACGTAGTTACGTAGAGAGGAGACGGCGGCGGCTGCCAGACTGAAAGAACGACACATAGGTGACAACGACGACAAAGACTCTATCCAAAGTAGCTATGCGTTGTAACTAATACTATTTTTTCTGCAGCTGCAGCGGCAACAGTAACTACAACAATGGCAACAATAGCGGCTGCGGCGGCAGCAACGTTATTGATGTCTTATGTCACTGTAGCGCAGCGGTGTTTTCTATCTGTCTAGATCTGTGTATGGTGTGATTGTTGAATTTGTTACTGCTACCGCCTGCCGTTGTTCTGTATATTGTATTCTGCTGCTGCTAACGGTGTTGCAGTTTGTTTAGTCAATGTACACAAACATTCGATAACATGCACATTCTATCTATACATACTTATACAAATATACACGCATAGGTATATATATATATATATATATATATATGTACAACATGGATATATCGATGGGAGGAACACAGGAACAGGGTGCGTTGCAATCTTCCGCCGTAGAAAGCGTCCGCGTGATTACGTGACGCTTTATCCCACACAACCGTCTTCTGTTCCACACTACTGTGCTGTTGTCGTTGGTTGTCTAGTCGTCGTTTCGACATACCGTCAACAATGACGGAGAGTAAATACTCATGATAGTAATAATAGTTAATACTAGTATTATGATGATAAGTATTATCATTATTTGACGACCGCTGGCATTGGCAAAGACAAAGGCCAGGTCTACCACTACTACTACTACTACCTCGCGAAGTATGCAGATGAATGAGCCAGCTAGACAAATATTGGATAAAGCGGAGCCAATTACTGAGCTGACTCCATTCAACAGAAGAAGAAGATCCATTCAACAGAAACACAAGCAGGACTGTCGGGGTTAGCGGGCATGCGTGTGTGTGTGTGCGAGTATAGAAACCAATAAACACGATAAGTACGTGTTTGCTGATTAGAGCATCATCATCATCATTATCATTATCAGCAAAGTTGGTAGATAACTAAATAATCATCACGTAGTACATCAAGTACTGTTATAGTTGTTCTTGTTTCAAACACAACTCTCAACAGCCAAAATAGGATTCAGACAGCTGTAGCAGTTGTTGTTGTTGTTGCCAAGGAACACTACTGCCACTACGGGTGTAGAAAAGCTACTTTTACCTAACGTCTCCTTAACCAGCACCAGCAGCATCAGGTAGGCTTTCTCTAGCACTAGTCATCAGATAGACTCTCTCATCAGAGGCTTTTCCGAATCTGGGGGGGGGGGGCAAGAGGGAGCGTCGTAGTTACTGTCTTCTGACCTGGTCACACCCTCGTAGAGCACGTTTGTTCCAGCACAAGTTTGTCCTCGTCGCCACCGACGCCGCTGTTGTGCACGCTAGTGGTGGCACTGCCGGCGCCAGCGTGCAAACTCGACGTCTCGACCGCTCTCGTCGAACCTAATTATTGTTCGGCACAAAAACTGGTCAGCCCGCTGCCCCTGCTGGTGCTTGCTTGGCAACGGAGGACCCGAGTCGGGGCAGGGAAAGTGTAAGAAGGGAAAGGAATCGAGAGGGGTTAGAGCCGTGTCAAAAGGAAGAGCGGGAAGAACGGGGCAAAGTGCGCGAGTGGTGATGCTGCTGGTGCTGGTAGTGTCTGCCCGATTTGTATGTGGATTGCAATTAACTTTAGCAGGGCGGGCGGCGTTCCCCTACTCCCAGACTGCGACGATTAAAGCGACTACACGACCCTGTGTCTACCTGCCCGCCAGGGTTGTGCAAAGCTGCAAAGCTATACGAGCTCGTACGTGCATGCATACACATAAATACGAACCAGTACGTTTAAACAGCCGTATTTTCCGCGTGTGTGTGTCTGTGTTTTTATTTTTTGAATAGCTCGTGAGTAGTATCCCGAAGCAGGGGACGGGGGAAGGCGAGAGGGCGAGCGAGGCGAACCAACGAAAGCGGCAAAATCAGCAGCGACTCCAAAAAGCGAACTCCGTCTGCTCTCGAAAACCTTTGGGCCAAATCAACGAATTGGTTTAAACTCCATTGATGATTATTTTCTCCGTTGTTTGTCACCGGCTCGAAACTGTCAATCAATCGACAACGACATCTTCGGATGTAGTCTTCGAGTTGTAATGAGGACAATTTGATTGTGATATTGAAATATGTACATACGTGCATATATTCATACATACATACGCATATGTGTATTTATTTATACAAACACATTCGTGCATATATATATATACGTACGCGCACACACTCGCATATGTAATATGAACGGTCATATTGGGAGGCATAAAAAGGAACGTAATACTACCTATAGCAGCAGCAACAGCAACAACAGCAGCAGCAACAACAAGGGATATATTAGTAGAAAAATATCAAGCCAAGGGAAAGCCACAACGTCACCGCGTGCAATACGAGGTCAACGGACGCGGCAACCGATAACAAACAAACAGTCAAATAAATTACTGCAGGAGCAATCAATGCTTCAAGCCTCGCTGCGGACAGATATAACGGTAGTGATCCGTAGCGCCAATTATCATCACCCTCAGCAGCAGCAGCAGCTGCAGCAGCTACAAAAGCAGCAGCAGCAGCAGGTACGCGAGGCCTACATTTGGCTGAGCTCAAATGGACCTTTTTGTTCGTGTTGCTGCTTCTGCTGCAGCATCTGTGCGGATCAATTAAAAACGCATAAGTGTTACGTGCGATACGCGGAAACTCGATAAACGCATTTCAGATAATTTGGCAACAGATTACCATTTTATAATATATATATATATATATATAATGTTCGTGTGTCCCCCGACTCATTCTTTTCGAGGCGCCCTTTCTTGAAATCGGCACATTTAGATTAAAGTGTTCTAAATAAAATTAAAACAAAAATTATAAATAAATAAATATATATATATATATATATATATATATAAAAAATATATATATATATATATATATATATATATATATAAATAAATATATATATATATATATATATATATATGTGTGTGAGGTCATATTGCAGAAGTGTCAGCCTGCAAAGAAGATGCTGCGTGGCTGCTGGCCAGCCATCTATGCATTCATTTGGCGTAAACGTTTTGTTGACTAATGCGTCGGCGGTTACGCGATGATTTTGGGGGCTGTTTGAGGTAGTCAATCAAACTACCGACGACTGTCCCAGCGGTCAATCCTGATGAGCGACCCATTTGACCGCCGGGACCAGGCGTAAGGATCTAGAGCCGACCTGCCAGGAGGTATAAAGATGTGGGGAAGTCAGGAAACAGGCGGGATCGGATCAGGCAGTACGGGAAGGAATGGATTATTGTCGACGCCGCGGGCGTGACCAGAGTGGCGTCTGGGACAGATAGAGACAGCGAAAGAGAAGGGAAAAGAGGGAGATGGCGGAAGGAGAGAGAGACCTCTGCCAATACTGGCTGAACAAACAGTACTTAACGCCCCATCATTGTCGTCTCAGCAGACGCTCGCGAACAAGGCGCACGCTTCGTCTCTCTCTATAATTATATATATATATATATATATATATATATATATATACAACTATCTCTCCCTCGCTTTCGGTCAACTCTATCGACTCTTCGTTCTGCTCTGGCTGTAGCAGCTGCAGGTAGAAAGAGCCGTCTCAATTGTCGTAGCATCGAAACGGTAGTCGAAGTTGTAGTAGTCTGATAGTAAAAGTATATCTATCCAGTGTCCCATTCATTGCTGGCTGCCAGAATGGATGTAGATGAGGGACATACGACGATTTCTTTCTCGTAGGTTGGATACGTGAATTGTTTGATCTGGATTGAATAGCCAGCCGTAGTCGGAATCGTTCATCGTTGTTTTTCTGCTGCTGCCTTGGGTCTCCTCGTTAGCTTGAGTCAGCGTTTATTTGTTGTGCTTGCGGTTTAGTTGTGTCCAAAGTTGCGTGTGCATAATTGCTTCGTCTGTGGTGATCTATGGATGACCCTACGTCCCCTGCAGTTGGGTCGTTGGGCTATCAACAGCTTAAACAACAACATTAACGATGATTATGACAGTACCAACAAAAACAACTGAAACAACCGTTTCAGCTTTCATGTGGTGTCCAATATGAGAGCGTAGAGTCTTCGAGAGACAGCCGAGCACGAGCCACGATAAATGCCACAAAGAAAAGTAGAAGTCCAAGTCCGTATTCGACCATCATCAGCGGGTAAATGAGTGACATAATTATACAGGGTGTCAGTTTTTCATTTAAATAAAGTAACACGTTGGGGATGTTCATTATTCTCATGACGCGCACATGAATTTTCGTCACTTCAAATGCGATCATTTTGCCTGTTTACGAAGGTCATCTTTACGAAAAATGGTCTCATTGCTAAAGGGGATATTGTTAAAGGACTTGCTTTTCACTTGTTGTTGTTGTTGTTGCTAACGTTGCTCAAGTGCAATGAGGTTGCATTGTTGTGTCGAATAGCGATCAATCTTAATCACAGCCGACTGTCTTTGATTGACGGCCTCTTTAAAGGTTTGGCTGTCAAAGCACGGTAGCAGCAGCAGAAATGGTCCCAAGTTAAAATTTAGTTGCATTTATTGGAACTCCCTGTACCATCAAGCCTTATTTAATCAGTGGACGACGATAAGTCGTACATTTCCGGATTAGGTTTTTGACACTTTTCACCAATTGACTGTATGTTCTTTTGTACATTGGCCGTCTTTATAGAAAAACTCAATACTTAACGAAAAAAGAGAGAGCTCCTTATGTATACTGTATTGATCCCCGTTGCTATTGTTGCTGCTGTTGTTGTCGTCGTTTTTGGAGTTGTTGTTGTAGTTGTTGTTGCAGCAGTATTATGTCATTGACGGGGCACCTCTAGGAGTGTGTCGTTCGTATTGTTGTTGTCGTCGTTGTTGTTATTGTTGTTGCTAGCTACCCAGCCTTCTTCTCGGCCAGGACGTCAATCGTCGTTGTAGTCCGGGATTTGTTGATTGCCAATCTACCAAACGCATATCGTTATCGTGGAGCGGTTGCTGTTACAACACACGTATGTATCTGGTACTGGTGCTGTTGATGATGCTGACGGTGCCGCTGTCCTTGCTGCTAATGATGCTTCCTCCCTCCCCCCATCTTTCCCCCCGGCGGATCGTCGAGTGAGTCTATGGCAAGACTACGGCGGGTGGCGGGGGGTGGGTTGGGGTTCACCAGCAAAAGCGCGGGCGGGCGGCGGATCGTCCTCATTTGACCACTCATCACCGACCGATGTCCACCTTCTCTCTCGATCGTCGTGGGTTCGACGCTTGTTCCCTGGCCTCCAGCTTGTCGATCGCCGCCGATCCGTTGTTTTTCCTTCCTCTTGCCGAACTCGTCGCCGCGTCGAAGCGAACACCAGCGCGTTCCAGTTCTCCTTCGCGGCAGCTGCTGTCCGTTGTGCATGCGTCCTGCTGGCCTGTTGCTGTTGAAATAGTTAGTGTTGTTGCTGTTGTTAATGTTGTTGTTGTTGTTTTTCTATATGTATAGCCCTTATTTCCCTTTGGTTGGGTTTCCACTGGTTCTCGGCGACGGGTGATGATGATCGGGTGGGATGAACATGGCGGAGTAGCGGCGGCGGCAGCAGCAGCAGTAGTAGTTACGGTTAGCAGTAATAGTTTAGTAGTAGTAGTATTAGTAGTGGTCGGAGTTATCGGTGATGTAATAACGGCACCCGTGGGCAGTTCGACGAGAGTGGGAGTGAAAGACCATCGATACACGAAGGAGGCCTAGAGATGAGCAAACTATAGAGACGGGAAAAATAAGAGACAACGGAAGGGAGAGATGGATGGGCAGCGAGAGAGAGAGCGCCAGAGGGAGAAAGAGAGATGGGTATAGAGAAAGGTCGATAGAGCAAGCTAGAGCAATCGCGCGCAGTACATAAAGAGGCACTGGGCGTGTATTTCTTGTTCTGGACAATCTGAACGGGTACCGTGTCCGTAAGCGTGCCCAGCAACGAGATGACACGCCTGTTTGTTTGTCTGTCCGTCGATCGATGGATCTGGCGGCCAGCTGACGACGACCCCGACGACAAGAACAGCAACAACAACAACAACAACAAAAACGACAACGACAACAACAACATGAAAAACCAACAGCACGAACGGTTAGCCAGAACGTGTCTGTACTGATTTGACGTGTCCATATTCCTCCGCTGCTGCTGGTGCTGGTGGTGGGGCGTCAGAGATGATGCCAATGCACCACACTGCCGCCACGTGTATTTCTAATGGCTCGTGCGTTGTGCTGCTCGAGGAGATCGTGCCACTCTGGGGCTCTGCGGAGTTGCGAAAAAAAAAGACGGCAACAGAGAGAGAGGTGGACGTGCCAGGGAAAAAGCGATTGTTACTCACACCGAACTGCGGAGACACAAGCAGGCAGACGGGAGGTTTTTAAGCAAACGAGAGGAAACCGATACAAACAACACGGGATACTTGCACGGCCAGTAGTAAGACGAAGAAAAAGATAAAGCGCCCGCCCAAATAGAGACATCCAGTCAGAGGAAAACCCACAACGAACTCCTCAGCACGACCACCTTAGCACGACCACCATCGTGACCCACGATAGTCATCCGTGGAGCCAAGGTGGAGATGTGTCACTATCACTGCGTCGACCAAGCAGAAACAACTCCTACTACATGCCATACATGCATGCGTGCATGACACAGAGCAGGCAGATGCGTGCAACAACGCGCACACAGCTAATGCTGGCCATGGTGATTGATCCACGCAGCCACGCTGAGCCAGGAGAAAGCGAATGAGAGCGAATGTGAGCGAATACGAGACGGATTTAGTAAGGGACCAACTCCCTGACTAACTGACCGCTCGTTTATCCACCATCCGATTCGTTCCCGACGCTCGTATACAGAACCGTGCTGGCTGCCGGCTGTTGCTGTCGACTTTTGGCTGTGTTTTTCTTTTTTCGTTTTACTGCAGCAGCAGCAGCACCACAGCATCAGAAGGTGGCTATAGGTTCTCGACGAAATGTTGTCGTCCTTACCACCGTTGTGGTGGTTGTTGTTGTTGTTGGTGTTGTTGATGTTGTTGGTGTTGGTGTTGTTGTTGTTGTTGTTGCTGCTGTTGTTGTTGCTTCTCCGTGAGCTGTCTCGCAGCAGTATCTTGCGTTTGTGTGTGGCGGGGGCGCGGGGGGTGATTCGTTGTTCACCGTGTTAGCAGCTGCAATGACTATCGCACGCGCCGGTTGTGGTGATCGCCGCTGCTACCGCCGTCATCGTCGTCGTCGTCGCTAACATAAATGTGTCGTCACCATAACGACCAATGTACCATGGACCAAGTGAGCAGACGGGCGCGCGTGGGCGGCATTTTGTAGCTACAACAGCGGCCTAGGGATGATGATAGCGACCAAGACAACAACAACAGTAACTACAGCGTCCTCTGGGCCGCCTGCTGCTGCTGTTGACGTTTGGCTTAACAAACAGCTTTCTCTTCCTCGCTGTCTATATATGAATGCGCTCCGGGATTCGGTGTGCCTGAACGATGTCATCCATGGTCGGATGTATGCATATATATATATATATATATATATATATATGAGCTCAAAGTTAATATGCGAAGCGACAAGAACATGGTAACCCCTCAGAGTGCATCGAAATGCTAGCAGGAATAGTTGTAGTGGTTGTAGTAGTACTATAACTACTACTACTACTACTATTGCCATCAATCATAGTCATTCTGTTAGTTAGACGCATTTTTTTCTGGCTGTTCTGGTGTGCAGGTGGTTCAATCGAGGCAGATTCTATCCCCGGGTGTCGATTTGTTGCCTTCCAACATGTCAGCAGTGTATACGTAACCCGAATGCATTAAAAACAAGCTATAACACATCGGCGATAACGCACTTGGGTTCTGTATTTTGTCATTCCACGCAATGTCACAGGGGTTTGTTGTTGAAAAACAGAACCCCACATAAAAATGCAACATTTTTGAACAAACCCAGAGAGAAGTTCCACGAAGAAGGGGCCAAAAAGGGTGAGCCAGACCCACTGGATCCTGGCATCAACAAAACTGGAACAAACAAAAAAAAAATATATATATATATATATATATATTATAAAGATATACACATACATACGCACGTGCATACATATATAAATTTAGATGTTTGAATAAAAAGCCAATGGTATATGGCGCCGCGGCCGGCATCAACAGTAACAGGCCAGTACAGCAACGACACGATAAAGCAACGACGCTGCTCCCACTGCTGTTGCCGCATCTGCGGGTGCACTGATGCTGATGAGGATGCTGTTGATGATGATGATGAACATGATGTTGATGATGATGATGATGGATGATACAGACTGAGAGAGTACAACGGAGGAATTGTGCACTATTCTCTCTTTATCTGTGTTGGTCTGTCGCATTTGGGAGTTGATTCACTGAAAGTGACTGTCGCTGCCAAACCCGTCCCAGCCACAAAGCGACGAGATCTTCGTGTTCCCTAATCCCAAACACACGACGCACACACACATACTCGTACACGCGCAGAAAACGACAGTTAACGATGATAACGTGCTATAACTACTGTTACTACGGCGAGACTACATGGCTTAGCCATGTTGTCGGTCCAACAGCGTTCATCATCATCATCATCACCACTATCATCGCCGTCATAATCAACATTACTAATATCACCATCAACACCATTATCATCATCACCATCATCATCGCCATAGTGCCTGTTGTCGTCCATCAAGTTCCTTGTCTGTCCATACGGAAGACCTCCCCCACCCACCCGACCACACTGCCAGCTATTCCCCCCTCTCTCTCGCTCTCCTTTTCGTTTGTTTCTTCTCGTTTGTTCAGGATTTGCCCACTCTCCTCCGCGCACGCGTTTACCCCCGCTCACCCCCACCTCGCTCTCTCTCTCCAGATCTCTCTTTTGCTTTTCTTCTGTGTCCTCTGCTGCTCTAAGGATCCCTGCTGGCTGCTGGTGATCATTGATGGGCATGTTACACTACCGTTAGTTACTAGTTACTATTAGTTAGTAGTGCATGCAGCTCGAACCAACCCAAGTGGCAGACCGAACGACCGCAGCAGATCGTGCACTTCTGTTGTTGCTATTGTTGTCACTATTGTTGTTGTTATTGGTGTCGCTGTTGTTGCTATTGTTGTCGCTGTTGTTGTTATTGTTGTCGCTGTTGTTGTTATTGTTGTCGCTGTTGCTAGTGCTGTTGCTCTGTACGTTACAAATCTAGTCATACTTACTTACGTAGGTCATATCTATCGGCTTGCCGTATACACTGGTGCGTACATCCTGCAGGCAGGAGACTGAACAGAGGTTCAGACACAGAAAATGTTGCGGTCGGCGGCCATTACCATCAATCATAACACCGTCCGACGCACGCAGTGTCCTTTCTCCGTCCGAACGTTAGAACGTCGCCCAATCCTGATCCCGCCCTCGTGCTTTGCTAACAACAAACCGATAAATAAGGGACAACAGTGGACAACAAGAAGACGCTCTGAATGATGCGTACGGTCGTGTAGGTTGATTGCTTTCATCTCTTCTGGTCGTCCTCTCGATTGACGGTTGTTTTAATCATTTGAAAATGCTTAGGCGGCAACGGCGTCCTACTGCGACGCATCCTCGCGCTAATCGATGCTGCATAAAGCAGTAAGCTACATGTCTCTTGGTGCCTCTTCCTTTGCGATATATATATATATATATATATATATGAAGAGACTCAACGACACTTAAAGTCGCGGCGTATATGGATACGCGTGAGCACGCGATATGAAAAAAGTCGAATCCGTATTGATCCTAAATGTGCGCGGCGCTCTTCTGAGAGAGCTCTGACTTGACGCGGCGCCCACGCTGCGCTGGTACGCGCCTCGTCTCAGGAGTACCGGTTTGATGGGCCGAAATAGCAGCAATGTGTAGCGAAGTAATTGGTTTTTGGTTGTTGCAGTTCTAATTGTTGTTTTTAAATACATTATTGTTGTTGTTTCCTTTGTTCAACAAACATTTTTACGCGCATAAGAGCATATGGGTACTCTCGCCACACGCGCGCCGAGTCCTATTGATGTTTTGCATTTCTCTACAGAAATTAAACCACTATAGCTATTCCTCTTCTAGTACGTATCGCGACCACCCCAGCCGTTCGTTGAGTGGACAGATGTGTTGTCCAGCGTCGCATTAGTGTGTCGTTAGTATTATTATCATTATCATCATGACGATTACAGAATTGGTACAGATAATCGGCTAATCGGAGGACGTTTTAAGCGGTGACTATGTGTACTCGCATAGACGCGGCTACTAAAAATACGGCTTGGGCCTTGGGGTTGTCGCATGCCGCAAGAGGGTATTACGGCTCGTCTCTCTCTCTCTCTCCGGGGCTCGCGAGTGTCCGTGACGTGCACTGTAATCGTGTTCCTACGTAGTTTTCGGGTGTACTGATGACAGGTGTGCGCCAGCCCTATCCTGAATCCCTATCCTGGTAGCTAGGTATTCTCGGTTATTATTTTTAATTTCACCTGTTTGGTCTGCCCCGCTCTGCTGTCTCGCTCTCTCTCTCATTGTCTCTTTGGTATTCACCAACCTGCTACAGTTTCTCCATAGCTGGTTTGCTTACTGCTTGCTTGCGTTCAGTCCGCGGCCCGCTTCGCAACCCCGTACACGTACAATTAATTGTTCGCGATAAGAGCACGTGAGTGCCGCTCTGCTCAGGAGCTTAACGTGCGCTGGCAGCCAAGCCTCAAAGGAATCGGACCTCCTCGTTGTTCAAGTTCTTTGGTCTGATTCTGCAGCTGTGAGTGTTTTCCCTAGGAGGATAGCCGGGCGCTTCTGTTAGCTGCCGTCTCGTTATGCCTCTTTGCAATACCACAACGCGAATACGTTTATCTTACCCAACGCGCACACGGCACGGCGTGTGCAAGGACAGTGCTGTGCCTACAGTACGGTCTAAACTAATCCGTACGGCCGGAGACTCTAGAGACCGAGTTTGTCAAAGTTACCTCAGCAAGAAGGGGCTTCTTGGCTTAGGTCGGTGGTCGGCCAGCCTTGGCCACCTTGACCAGTGGCGTATCGCGGCGAGCACAGCACAAAGGTAGATATATATATATATACTACATATTATACATATACTACTGTACATATATATATATATATATATATATATATCCATATATATATACCACTGCGCACTAAGGGGGTCACGGCCTACCACAAAATACAGCCAGAAATGTGCTTTATTAGTCAGCTTTCACCGCAGAAATCGGACTAAAAATAAAGTAAACCTTGAGCAAACTTGACAGCGTTTTCGATCGAGACGTTACGTACTTTGAGGTTGCTATTGCTTCCGTCCATTACCACACACAACACCACCGGCCACGCCGCCGTTGCTGTGCTTCAAAGTTCACTTTCGTTGGCCCGGCGGCGTCAAATAGTGACGAAGGCTGGTGTGGCATTGGCGTTTGTTGTGGCGCCCCTATAGCGCGGCGACTCCCTTCTGCCGAAACAGCGAGGTTCTACTACGTTGATGGCCATACATAAAACGGTTGCATACGCAGACTTGCGCTACGATCCTCATCATCACCATCATCATCACCTTCATCGTCGTCCTCACTAGGATCCCTAACCTCATGTCTTCGCCGAAGGAAAACAACCTGTGATCCTATCGGTTGCAGGGCGTTTCTACTGAATACGCAGGTCTGATTCGCTTTGGAATCTTCGAACCTCTAAAACCTTCCGACGGAACTAAATGAGACTTGAGAACACTATACACGTATTGAAGTGTGAAGCAATAACAACGTCGGAGTCAATATTGGTGGCAGCAGCAGCACAGTGCTTTATAAAACATATGCCATTGCAGCCAACAAGTACGCTGAAATAGAGCAACGGAAGCAAGTAGTCGTCGCGGCAGCGCTAACGTTTGGCTGAACTCTCGGTGTGTGACGACCCGCTGGTGCTAAACGAGAAAAGGAAACACTTCCAGCGCTCGATGAAGATAGACCGGCCCTTGTAGAGAGCGAAACAACGAAACAACCAAAATCGCACTAAGTGGCGCGTCTGACTGACTAACTGACAGACGAAAACCAAAACAAAAATTGGTATCTTTGCCGACTGCCAGAGTCGCCGAGCAGAGCTGCCATAGTCTGACTATCTGACGCTAGTTGAGTGACTGTGGAAGTGGAGAAAAAGCAACCATTTCAAGGCCCTTCCGGGCCTGTTCCGTGTTTTTGGACATTTAGACGGTCTGCCTTGACCGACTGTTTTTCTGGACCGAGCCAAGCCGATATTGATCGTATCGACTATTATTAGTATTAAACTCATGCCTCTATTGCCACACAGTCACAATGGGACCAGTACCACACAAACATCGCACACACACAAACACCGCACACACACACAACACGACTATAGAAGGGCTAGCTTCTCAATCGCATACAACCAACCACTCATTTCACCCTCGCACCTTACCATCTTCGCACACAACAACGACAACAACAACAACAACAACAACAAACAATATGCAGCCCCAATCCACATCGATGATCGGGCCAAGAATCTGGATGGATTGATTGTTCGCTGATGCTTAAAGTTGGCGTCTCAGTGGGCACAGAAATAAAAGTAGTAGAAATGGTAATAATCATAATAGCAACAACAACAACAACAACAACAACAACAATAACAATAGCAGCAGCGTCCACAACAAAAACAACTGCAGCAGCAGCAACCACAACAAAAACAACAGCGACACGAGCAGTAACAACAACAGCAACAAAAGACTCTGTAGCAGCAACGACAACAACAACACAGTAGCAATATGACCCACCGAGATGAAGATGTTGATGTTAATGGGGCTGACGGAGACAACGATGAACTCTGAGAAGAAAGACAGGATCACCCACAATAATCGAAGCATCATCAGCAGCTGCAGCATAAAGATAATGCGAAAAACAAATAGAGTTGTAAGGAGAGTCAGCGCAGGAGATGGACAGCCGCCGTACTCGACGATTGATATTGAGTAGTGAGTGATAGTGTTGAGATCGAGCTGTGACTTCACGTTTTCTATCCGCTCCATATACTCTGTGTATACTAGAGGCCATCTCCTTGATTCGTCTCTGATTCGTGTTCCAGCTTGTCTCGCGTCAACGCCTGTGTGCGTGGCCACCTCGGATTTGATTATGGCGGCTGGTGGTCAGCTCAACGGAAAACCGGCACTTGGCAGAGGTCAATTGTTTTTTGGGTTCTAGGCAAAACGTGGGATAGCAGCCGGAATATCCCTATATATATTTATATATATAGTGCGAGACCTGAGAAACTGGACGAAGATGGACTGAATCCTTAAGACAAACAAGATAGATTGACGAGGAATTTGGATATTTATTCAAACCAACAAATATTTAGGCCTAATCTGTCATAGACTATCAGAGATCACGATCTGGCAAGGTTGATGAGAATGAGAGGAGTGAAAAAGAGAAAACGAGAGGAGCAGAGAAAAAGAGAGATTGAGACGCAGGCAGAAGAAAGTAAAGATGTTTGACGTCAATAACGACCATTTTTCTGACTCTAAATCTGTCTGATTGGGGTGCCGTCATTGTTGCTGTTGTTGCAGTGACTGTTGTTGTTGTTGTTGTCGTAGTTGTTGTTGCTGTTGTTGCAGTCACTGTTGTCGTATATGTTATTGTTGCTGCCAACTGTAGTCATCGTAGTCATCACCAAAAAACACATTGCTTATTGTTATGACAATTTTGATCACTATTTATGTGACGCTAAGACGACCGCCGAAAGCCAGCTCATCGACAAGGGCTTAAGTGTTGGCCGGTGTTGGCGATGATGGTAGATGTTTTCTTATTTCATCTAAAGAATATGCTAGCTATGCTTAGCTGGGTCCAATATCTAATCTTGCTTAACTAACTAGTTAACGGACAGAAGGCCTAACTGACTGATCTTGTTACTGTAAACGGCGGCTTATTCTCTTCGTGTTTTTCCCAACAATTCCCTCTGCTCTCACGCACAGACAAACACAGCCATTTAGACAGATCGACGTACTGCACAGCTCTCTATGATCCCTCTGACCCGTCTTCTGACCAACTCATTCCTCCTTCCTATTACAAAGTTGTGGTTATGATGGTTATGATCATTCTTGTGATCGGATCTGTTTATTTCCAAACATTCACATTCGCCTCGTCTTGTCTCTGGACCAGTGGTAGTGGTGTTGTTGTAATAGCGAATAGAGCTAAGGCACTTTCTAATCGTCGACACAGTCGCGTTAGCGGTAAAGTATTGATAAATTTGGTCGGTCTCTTTCTCGCGCAGTATTTTTCTCTCTCTCTCTCTGTATATATAAATATACATATATTTTTATAGGACCGTCTTCTCCGAACGGCAAACTTATTTAAGTTCAATAATTCTTCATTGAGCTTGAAATTTCCATTATTACATAAATTCAAGCAATTATAACTATTCAGGTAATTTTGCAAAAAAAAAGGCTATCGCCCGTGTCTGCTCTTGTGAGTGTGTCAACATCATTCATATTACATAACGGTGTTTAGTAGAATTTTTTTTATTTATGTTTTAAATATATATATATATATATATATATATTGTGATGATTAATTAATCATTTACAATACGTTTGCACACTCGGCAGTGCTCGCCTTATATATATACATATAGTCTTTGCACTGCAGCCGTTTTAGGGAGGAGCCCGGCTGTAGGATGAGCCTGTACTGAATACCAGACAAATGTCTTCGAGCATTGAACAGAATTGGGTCGCACGGATAAAAGAAAACTAATCGAGTTTTATAAAATATTCATTCGTGCTGCTATGGTTGGTCATGGTGATGCCGATTGCTAGGTGGATACTGATTGGGCCGTACCGTCGTAGGATCAATTACTTAGCGCAATTTTCTTGAGTGCCGAGTCAGAGTCGTGAGGTAAACGCGGTCTTAGCGGGAGTCCTCTTCAAGTCTAAAGATCTCTTTCCATTAACTGAATAGGGTTTAGTTTTTTTTTTTGTAAGGATTTGTAAATGCAGGGTTGATAAGTTTTTACACATTTATCTGAAATGATTGTTGGTTGCCGATTTATGGCTTCTCAAACAATTCTAGTTTCATTATATATAAGTATTCATAGTATATAAGCAACAGTTTCTATTTGTAACATACTTGTCGTTGTTTCCATATATATATATGTATATATATATATATATATATACTTTTTTAACGCTTTGACCACATTTTGGACGTCGTCTAAATGTATCATCCGGGGCTCGAACCTGCGATTGTGTTGCCAATTATGGTTGCCATGGCAACGGCCCGTTTCGAACTGTGCGTTAGCCGCCTAAGCCATCACCGTTACAAATATATATATATATATATACACAACTTTGATGTTGACTCTCACTTAACGAAAATCCAGCGTTTAGTTGTGACTGCACTCACGTCGTTGGTGGTCACAGTAATTAAGACTTAATTTTTTTTGCGGTCGCTTGGCCATCGAAAGACTCAGATGGCCTAGCTGAAACTCTCGAGTTAGCGACTTCACAGCAGAGCAAAGAGCTTTTGCTAGCAATTAGGCGTTGTGTGGCCGCAAGAGAATGGCTTCACCATAATATACTGAGCATCCTGATATTTTCAGACAGTGGCAAAGACTGCTCGCGCCATCCGGCTCGCCTTCTCTGTACGTCATTAATTATCCATGCAATGAGAGTATAGACAGGCGGTGATAAATTCGTAGACATTTGCTCTTGGCATACGTGTCTTGAAAGAACCATCACATTGTGTGTGACGGTGTGCGTACGAAGAAGGCCGGCGGCCTTAGCACTAGGTACTACCGTATTACGTTTATATTTATATATATATATATATATATATATATATTAGTTGCTTATACATGCTTTTAGGTGTTAGTCATATGTCAAGCCCGGTGGCGTGGTGCATTTGCCTGCGCCTCGCGACCGGAGGAGACACTAGATAGGTGCGCGGGTTCGAGCCCGACCGTTGCACGTTTGTATTCACATGGGGGTCCGTCTATGAAACAATCCCGCGAAAAGCAGTCCCGTGGACGTTCAATCTTGGCTGGGAGGGTCAGCCCAAAAGTAGGTGTTCGTCATATACGATTGTACAGATAGACATGCCGTCATCTGTTTCTGTCCGTACGCCTGTTTTCTGTATTTGTTGTCCGCTTGCTTGTTATTGTTAAAAACCAGCATTTATATATATATATATATATAGTGGCCGATAGGTTTCAATCGGTTGCCCTTATTTTTATCAGCAAAACTACAAAAAATGTTGTGCTGGTTGTTGCTATTGTTGTTGTGGTTGTGGTTCTTCTTCTTCTTCCGTACGATTTTTACACGACACGTGTTTAAAGCGACTGGCAGTGTTCGAATCGCTCTGTCGACTGTCGCGGTGCTGTTTATTCTTAGCTGAAGTTAGATTCGGCTGTTGTTGATTTTGTTTGGTGGCAATAGCAATGGCAGACAAATGCAGCTGGTTGCCATTAAGCTGAATTTCGCTAGAGACGTCGCGTGGTTAGTGCTGGTTAGTGTGTGTGGTCTTTCTCTGGACTTTGAGCAGAGCATGTCGCTGCCGGTTGCTCGCTCGCGTTGAGTTGTCGAAACTTAAATGGAGACAAGACGAGATCGGCGGCCATCGTCGTCGGCCAAACCGCAAGAGATAGGGTGAACACGATGCGCCACTCGAACAAACCTCTCCTCAAAATGATACGTACAGGATCGCTGGCCCGCTATTTCGCTCAGCATTTATATATATATATATATATATATATATATATATATATATATATATGCATCTATATATATCGTGTGATAGGGAGAAAATGTTTCGAGCTATCCGGGCAGCGAGTGATAATAAATTACCTACAACGTCAGCGGGGCGATAAGATAAAAGTGGCAAATGGGTCCGTCTGCCGCATCTTCTTTTAAGGTAGGTAGCAAGAACGGAAGAACTGCTGAGGATGGTCTTCCTCGTCTGCTGCCTTTGGGCCAGCGTCTTTTGAGGTCCCCGACACGACCAGGGGGTGAAAGGGAGGCGGGGGGAGTGGAAGTAGGGGCTGAGCATAGCCGTTCAGAGCCGGCCGACGTTCATCCCCTAGGATATGGACGACAAGCCAGAACCCGCCGCCGCCGCATTGCTCGATTCACTCCGAAATCTCTCGCGCTCGCCTCTTATCTCACCCCCGCTCCCCCGACGCTTCTCTATCTTTTTCTCTATATTTATCGCGGCTTCGCTCTCTGTCTCTCTCTCTCTCTCATGCTCTGTTAGACGCGGCGCTTCAGCTGCCAGGAGCGCAGCGGTCCGTCGAGCCGCCACAGCGATATATAACGTCGCATACAGACGCTCACTCAGTCACTTACACGCGGAGACGGTCCCACATTGTGCAGACAAACTACGCTGTCGCGCTGAAGTTTGTCACGAATTTGTCACGGCAGTGACTGATAAACAAACGCCATTTGACGTAGTTGAACTTTATATATATATATATATATATATATATATATATATATATATATATATATATATATATATATAAATATTTATATATATAAGTGTGCATTACATTCAAGGGTGTATGTGCGTCTAGAAAACGTGCAACAACGAAGGCGCAATCCGAGCAAAAAACAACCTCGAGCTTAGCAAATATACACAACGGGCTCACTTTTCGTATAGTTTTGCGCTCGCGTCACTATCGGAGATAAGCGCGCTTACTCTACTTGTATATATATATATATATATATATATATATGTATATATATACATATATGCATGTGCGTGTAGGGTGCGAAATATTTCTAACATATATATATATACATATGCATATATATATATTAGGTTGGTGTGTATTTTCGGGCAGATGTCTGTAATCTGGCATAGTGATGCAACTTGTCGTACACGGTGTAAAATAGCAAAACCTCAACGAACTGAAATGGCCGTTACAGAACAAGAGAGCAAGCCCCAATATGTAGAGGGAGTCTCTCATTTTTTTTCCCTCTTTCGCTGACGTGTTGTGGTGGGGCTGCGAAACACCAGCCCGAAACGGCATCCGCACAAATTTGTATACGTACCTTTCCCGCTGCTTTGGTCACTTGGTGTTATCCTTATCGTCGTTAGTGTTGTTGTTGTTGTTGCTGCTGTTGTTGTTATTTTTGTTGTTGTTGATGTTGATGTTGATGTTTGTTGCTGTTGTCATTGTTTTCAATCTCGCATCCGTCCGCCGCGGTGAATATATCTCTCATAGCAGAGGCGAGTCACAAACCCCAGCTAATCTTGTTTCCGGCTTATTCAGCGATAGAAAAAAAGAAGACTCAGCCCCATAAAGCCATTGTATCCGTATTATTATTATCGAACACTCATGTAAAAACTGTAACACAAGTGCCGACGATATTGATGATAAAAACGATGATGGTGCAGTTATTGCTATTTCGATGGATGTTGTTGTCGTCGTGGTGGTAGTCGCTGTCAAAAATGATCATATATATACGTGCGCGCGGTAGACGGCCAAAATTCAGGACTTTATTGACAGATTATGATCTGACTATGTAGGCCCTGTATGTGTGTATTAAACATACTATTAATGTCGTAGTAATCGTAGTAACGAAGGTGGTACTGGCGGATGTCGATTTACTATAGTCGCTATTTCTCCCCCTATTATCCCAGTTTCGCTCTCTCTCTGTTTTAACTCTCTCTTTCTTGTTAGTTTTTTCTGCTATTATTTAATATCAGCTGTCGAGTTGCCATCGCGTGGCTGCTTAGTGTTGCTGGTGGTGTTGCTAATTTTGGCACTGTGACAGTTCTAGCGACCTAGGTAAGTTTGCTAGGCGTTAGCTGTCGACCGTCTTTGTCGGTCGATACCATTGGCAAGACAGGTCAATTCTGGTTGTAGTTGACATTTTGTAGCTGATGGATCGAAACGGGGCACAGTCTTGATGATTCGATGTAGCGTCGACAACAAGCTGTTAACGCGTTGTTGTTGTTCTTGTTGTCGTCGTTATCGTTGCCGTTGTTGTTGTTGTTGTTGTGATAATAACAACAGCAATAACAACCACAACAGCAGCAGCAGAATCAACAAGTCGTGAAGCTCCTATCTAGGAACTCAGGACCCGGTATTCACCTATGCCGCTTATTCGGCCACCTTCAACACAACGATTGGTTGGGAGGTCTTTTGCGTGAAGCGCGCACGTACCACTAATTCGTTTATTCAGGATAGAAGTAGGATTCGTGTCGATGAGAGGCTTCGCTACTCGACGGATGCCTTTCCCGGATGCGAGATAGCGCACACGGTTGTCGTCCTGTTTGTCGGCTGTGTGCTGCCGCGAAGAGTCGGGACACGTGAAAGCTCGGGGCAGCCATCGCAATTGTGTGGGTCTTCTTAGATTAGCCTAACGGCCTCGTTGCACCTCACCTAGATATGTACTACCGACACGAAACGGCGTGCGGGCCCCGAACACAGAACTAGACTAGGTGACCGACGAGTAGCTACGGCGGCGAGGCGATTTCGATTCCGGCAAACATCCGGCTTCACTTCCTCGATACGAAAACGCATGCGAGAAGACAGAGAGATGTAGAGAGATACCGAGAGGAAAAGAAGCGCTTTACCCATTCCTCTCAGCAGTACGATATCGTTAGGATCGTAGCGCCGGTCAGCACAAAGGTCTCTTGATTTCGATTATATGAGCAACATCGCCGTCGACGCCCGCCAACCGGCCTGTCGGAACAACGCTAAGCCAATCGTTCTGACCGGGATGAAGAGGTAAGAAGGAGGGACGAGGTGGTTTCCCTTCACTTGGTTGCCGCCGAGGCGCAGTGCAGCTCCTATTACTTGTACGGCTGTTGATGTCGTCCGTGAGGCGGTTGCATTCCCCAGTTGTCTCGGGCTTCGTGTACGTGTGTAGAGGTAGTTGATGTTTATAATGTTGCTGTGCGATCGTCTTCTTCTTTGGGGGCCGTAAACGAACCAAACGATGCCAATAAGACGTTCGTTGTCGTTGTCGTCTGGTTGTCACTCACAACGTGGGCTCTGCGACGAGCGGCGTCAAGCACGGGGATCAACGCTATGGTGGAAACGAGCGAGTAGTGTGTAGTTGGCAAAGGAGGTGCTTCTGAATACGATGCCAACACCAACGTTGTCCTGTTGGCTGGCATGGTTGCTTGCTCTTGCTCGGCTCGATACATTGAATCGTGCAATGCAGCCGATTCTAGGTAGTGGCCTGACTGTTGCTGCTGCTGGCGCAGCTGCTTCTTCCACTTGAAGGAGCTAGCTGGGCGACTTTGGCGGTCTGCCGAATGGACTGCGACAACGAAGACGGGGACGAAGACGAGCTCGGTGACGACTATCCCGAACTGTCCCGAACGAAAGCCTCCGTCCACGATCTGCCACGCCGACTGTGTCTTCCCGCTCGCCTCCTCGACCTGCTACGATGCAAGCGCCAACCCAACCAAATAATCTATCTATATGTCTGCCAATATGTTTGTCCTCGTGTGTGTGTCTGTCTGTCTGCCTATCACTTAGCTAACTAGTTAGCTAACCAGTCCCACTAGCATGGCGGCTCAACGAAGCGTGGCGTAGTAGTTGACGCCTGCTGGACCGCCCATTGGAGGGTAACTGAGGTGACGCTAGGGTAACAAAGCGCAGAGCACTTGTGATGATGTCACGTAGCGATTAGTCATCGAAGTCGAAGCCGGCAAGAAGCCGACGATACATAGGAAAAAAGGCAGGAAAACCGAAGATGACGAAACAGAAAAGACAGAACCACGTGAAGGGGACAAAGAAGGAGAGCCTTTCTTGAGCCCTAAACCCTGTCGTAGCAAGAAGGACGAGAGCGACGAAAGGCAGAAAAAAGAGAAATAATAGGAGGAGAGGTCAAAAAATCCTATTTAGCTTACAACATCGACAAAAGGCTGCTGAAAAGAAAGAAGAATAGTGAGAAGCAGAAGAGGCAGAAGTTGAAGGGTCAGGAAACAGGGAACGCTAGCTCCGAGTACCAGTCCTTCCTCTTTCCTGCTCTGTTCGTTTACCAACAGCCCCTTTCCGATCGTCCGTCGTTTCTCTATGTTTACTACTACTATTATTCCGTCCTGGACAAAAGGTGACATGACATCTATGCTCTCCTCGGTGACTCGCGCAAGGGCGTGCGTCTAATTAACGACAGCACCTTATTCGCATCTACCTCCTGCTTGTTTTCCTTCTTGCCTCATGCTGATCCTACTCTCCTTCATCCTCATCAGACTCCTTATTATCCTGAGTGTGCTAATTCGTAGCTCTGGAAGGGCGGAGCCGGCCCAAACTAACGAACGTCAAAACGAGGAAAAGGAGGAAGGTAAAGGATTAACTCGGGCTTCGGCACGGGCGAGCATTGCCTATCGGCGGAGCAGTCTGTCTTTGTGTTGTTGTTGTTGTTGTTGTTGCTGTCATTGTTGGGATTGTTGTTGTTTAGCTATTGCCAATGCACGAACATGGCGACAAAGGACAGCCGGGCGAAACACGATGGGATGACGATGGGAAGGTCGCAGATAAATCGTCAGTGCTAGTCTTCGGCAGGCTGCGTTGCAGTAGAAGTAGCATACGGACATAAGAAGAAGGAGAAGATGAGAACACAGCATATCGACAGGCAGCTTTCGTTGCCCTAGGAGAGCGTGGTGTGTTATTGTGTGCTGTGAATAGTACAAGTAGCAGACGTAAGCAGACTATCAATCGAATAGTCGTAGTAGTATCATATATATATATATATATATATATATATATATATAGTATATATCTTAATGTTTGTTACGAAGCAGATAATTCTACTCTGTGCGACGCACGTCGTGCTGGCGCCGGTAAACACAACCACCGTCCCCGCTGTTCCGCCGTGGCCGGCGTTGTGACGTTGCGGTTTCTCCAGTAGGACGACGTCGCCACATCGAAGGGTAGTAGCAATCGTCGATTCTCGCACAGCAGGAAAAATAGGCTAGGCTCACTCTGTGCCGCTGTCGCTGCTTCTGTCTACACTACTGCTCTGGTCAAAGACGAAAATTATGAAGGTGGAGACGGTGGCACCAACGAAAAGATACGACCACCACTACGACCGCCACGATCGCCACTACTACTGCTGTTGCCGCTTGACATGCACAGCGCCTGGTGTGGACTCTGCCCATTCTCCTGCCTGCTTATTTATGGGACATGCGGTTGTAGTACCACTGCTACACTACACTGCTACTACTACTACTCCTGCTACTACGAGAACTCTCTCACAATTTACGAACATGCCTTCACCGCGTTACTTTCTCTCTCTCTCTCTCTCACAAACACTCTTTCTTTCTCGCTCTTTCCTGCC
Source organism: Dermanyssus gallinae (assembly GCA_003439945.1). Taxonomy (NCBI): domain Eukaryota; kingdom Metazoa; phylum Arthropoda; class Arachnida; order Mesostigmata; family Dermanyssidae; genus Dermanyssus; species Dermanyssus gallinae. The sequence continues at coordinate 117,233 of QVRM01004035.1, read as the reverse complement.
CCGCTCTTTTGTATTTGTACAGCGTGATTACACGCGCGTTCCTCCATGGTTACAATATAAACAAAAAAATTGTATATATATATATATATATACAATTTTTCGGACAGAGCTTATCACTGACGCAAAGAATAAATACAGAAAATATATCTGTTTTAATATCAATTCGTGAAAATTGCTATATATTGACTGTGCACATTGATGTGTTCTCTTAGGTGAACCTCATAGACACAAATACGCATTTTTACGGGTACCCACGGAACGTACGTATGTTCAGCAAACACTCTCTATACACAGGCAGATTGAAATCTGTCTGCCGACGTTTGGAGGTGGAGTTTGTTTAAGGCAGGCATAGTTATTTATGTCTAATTTATCGATAAACTGAACAGGAACCTAACTAGGGGCTTGGGTGAATATATATATATATATATATCGGTGACCCTGATAGTCTTTGCGGAGGGCTGACCTATTGGCTCAGCTTCATTATTATTATTATTATATTTGTTTTACAAGCGAGCCGGTTTTCCCGAAATCCCGCAACGAGGAGTGACTGTTGGTTGGAGAGGGCAAACCTTATACTAACAGAGATGAAACAGAGATTAATAAGTAATATTAACTAAATCGAAGCTACAAACACAGCGGAAACTAGCTATAGGTTTTTGCTTGCCCCAGAGCTCCCTTTGCTTTCTACGGGCGATCTTCAGTCGCGGGAACGTCGTTATCGTAAAGCCGTCAACTGCAGCAACGGCGTGCCTTTTGTGCCGTCACAGTAATGCGTGTCTGTTGTTAGTGATAAGGAAGGTAACTGAACTGTGCATAACTAGGTAGCTGTAAGACTATTGTTTCTTAATTGGTTCTTCAGGCCAATCTTCGGGCTTCGGACAGCTTGTTGCTTTTGGTGTCGTTGATGATTCTCCTGTCATTCATTACCGTCAGTGTAGTTGCTCTTATTGCTGCTACGACGACGATTATGATGGTGATGATGACTAATATTAGTATTTATTAGTTTATAACGCCGTTACTTGCCATCATTTCATGTGTGTTGTTAGCTATCTTGTGTAACAGTTTGTTGATATGTTTCATCAGCATTATACGCTATCACTATCTTCATTCACTTCTAACGGGGGGATCCAATGTTGATTCGTTTGACGGTCAGCTCACGTCAATGTGTGCTTCGCATTGCGCGCACGCTATCCATTGTCGTATGGCCGATATCGTTGTTGCCAGTATCGATTAACACGATTTTTCTTCCCCTCGTCTCTTCGTGGATACTCACCTGTGTTTTTGTGGTCGGTCGAATCTCTCCGACAAATGGTGACAGTTGTCTTGATAGCATTGATAACAGCAACACTAGCAGCAACAACAGCAGTAGCAACAACATTGAAACAAGGGCGCGGCACACATGTTACAGAATGGCCACTTTGATGCTTACTCGCGTGATAGTTGTCATGTTGGGATGGCGGCGTTAATCGCGATCGAGGAGCGTCGGCCGTCTTCTTTTACATCTCGTCCTTCTTCTGGATTGTTACCTATCGACGTCTTCGACTTATCATATACAAACAAAAAAATACCCCTACTTCACTACGTCTTCTTGCTATACGTCTTCCATTAGGCTTACCAACAACACCTTTGCTTGATTGAACCTGTCACCAAAGCTAGATGATACTACTAGAAACTAAAGTTGTTGTTGTGTTGTTGTTGTTGCTGCTGCTGTTGTTTTTTCTGATACCGGTGAAACTGTGGCGGGCATTGCGTGCCGATAGACTTTGCGCACTCTTATTAGATACCTACATGTCTGCGGTGTGTGTGTGCCTGCGGGCGGAGCTACCTAGCTCTTTTCACTGCTAATTTTACTCGGATGACACCGCTCAGCAATCTGATATGAATGTGTCCCCCTATTGTGAGTGGATCGCGCGTCATGACGTTTTCTTATTCGTAGTTTGTCATTGTTATCACTGTTCGACTAACATCGCTCCCATCGACTCCCACTTGCCCCCCTCCTACTACGCACTATCGAACTCGTAAGAACACAATCGAAAAGACGTTGTTAAAACACTTTGCTGATTAATGCTGTCGCCGATGCCGTGATGATCGTGCCGGCGGTGTTGTATACGGTGTGTATATCTGCAACAAGAGGTACGCTGGCACATTCCTTTGGGAACGCTCTGCTCTTGTCTCTCAACAAAAGTAACAACAATAACAACAACAGCAGCAGCAACAAAATCAACAGCAACGATAACAATTTTTGCGTTACTACGTTGTCGTTGTCAGCCAGAGTCGTTGAACTGTGAGACTATTTTTCGGCTGTTTGCGGATTAGCGGCTGTTTTTCGTTCTGTACTTGAGTGGTGTTAAGAGTTGTCGAGCCCCAACCGATCATTCGATAAGACATTTGGATAACGGATGTCAGGTCGAGAGAGTAGTTCTGTAGCTGAATCAGAACACAACGACGAGATGGATCATAGCACTTTTACTGAAAACTTTTCACTCGATGTTTGTTCGTAACCTGATAATCACTCTGAGCTCGTTGTCACCTGTTGTCGTTACTGTTACTGCGGTTACTCCCCTTTTGTAAGCGAGGTGTTTTTGTTGTGACTGTTGCTGTTACTATTGTATTTATAGCAGCTACCTTTGGCAATTGTTTTCCGCTACTATTTTTAGTTGTTTCGCTCGATTCACTCTCATTCCGATCAGCTGGTGCGGCGACTCATTTCATCCTGCCTATAGCACTGCAGTGTGACTCTGCTTTTGGCACAGAGAGAGAGAGAGAGAGCAAGCATAAGATGCACTCCTACTAACAACTAATGTTTTTCCATATGATTCAGTCCACACATTTGTAACATATGCGCAAACATAATGACCTTGTTTTTAACTTCAATATCCATTATGATAGGATGGGATGAAACACTACCGGTTTAGATTGTGCAATAACGAGCCCTTGAGTAGACAACAGCAAGTCAACAGCGGAGGCTCGCAACGCGCTATCCGAGTAGCAGGTCTCCCGTGACTCCCGTGACGCCGCTTGTCGATTCACGTGACAAGGAACGCACTGCTTATCGGCCTTCCTTGCGCTTCTTTGTGCAGCGTTTCTCGTGTCGCGCAGTGTGTTTGTTGCGTAGAGCTTTATTCCTCATATGTTGTGTTCTAATTAAAAAAGAAACAACAACAATAACGAACGCAAGGAAACACAGTGTTGCCGCTACGGCATGAGTCAATGTTGAGATAGTACAATCGACAATTTCGTAGACTTTAAGATGAAGAAAAGCTCAATACCAGCAATATGTATCTAATTATTATTATTATTATTATTATTATTATTATTATTATTATTATTATTATTATTATTATTATTATTATTATTATTATTATTATTATCATCATTATCATTATTATTCCTAGTCTATTAGTTTTCTCTAACGTATAAACACGTGCCTATCTGATTGCTATATAAAAAGTTATCTTCTACCACCTTCAGGGTACATACGTGTTTATTTGTTGGTGTGGTGGCAGGGCGTCGTCGGCCGGCTACCGAATCGCTGCCGATTTCGCTAGCGCGGAAATCGTTTCTTGCTTTTGACCGTCATATCTCAGCCGCCCCGCCGCTCATTCGAATTGCTCTGCTCTTTTCCTGTTGTGCTCACTGTGTGTGCAACGCAAACGGCGGTAAATTCACGCCGACGGACATCTATCTAGCTTGACATGGCACGAGAGGGGCCTCTAAGCAGTAGTGCACGTGGTCGTAGTACTACTAGTGGTAACAAGTTTTCTGACAGGGTAGCAGACAGAGCGGTCCGGCTTCGTTGAGGTGCGGGGGTATAGGGAAGCATTTATGGCGGTGAATCGGGATGTAATTTGGCTGCTCCTTAGGTCCTGGCCTGCGCCCGATGGCTGGCCTGGCGTGGCCACGCTCAGCAGAGCGTATCGTTCAGCGGCTGTACATGGGCGTTTGGGCAGACTCGATTTGTCCATCCGACTGTAGTCGCAGCAGCTACTATACTCGAATCGGGGCAGCAGGACAATCAGCAGGACCTCAGCGATGCTCCGCCGCTGAGGTCGTCCTGCTGCCGGTGCTGGCCAGGCGTACAACGAACGTACAAGGTACATCATCTCTTGCCGCCTGCTAAAGGCCTGCTACCTGTTGGTTCTCATTGCGTTTCTGTTAGGGCCCTATACCCTGGGACTGCGATGCTACACGTGGATGATAGGCGCACGAGGCTCGATCTATTGCGTGGTGCGTGGTAGAGACGGTAGAGACTGTGCAGCAACAAGCCGGCTGCCCGTTCCCAGATGGGTTGTATTTTTTCACCACCAGCCCGGGTGCACCAGCAAAACGCTATCTCTTTTCGTTCCCTTGCTCCCTCGAAATGCTCTTTGGTAAACATGCAGGGAAGTATCTTTGTGTCTCAACTGACAAAGTTCTGCTCCGCATGGCCAAAACAACAACAGCAGCAGCTACTGTTAATGCTAGTGGTCTTCAGCTCTAGATCATCGTTTCAACTGGCCGTTAGCCAGCGAGCCAATCGCTTGTCGGCGTGCCTTTTTACAAGAAAAGCTTCAGGCAACTGGTTAGTGATGATGATGACGTTGATAATAACAATAATTGCTTGGCGCCAGCGTAGATGCCACCAATGCAGCTTCAACAGCCACCATTGGTGGCGGCCCACCATAATGCCAATTCACAAACACAACAATAGTAACAACAACATACGCGATCATCACTGCTTTCAGCTTGCTCTTTTCCCGTGTTTCTTCAACTCATACTCATAAGAAATTGAGAAGAAGTCTTAATCTCACGGGGAACACCTGTGACGCGGATAGCTTTATTATTACGAAAGCCGCATGATGCGAATGATTAATGATACATCCTACACTACAACATAATTCAGCATTCTGACTCAGCCTCCGACATGCTATACTGTAAAGAATATGATTTTACTATTCTTCACACTGCTGCAACAACACAAGCGAAATCACTACCAACCAGCTACGGTCGGACGCTTTCTGGTGTATGTATGTTTGTGTAATGCATTTTCTATGTGGACTTTTCGTTGCATATATGCACGCCTGACAAGTTTAAACACAAGAATTAGATCTCCACACCCGGTGTGCCTAACCTACGATTGAGCGCACCAGATGCCGGCAAAGTATTGCCCGTTTCCCGGACCATGGTGTCATTGCTCTTTCTGGTGCTGCTCCTACGTGCTTCTCGAAAAACAGCGCAGCGTACAACCTTAACACAAAGTTACAGTTGTTTTAATTATAACCGATCGCTTAAGTTGGGTGTTGTGAGGCCTCAAGAAGTTAAGCAACCTTGTAGCTGTTCTTATGTTATTATTCAACGAATCATAATAGATAGACCCACCTCAGGTCTCAAACATCGTCAGACTGACCGACTCACGTTTGATTCGAATTCAAACGCCTCAATTGACGGCGACTTCACTAAAAGTGTTACTAATATGGCTTCTGCTACAGGTCTTATTATGGGTACACCTTCTCTAAGTAGTACTGTTTGTCTGTGACCCGCCTGTGGTCCGTCGTATACTCCCGTAGACGGGACACCGTGACGATATTTTTAGAAGTTTCACAATACACGTTGATAGAATTTTTGTTCGGTTTGTGTGGCATTTATTACCTGTGATTAAATTTTTGTGCTACCTGACTCCACTATATGCCACACCAATAGTAAGGTTGTTCTAAGAGCTGTACCTGTTCTGGACGGGGGCTGAGGTGAGCCTGTGGGGTTAAGAAGGACAAGTATTCTGCGGGGCCTGCGGTTGTTGCGGTCCGCTGGCAGCGCTGAAGGCGGAGAAGGAGTGAGTGAGGTGGTGGGAATGAACGAATAGGATAATGGCCATTATCCAACACCGTGGGGCAACGGTGAAACCGCGGCCTTAAGGGCGTCTTGGTCGTTAATGATTATCTTCCCACTAGAAACAACCTCGATTCACTCTCTTGGGGCAACTTCTTCCGGGACCAGTTTCCCTTGTTGTCGTGCGAGCGACGGGCACGGAAACTCGGCTAGAGAACAAGTGAGAGAGAGAGGGGGGGGGGAAGAAAAGCGGAGGAGGTAGGAAATAAGAGCGAGCTGTTGTCCTCGCTGCCGGTGCTAGCTTGATTCCCAGAGTAGGCAGGCAGGTTTCTGTTTCGTGCTCCAGCTCGGTGTGTGCCTTAACGATTGCCCTGGTCTGTCGAAAACGGGCAAAGGCGGGCAGAGGGCCCGTGCTAGGCTAACGTCTAAAGCGATGGGCTCGCTTCAACGGGCAATGTGGTCTCAACGGTCCCGGAGAGCAAACCGCAATTAAAGCTCGTTGCGATGTTCTGTATATATATATATATATATATATATACGCAATTGTTCCTATTCGAAAAACATATATATATATATATATATAGAGGCAATAAACTCAAACCTATATTAAGAGTCTTCATGCAGTAGGCTTAAAAGGGTACGACGGGGCTTAAAGGGAACAACTACCCGCTAATCCCGTAGTGCGTAGCTGGATTCGAAGGGCAATATGAAGCGAGCAGGAATAAAGAGATCGTTTTGCAGTCGAATGTCAGATGTCCTTCGACAAGGCTGCGGAAGGGGCTGCAAACCTGCAAGATACCGTTTTGACTGTTGCAGCCACTATTCCTACTCCTACATTACTAGACCTCTACTTCTGCTGCCATGAATAGTACTACTTTGACTCTGATAGTCAGTATGTGTATGTAGAGCCAACTGACTGGTAGTAAATAGTATGATTATTATACGTACTACTCTTGAGTGCACGCCTGCTGTCACACTGTGTAAAAACCGCCTGCCGTCACCGGCGGCGTACACGGATGACTCTCAAGTTCGTATGATCTACAGCCGGGATGCAGGGGTTCAGAATGCGCTAGATAAGCTGCGCAGACAGACGTCTGTGTTTCGAGTAGGCAGACGACGTGCGCCGGCTACAAAATCCCGTACGTGACAGCGATGTTCGAGCATCAGCAACAACAACAACAACAGCAACAACCAAAACAACAACAACAACAACAATCGCTCGTCTCGCCGGCGGCGGTGCCGTCGCTTCGTCGTCGGTACACGTCAATAATAAAATGGTGTGGCCTTTTGCCTTGTCTGTGACGTTACCGTTGTTTGTCGCTATCATTGTGCGTAGGTTTGCCAACCACCGCACTGCCTCTGGGTGGCAGTTTTCGATTCTCTCTGATCTGGCCGGGCCGGTCCGCACCGCCGTTCGGTCGCGTATCCACGCACGCAATGCCTCGGGGCTTCGGCATGATGACATTCGGATGATGATTCGGCATGACATTGTCGATGTTGACTCGTGCCGCATTTCATTTCGCCGCAGCAGCAGCAGCAGCTGCCGTAACGACCCGATGTCATGAATCGTCGTATGCGACCGGCATGATTGATTAAATGCCGTCGTCGTCATCATTGCTGGTGTTGTTGTTGCTGCTGCTGCTGCGGCTACTGATGATTATACTGCTGCCCGTCGACTGTGACGGCCGTTTGCGATCACTCTGTGCCCGATTTCGAGGTGTCGGGGGTGTCCTGGTCACCTTCATGGGGGCAGCACGTCCACCCGTTTATCCGTCCGCCCATCCGTTCGGCTAGTTCTCCCCACGCCTCTTAAAATAAGGCAAAGTTCCTCCTACAAAATGAGGCCTGAAGCTGTTGCTGCGACTCGATTCAGCATCACCGTTATTGCTGTGGTTGTTGTTGTTCTTGTTGTTATCTTTGTTGTTGTTGTCGCTGTTGTTGTTGTTGTTGTCGTCGTAGTCGATGTTGTCATCACCACCACTACTACCACCACCAAACCGCGATTACCACCGTATTCGTTTTATAGCCTACCTCGATACGCCCAGATGTAGACAGATAGGTAAATAGTTAGAGGTATGTCAGTAGTTGGCAGTTGGCACAGATTGTGGCTAGTGGCCTATTATGAACTCACGTTGCGTATGCAAACGGAAAGCCAACGCTCTACTGTCCTGTGCGCTGCACTTGTAATGTTGTTGTTGTTACTGTTGTTGCCGTTGTTGTTGTTGTTGTTGTTGTTGTTGTTGCTGTTGCTGCTGCTGCCACTGCCGCCACTGCCGCCGCTGTTGCTGCTGCTGTCTTTATCTATATACGTCGCGATGGTGATAGTATTATTAATATAGGACAACCTGTACTAGTCATAGTAGTAGTAGTAGTAGGAGCAGCAGTAGTACAGTATACATACACATCGAGAGCATTCGTTTACTCGTTCATTTGTTTTTGGTGACCGTTGTTGTCTGGTCGTCGACGGCTGCGCTACTAATCTCGACAGCCTCGCCTTCATGCCGAAGCCAGTCCAGAATACAGTACACGAAGGAGCACAGCGATGCCTCAGTCCGACCAGGACCAACCAACCGAGCGTCTGACCGGCCGATCCGCCGGCGGGATGCGACGAAGTCTCTGATAGCAATGAAGGCTCGTTTGTTATCAGCGGCAAAACACTGCGTCGAAACCAGCAACAACAACAACAACAACAGCAACAATAACAACAACAACACCGATAGCAACGAACACAAGAAGAACAACGATACCAGTAACAGCGTCAACAACGACGACAACAACAACAACAACAACGATACCAGTAACAGAGCTAGCAACGACAACAACAACAATAACTGAAGGGACGACAACAATAATAAGAACAACGCATTGTTCCTGAACAATTGACGGACCCGAATAGCAGCGGCAGCGCATGCGGGGCCGCCTTTGGGACCGCTCTAAAGGATGAGTCTGCTTGGCCGGCCGCCTGTTGTCTATCTGATGCTATGACGTCCAGTCCTGTCTGTCGATGAGGGGCAGGTTTTTCCGCATCCTGTTTTTCCTCCTTCGTCTCCCAAGTTACGCAGGAGCCCTCGCTTCATCACACGAATGCCCTGCTTCTCTTCCCGTGCAGTGCGCAGCCGTTCATGACGCATTCGCGTCAGGCGACTGCAGCTGCAGCTCCTACTGCTGCTGCTGCCGCCGCTTCTGCCGACAAAACATAAGGCACATTCGACCGTACAGTTGAGAACAAGCAGGCTACAGCAACAGGGACGACAAAGCCTGTGACGACGAGGGTCACGGTATCGTCATGAAGTTGCTGCCAGCTAGCGGAGCCGAAGGGCTATAAAGTATTCCTGAGGGGAGAGGAGTGGATGTAGCTGCCGTATCGGCCGGCGAAATCAGTCTGTGGCACCGGGAGGCGAGAAGGAACGAGTGGTCGTGCGCGCAACGCGGGCGTGGGCGCAAACACGCCATGTGCCGAGGGCCAAGATTCGAGCGTCAATACACGAGTATTTACCCCATTCAAATGTATGTATGTATACGGCGGCCGCCACCATCATTCGCCTTCCTCGACTTCTTCCCTAGTGCCGCTTACCATGAGGGCCACCAGGCCCACCCCTGAGAGGCCTTTCCCTGTTTGTCGTATTGGTGTCGCTTGTCCCTCTGTCGCTCTCTCTCTCTCTCTATACGTGGGGCATGAAATGAATCGCTGCCACCGCTTCCCCCGCGCACGACTGTACGACGTCGCCGTACACTTTGCCATCATGCGGCATTCATCCAAGGGAGTCAGCTCCGAAGGAGAGTTGTGCGCAAGCTAGCGACAGAGGGAGAGAAAAACCTGCATTGGGGAGGCACGTCGGGGCAGACGAAAGCGGCTGCCGGTGGTTGGCCCCTCCAAGGGGTGGCCTATGGACAGAGCGGGGCATTGCATTGGCCCGCTCTGTCATAAATAGTAATCCCTACGGAATAGAACTCCATCACGTTCTGACGGACCGCCGGTAGTCGCCGATGGCCACAGTGCTCACCTTCACTTTCGGCAATGGGACAGCGGTGCCGCGGCCGACGGTGCCTTAGGGAACCCGAGCGAGGGAGCGGGACTAGCCTCGATTAACTTTGTAATTAGTAACGAAGATCCGATAGATAAGATCCGCCGTCGCTGAAGCGTCAGAGCGAATAGTGTTTGTGAAGAGAGTGCGTACCTATACCGTAACTTCACTGTATTCATCCGCCTTTCCACTTGCACTATATTGGATATGGCCGGAAGGCATCGATCTATTTGCGAAGATACGAGCGGCTTCCCCGCGGCAACAACAACGCTCTTTGTGGAAACTCAAACAACGGGATTGTTATGGCTTGTCAATAAGCTAATGGTGGTGAATAAGATGGTTTAATTAGTGTTAAAACGTGAACAACACATGTATAATATGTGCGAGTAGCTGAGTCTTTCCAGCCTTTCATGCCTGCTCCACCTGAACTAGTTAACCAGGTCAATCTGTTCTGCGACATCAAAATGTTTACTTGACCTCTCCCCCCACACCCTATAAGAAGGCTGCGCCTGGGTTACACACAGTTTGCCTACGTCAGCTTTTTTTTCGAGGTGGCTTTTCATGCTGTGGTGGCCCACGAGGTGGAAGGATCTTTTGCTATCGGATTTATATGTTATTGGTCGTATGTTTATATATATATATATATATATATATATATATATGTATACATGTGCGTGCGTTGTTCGATGGTTCCTACGTTGAAATTTGCGTTGTCTCCTCTTATTTGTCGATCATCGTCACCTGTGCAGCGTCCATTTGAAGGCTACCGCCCGAACGGCAAACGGATGATGCAAGTCGCCCCTTGCCTCACCCGCAGAGAACTGCGTTTGCGTCGTTTTACTTATGTATCCTTCTCCGCCCTCCTTCTATCTTTCTCTCTCTCTCTCTCTCTCTACGTTTTTCTCTCCGCCACTCCGCTCTAGGCTGCTTTGTCAATATTCGTCGCTGTGAGACGAACCGAAGGTATTCTGCCGGAGGACACGCAACTACTATGCAACGTTGTTGCTGCTCAAGGCTCCAAGGGTTGGAGGAGGAAAGACATTGCCAAGAAGCACCGTTGCCTCCACGTTGAGTGTTTAGGGTTTAGGACGCAATCCGACGTGCGCTGACAGGCTAATGTCACGCCGCTGAATATTGCTCTTGGCCCACCGATGACAGGAGAGTCCGTAGTAGTAGAACCCCTTCCCTCCGTGCTCTCAGTTTTGACGCTAAACCTTCCCGGTGTTGCTTTCCATCCGCCTCTCTTCTTCTTTCCATGTGTTTATCTCCTAAAGAGAGAGATAAGAGATGGAATGTAAAGTAATGTGTGAATATGTATGCACATCAGTGGATGTACGTCTGTACCTGTGTGTGTATGCGAGGGTGAGGAGGTCGTGCGCCGACAATCTGCTAAGTTGTCGGCTAGAATGAAGCAAAGTCAGAAGGATGATATCATCAGACGACGTCACGTTCAAGATGGTGGTTTGATATTACCGAAGACGAGGATAAGGTGGAGGAAGAAGAAGAGAGAAGAGGGGAAAAACAAAATGAAATCGACTCAGTAATTCCCAATTCTCTCCTCCGCGAAGTCCACCGTCTGCTTCGCATGCTGCTGGCGTTGCCCTCTCCACCTCCGATACCGTTTTCCCCCGGGAAAACGGGAGAAGGTGTGGGCGAGGCAGCCTCGAGGCTGTTTATCGCGCGCTATATCTTTCTCTCTCTCCGCTTGCGCCTGGCTGTATGTACTGCTGGGGTGCAGGTGTGTGTTGTCTATATGTCGTATGCAAGATAGGGACGACGACGCATACGCGGCACTGTATGCGCATACGAAAGTATCCGTAGAGACCATGACCGAACGACGCGCTGAAGGACAGCAGTTGCGAAGGCAATTCGTCGTCTTATTTCGTGATCCATTGTGATCCATTGTGATCGAGTCCGTGATCGAGGCACGTTTGAAAAGACGTTCGTTAACGACCGCTGTCCTAACGGTCGTACTATCGACCGACTAGGCTGTCGATCGAGATCTAGGCTGAGCCGTAAACAACGAGGAGTAGTTCTAGAGGGCACCACTATACTACCTGTCACATACGGATCGAACTAGTGTTGTCGAATATTTAACACGGGTGCGGAAGCCGTAAACTCTACCGTTTCTGGCCTGTAGGGTAACTGACAGTAAACGACTTCAAACGCATGGTTTTAGTATGGGTAGGAGATTCTTGGGCAGAAAACACATTATCAAGTGGTAAGCTAGCGTTAAGCTGTCTGGAAGGGATTAGTTCCCGCTTGCTTTGAATTAAAACGATTGCCGCATTTTTGCCATTCATTCCGCCAAACACCGCGTTACTTTTAGCAAAATAATCGCATGCCTTTCATTGAATGCGCATTATATATATATATATATATATAGGAATTGATTAACCTAAGATGAAAGTACGACCGGGGATTGTACCCTGTTGTTTGCTGTTTTTTTACACTTGTGTTCTGAGTTATAATAGTAGTATGATGTTGTAGTTAATAGTTATATATCGACAATACCTGTAAGTACTAATTCCTGCGGCAAATCATGCTGCAACTATATATATATATATATATATATATATATATATATACTATGAGCTAAATAAATGAAATGATCTAAAAAACTGTTATTTTTGCTATTATTGTGGTCGTTCTTGTTGTTGTCGTTGTTAGTGATAGCATCATCACTGTTTACTTGCAGCTTGACTTGATGAAAGTCGCTCTATTTACCTTTTTTAATTAATATTATCTTCTACCTTGTCGTTCATCTTCTGCGGGCGAAAATGAATCCTCGCCGGCGTGATAAGTGGTTTCCTGTCTGTGGGTCGGGAGGCCAGCGTGCGTACAGGTAAGGTGGGGTACCACCACTAGTCGCTGAGAAGAAGCGGCAGGGGACACTTCAGTCAAGTGTAGGAAACCATACTGAACGTATACAAACATATATATATATATATATATATATATATATATATAAGAGAGAAGCTCAAGAGGCTCAATTTCTTAAGTCCAACGACGCAAAACTCTGCTTTTTCGGCTTTTCGGGATATTGCTTTTCTTTCGCGCGCGCGCTTTCTGCGCGTCTGCTGCTGCTGATGCTGTGGTGGCTGCTGCTTCTGTTGTTGTTACTGTTGCCGTCGTAGAAGGAGAAAGAAGAGAAAACGCAGAAGACAAGAAAGTGAAGAAGATGGGGCGGGGGTGGGGTGGATTGAGATGAAACGGTACCGTCTGATGCGAGGCTGCTGGAGGATCGCTGAAGAACGCCGGCGGCGGCGGCGACGCCGGCACCAGGGGCGCTGCCCTAGAGACGACAGACGACGACGACATAGAGCGACGACGATGACGCCGACGATGGCGTCGAGAGGGCAGGTGAACGCCGCTAGGTAGCGAAGCGATGGGGGAGTAGCGCGTAGGAAGGCTCGGAGATGCCGCCAGGTAGGGAATCGGCGTCGAGAACGCGACGACTTACGAATCGCCCCAACACTAACTAAGAGTAGCAGCAGCAGCAACGGCAGAGAGCTCCGCTGCCTCAGTCACTCCGTCGTTGTTTTTCTTTCGCTCGTTTTTCGTATCTTTTCTACGCATTCACTCTCTCAATTAGAAAACCTACAGATCACATAAACCTTACTGGGGATATGAAGGGATGGATGGAGAGGGGATGAGGGAACAAGAAAAAATAAGACAATGAAAAGGAAGATCAGAATCAGTTAGAATAGAGAGCGGGGTGGGGGGGGGAGAGGGCGGACGTGCACGAGCAACCTGACAGCGCCATTATGAGGCCATCCGTATAGGCGATCAGAGCCACCGCCCTTGGCGGTGGTAGTGGTGGTGATACTGGTTGTATTTAGTTAGTTACCACTGACTTCTTCATCGTTATCCTCCTTATCATCATCATCAGCAACACCATCATCATCATTATCAGGTCTGAGGGTGGAGACGAGTTTGAAACGAATTCAAGATGCTGATCCTCTTCCTCCTATTACTTTTTGTTGTCTACTACTACTAAATACGACTACTACTACTACTCCTAGGCTACAATGATAATATCGATGGTGATGAAGACACTTATAACTGCTTGGCTGATGTGTTGCGAGAGAGCAAGAGAGATGCAGGAAAAACGAGTGTCGGAGTAAGAAAAAACAAGAAGATATAGAGATACAAATGTATCCGCGACCGGTGACAGGGCAGGTACGTCACGGAAAGACATGAAAATCCGGCCAAGAAGTCGACATCGCATAGACCGAACTGTCTAGAAAGATAGAGATAGAGAGAACGCGAGAAATGCGACGGCTTTGTTAGCATCGTCGTCTGAACGAATCAACCACTCACAAAAAGTCAACATTGACCAATGACGCCGCCGCTGCATACATATCGTGCTGCTAGAACAGCGAAGCAGAGGAAAAATAAAACAAGGTAGAAGAGAGAACAGAGGGAGGAAGAGCACGTGGACGTGGAGGTGGAGAAAACCCTGAAGATGAAGTAGGTGAAGAAGAAAAAGAAAGAAAACAAGAACGAGAAGATAAGCGCGGATAGCTAGTCGAGGACTGATGCAGGACACACATCATTCAGGACCGACCGCCAGCCAGAGAGTTGAATAATCCGACTTTCGTCTCTGAATCAATTGAAAGTCTCCGTCTCTGAACCAACTGATCTCCGTCTCCGTCCGTGAATCCACTGATCTCCGTCTGTCCTTCCCTATCAGGAGGGAGGCTGGCTTCTCCTGCTGTTGCTGCTGCTGTTGTTGTTGTGGTTGCCGCCGACCCGAATCCAACACTGGTACCTAACATCCGACGTTCGCCGTCCGTCACCAGTACTGACAGCAATGGACACCAAGAACCAATAAAGCACCCTGGCAACGGCGGCGGTGGTACCGGAAACGCCAGTAAGTCAGTCGCCCGCTCATGGTGGATCAGTATCCTATAGACTGATCGGCGGCAGTCTGACACGAGGGGTCGACGGCAGGTCGACTAACGCATGGAATGATAGACGGATTCCTACCTACCTACCTACCTAGTTAGCTGGTTGACCTTCTTGCCTGAAGGTCCGCCATTCAGCCTCGTCGGGTTGGTTGAAAAGCTGGCTGGCGGGTGGAAGGGAGGGACGATCTCTTTGCTTGCTTTTGTTCTCTGTTATCAGACAGAGACGCGGCTGATGGGATAACTACTGCTGCTGCTGTTGTTGTTGCTGATTGTGCTGCGGCGTCTTGTATAGCTGTTGCTACTTGACTCTGTTGCTGAAGCTGACTGACACCTAGGCTGGCCTGAGACGAATTAAGCTTTAGGGGGAATGAGGGGGTCAGAAAATGCTAATGCACAATCTGTGTTAGCGGCCAACCCACTGATTACGATTGAATTTAGAGCAGAATTTCGGTACTCGCCGATTGCTGCCTCGCTTGGTCGACTCGTTGATCGAGATCGGCTCAAAATGAGAATGATGAATCCTTCCCCATGGGTTCATCGGACCCCAAGACAACTCTCCACTACTTCATACCTGTCTATTCGTCCATCTATCTGGTTGCTTGCCTATGCTGCGATACTGCCATACGCATAAGGTACCATTATATATATATATATATATATATATATATACATTTGTCCTGCTGCTCTTCATTTGCCTGTGTATGCGTATGTGCGCTAGCATACATGTGTGTAGTGGTTCTTTCTGTGGGTCAGCAACCTGCAAGAACTACAAAAACAACAGCAACACAAACGGCTGCAACTGCCCCTGCAGCTGTTCTGATCGTCAAGTAGTTCTTCTTCTAGGTTCGCGTTTGGGTTTGCCTCCTGAGTCTCGTAGCCTCCTGACAGCTGAGTCTGTCTTCCTGTCAGTTCGTTCCGCCTCTCTCTGTCTTATGTTGTTCTTTTCGTTGCTATTGTTGTTGTTGTCGTCGTCGTCGCAGAAGTAGTCATTTTCTCTATGCATTATTTAGGCAGGCCTAGCCGCTGACGGAATGGTTGGTTGGTTGGAAACGCTGATCGTGGATTATGCATCAATCTGTTGCATCTAGCTGGCATACATACGCCCGCCTGATGGAGAATGCCTCGCCGAAGCCCCAAGCACTAGCGCAGCCGACTTCGAGACGTTGGCTCTCCTCTGGAACGAAGCAAACAACCGAGTTCGCGAGACAAGGATATATATATATATATATAAAGAGAGAGAGAGAGCGCGCGCGAGAGAGAGATAGAGAGAACGCACTACAACAAAATTGTGGAGCAGTGGTGGCACTATGGCTGCACGCCAGTCGATTACATTGATCATGTGAACGATACAAGGGACGAAAAAGCGTCACCAAGCATACATACTCAAGAGACTCGTGCTCGCTCCGTTTCTTCATTGGCCTTAAGTTTGCTTTAGAGGCAGGTCACTGCTCGTCGTCGTCGTCGCTGTTGTTATCTTAGTGATGGTCGGTAAGTAGTTTGTCGCCATGGGCAGAGGGCCGTTGGCCAAGGTAGAATCGTTCGTCGTCGTCGTTGTCGTTTGGACCTACGTAAAGTTTTCAGGCTCACCCTTAGGCAAGATTTAACGTCTACGGAACTGTTTTTCACATTGCTTCATAGACGGACTACCCCCATAAATAAAATGTGCAACGGTGGGGCTCGAACCCGCGCACCTCATATGTGTCTCCTCCGGTTGCCAGACGCAGACTTAATGCACCACGCCACCGGGCTCGACGTCTTTTGGACCTAAGTCTAGCCGGGTCTAGCGCTAGACTTCGGCTGGCTAGAGTTAGAACCAAACTCGACAGCCCAACGAGGCTGTCAGCTGGCAGAGTCGTTCATAGTGGCGGTGACGGCGAGTGATGACATCGCAATTTCCGCTTTGACGCCAACAGAAGAACTATCGCCACCGCCGGCTTCGAGAGGCAAAAGCTCTTCTTCTTATGAAATCGTCGTCGTTGTCGTCGTACATTGTACACATAGTGTTGCCGTGGACATCTATCTTTTAAACTTTTTTCGAGCTGACGCTCAGCCAACATTTAACCTCCACGGGTTTGCGTTTGCATTGCTTCGTAAAACGGACCCCATAAATACAAACGCGCAATAGTGGGCCTCGAACCCACGCTGCACCTATGTGTCTCCTCCGGTCGCGAGGTGCACGCGAATATACCGACCACACCATCAGACGCGCCGCCGTAGACATTTGCTGTCATCGGTCTAGCAACTAATCGATCTGTTCTATCTGTATTTCTGACTGTATGTTTATCTGCACGTCAGTTTGGAAATCCAGCTGGTTTGCCGGTTGTAGATTGTCCACAATCATCTCCACGTGATGCCATCATATCCGTGGCGGAGTTTTCTCATAAGAGCGAGAGCCGTAGCCAACTTTCGTGGGGGTTTCGTGAGGAGCGCTGGCTAGCCTAGCGAGACTCCTCACGTTGACGCCCTGAAGTCAACTAAGCACGTCTATGCAAGCAAACATCTCCGCTCAAACGTGCGCCAGGGCTTGAGCAGTCCATGGTAGTTAGTCGTTAGATGCTCGCTGCTTGCTATTCGTCGATGTAGCTCCCAAAACTAAGAGAATTAATCGTAGTACTCGTAGGTAGGAGTAAAATGAATCGTGGTAGTGGTGAAGTAGTAGTAGTCGAAGAGGCAATACTAATATAGAAGTAATAGAAGTCGAAAAAGAAGAAGAATAATAAGCTGTAGGAGAGCAGGATCAGTGAGCTTAAAGTAGAAGTCGCGCTACTCGCAGACAGGTGACAGACGCGCTACAGACAGAGACGCGCTAAGACACAGACGAGCTCATCATCATTGTCATCATTATTGTCGTCGTTGTTGTCGACCATCGCCAATCGTGTCAGTCTTATTAGAGAGATACGAAGAAGATGAACCACAAAAAGATGAAGAGTAAGATGAAAAACGAAGCCAACGATGAACGAAACACGACGAGCAACAACAACAAATCGACCGCCGAGCTGGCTTCGTTTCGTCTGCTCGCGCTCTCGTTGTTTGCGCGTAATTGAATTTCTACGACGTTTTCCTTCGTCTTCATTAACAGCGGTAGGCAGAGAGAGAGAGAGATAGGGGACAAGAGCGGGGGGAGCGACTGAGGCACAAAGAGAGAGGGCTAGAGCGACTGAGGACAAAGAGAGAGGGAGAGCGACTGAAGGCGGAAGATACGAAAAGCGAATGAAGGAAAAAGTGAGGTAAGAGCCACTGAAGGACAGAGAACTGAAGAGCGACTGAGAGAGAGAGAGATTAATGGGGGGGGGGAGCATGAGGAAACGAAGCGAGAATGACCAACGAAGCGAGCAAACAAAAACCTCAAGAGCCAAAGAAAGAAATAGCAGAAAAGAGAGAGATACAGAGACAGAGAGGGGTGCGGGGGGGGGGGGGGCTCTAAACGGTCGGTACGATCTAGTAGTACTTTGCGTCGACAGATAGCTGGCTGGCTAGCTTAAGCCCAAGTGATAACTACCGGCAAGCCGAACACGGCTTACAGGCTCGCTTCGGTAATCGGCTGTACAAGTGCGGCTCTGAAGGTCGTCGGCCTCAGCGTCTTCTTCTGCTTCTTCTTTGTCTTCTGCTGCTGCTAGTGTTTCTTCTGCTTATTCTCCTCTTTCCCTCCTGCATTCTCTTCCACTGGTCGGTGGTGGGCATCGATAGATTTTTGTTTAAGTAACGACATCGTGACGCAGCGCTTTCATTCGGTCGCTGATGAAAACTTAGTTTATATATTTATAAATATATACAGCCATGTATGTTGAAGTGTTTTTACGAACCTGCGCTTTTTATCTATACAGGCTCACACACATATCACTGCACATTAAAGGTGTATGCTTTTCTATACTCTTTTAGCTTTGCTTTATTTTGCCCCTGCCTATTCGCGCGATCGCTATCGTTTGCTCTGTTGTTGATTAACGATAATTACGGAATATTTACGTTTTCCAACATCTGGAGCAGAACCGATGTTTGATCTTGTTGTTTCTGCTTCTGTTGCTGCTATGCCGCCGCCGCCACCGGTCAACAGTTGTTACTTTTCGTAATGTGGCCATGGCTCGTCGATAGGATAGCGTGCATGCGTCGTCGATAGCGTGGATGCGCAGGTAGTATTGCTAGATTATCCACGCAATGTCGTGCAAATGTCTCATTGCTTCATGATTGTTGTGGATTAATTTTACTGCTGATTGTTGTTACTGTATTCATACCCTAATATAGGTGAAATATCCGTTGTTATTCAAAACAAAATTTGTTCTTTACTGTTCTAGCGTTGTTGTTCGTATCGTTGTTGTCCTTATAGTTGTTGTTGTCGTTATTGTTGTTGTTGTTGTTGTTGTTACTGTTGTTGTTCTTGTTGTTGATGTCGTCGTCGTGATTGTTGTGGAGTGGTGTGGTCGTCCTCATCGTCGATCTTACTCCAAGCGCTCATTATTTTTTGGTCATGGTCAGCGCTGCCGTTGATGTTCTTTTCGGCGTCGCTGATTGCCGACAATCGTCGAAGTCGGCGGCGGTGGCGGCATCGGCGAACCGCCACGATAACCGAGGTGATATGCCACCATGCCAGCGACCGAAACGAGTCTCGGCAGAGTTTCCTATTAGCTTTGTTGTTGTTGTTGCTGTTGTTTTTGAAGCTGTTGTTGTTGCTGTTGTTTGAACTGTTGTTTGTTGTTGTTGTTGTTGAGGGGAGCGTCTCGCTCTTCAACAAACTCAGCTTTACGATGTTGTCAGTCAGACAAACAGACAGACAGGCTGGAGCGCGGGTGGGCAGTTGACTACGATTTGTCAATGATAAGTAGACTGGTCTCGGACTCGGACCTCCTGCGTCTGGAGCATCCGCCGCACCTCGTTTGCTGATTGGCTTCGTTCGACACGTTTATATATATATATATATATATATATATATATATGCATATACATATCTACCTCGGCCTACGCGCTTTATAGTAATGTGACACCCAGACCTAACGTACTCCGCTACGGCAATAATCAGATTCGCTTCTGCTAATCAAAGTGATCATCATCATCATCATCACATCGCATTTATTATTGCTCCGATCACATTACGACGACGATGATGCAGCACGATGGAAACGAAAACGACACCAGAAGCAGAGGTAGTAATTAATCGTTCTCCGTAGTTTTAGTTAATCGTCCTCTGTAGTTTTAGTTAATCGTCCTCTGCAGTTTTAGTTAATCGTCCTCTGCAGGTTTAGTTAATCGTCCTCTGTAGTTTTAGTTCAATCGCCTTCGTGTTAATAGTTCATCTCTCTCGTAGTAGCATGTTCATTTGTCCTACTAGTGAAAGTAGTAACCGTGTTCGTAGTAGCCAGCCCAGCAGAGACACCAGTTGCTGTTTGTTGATAAACTGCCGCAGGAGATTGCGGACCCACGCAGGGTGCTCTGCTGCCGTGCATAGACATATACTGGCCTACTACAGTAACATAGTCGTACAGAGTATTAGGAGTTTGCGAGTCCTTTCGGCCCGTGCCTACGAAGCACGGGCCGATCTTTTTTACAACCCTAGCTGGAAAGCGCATCCAAAGAGATGATTCCTGCGGAAGAGACGGGGTTTTGATGCAGCGTAATCGAGTGCTGCTTCCAATAGGTGGGCACAGGGAGCCTCGGTCAGGCCTACCCTTAAGCATAAACGTTCCGCTTGACAAATGATACTACTATTAGTTGGCTACTTGTAGTCCTTATAGTTGTATTGTATTATTTTATAATTGTTAGAAGACAGCTACGACTGACACCAGTTTATTCTTGATTTAACAAGTCGTTATCAATCGTACTAACAGTGGGCCCCTCAGTGATATATATATATATATATATATATATATATATATATATTAACCAAGACTTAAGAAAACAAGATCTGCTTAGTCAGTCACGTGTAGAACAAACTGTGAATGATTTTGTTGTATTACTGATGCCGTTAGTGCTGACGTACTTGATGCTGTTGCTAGTAACGAGCAGTGGGAACGTTTGTGTTGTGGATGATATCGTTTGTTTGGATCGCTAGCGAGCGGCGATGATACATTGAAGGTCTCGGTTTGGAAATACATTTGTTACTGTTGTTCTCCATCTCACACACATATATATATATATATATATATATATATATATGTATATACGCTGCCAGATGGGCTACGCGCTAGGCTGACACTGTTTAGCTAACCTGTGATTTGCTACAGTGGCGCTCGGCTAAATACAACCTGATAGGCACCTTCCGAGACCGGGGTCACCTCTGGCACGCACTACGCTATTTGTGCCGACAGAGCAACACAGATGAGAGCGAGCGAAACAGACAGACACAGAGGTGTAGAGACCAAGTTAGAACGTAGAAAGTTCCTTCCCTTCCGCTTGTTCGCCTGTCGATGGTACCTTTGGGATTCACTCTCTGTATTTCTTTCAACAGCCCTGCCAGTTGTACTAGTACCATTGTTGTCTTATTGGTAGAGCTGTAACAGCAGCCGTGGCCGTCTGGTTGTTGCTGGTGTTGTTGTTGTTGTTGTAGCTGCCATTATCGTCCTCAGCATCGACAGACGTTTTGACAGCCAGTCGGCACACGAGCGAAATTTCCGTTCCCTACCGTATCCAGTACATGGTTGTTCCGAGGCATTTATTGGGGCTACGCGAAGCGAAAAAAAACCAGATAGCAAGTTGACGCAAGAGAATAAGATAAAGAGAGGGAGAGAGAGAGGAGAGAGAACAGGAGCAAGATAATGTTAAGGGTACATCGCTGACTCGGGCTGCTGGAGAACGCTTTGCAACAACGAAACCTCCGCTCAGTCCCCACAAAGTCGCAAGGACAAAAGGTCAAACGAGCGATTCTTATGAAGACGGCTCCGCCTACGGCTTTTCTGTTGGCGATCGTGCACTGGTGAGAGAGGTTACGTGCACCCGCAGGTTTGCTTACCTGGCCGCCTGCGTCCTTGTCTATTTCGTCGTGTTCGTTGTCTAGCCGCTCGGACGGCCGGGCGTGATCGCGTGCGTATTTTATATCCGCATGCGCGGATAAACAACGGAAAATTGGACAGAGAGGCGGCTGGTACGCCGCACCAGTGTCCGTCCTCTATCCGTCCGTCTGCGTCCGCCACCGTGTTTCACGCAGCGGCCGTGGCGGCCAATTTGGCGGCGCCAGCACCGCCAAATTGGCGTCTCTGGCGCCGCCAATTCGGCGGTCGCGGCCTGTTTGTACAGGGCTGCGGAACGCAGCATGCGTCGCTGTTACTACAGCTGCTCGTAGTCGCTCGTATTGCTACAACGACATAGCGGCAACCAAAGCAGCAGCAGCAACAGCAAAGCGGCCGCTCCTATTGCTCCTAAAATCCGCTTGGTCAGTCTGCTGCCTCAGATGTCGCGCTACTTCTGCTGCTGCTGCCGCCGCCGCTAAATCGGCGGCTTTCCACACTCTTGGCCCTCCCGGCCGAAAGCCGTGACGCTTGTTTGTTTTCGCTCTTATGTTTCTCTCTCTCTCTCGCTCTCTAGCGCTCCCCTATTCATTACCCCATTCTCACTGCCTCTTTTCAATTACCCTCGTAAGCGCGTCTTGGGGCAAACGATTGGCCCGCCGATGGTGGTGGCCAATCAGCACGCCACTAACTCAAGCGGAAGGCAGTTAGATTAATTGCTATACAAGCACTTTGTATATATATACTTACGCCGAGATACCCAAAGCATAGCACTCACCGACAGACTCTACATGTGCAGAACAGCGACGAAACAAACATATGTAGGCTTAAAAAGAAAGCCGACGGACACCAATCAATGAACAGAAACTGCTTCGGGTGACTATGCACTGAGATACATACATATCGATGCATGCATGTACATATATGTTGTATATATGTTACGTGTATCTATATGTGTACGTGAAGCCATGCATATTCATACACAGAGATACAAACGAGTCTCTACACACACATCTATACACAGGCAATACAAGAAGCAATTACAATTATGTTTACTTCACTCAAATTGAGTATAATATACATTTCAAAAATGTTTCTTCATGTTGCTCTATCTTCTTCACGCTTCCGACGAGAAAAGTAGTGCAGGATTTTCGGTCCAGCGCTGTGCATTCCACTGCATGGTACTTGGCACACCTCTGCAGGCAGAACCGGCAGGTGCACAACTCGTACTCCTCGTGAAAGGTTGCGTTTGAACATACCAGGTAGTGATAACCATGCACTATGTACCTGGTGTATACGTGGCGATACAAGAAGCAATACAGAAGGAAAAGTCGACAACTCTGTGCCCCTTATACGACCAGATCGGTCAGTTGTCTTCAGTTTCCTTCTTCAGCGTGTGCTCAGGTCTTAACAGGATTTAGGGTTTTATCCGCGTTTCACTGCGCCCATCTCCTTTACTGTTTGTACCATATTGGTTAGTCCAATACTGCACCTGCTGGTGCTATAATGGTTAATAATATAATTATTGCAAAAGATGATATACATCCATGATGCTGTCGTCCGTGTGTCTATTGTTGTAATTCATTACTCAGTGGATGATGTCGTTGAATTTAAGCTGTCACGCACAGTACTCATACAACAGCCGTTGTTTCACTATAGAGAGGAGAATAGTGCGTGGGAAGGACTGAGATGAACGTGGTGCCTGAGAACAAAGATTCAGTCCAAAGCGATGCAGGTAGAGCTAAGCAATATACTTTCGACGCAAGGTAGGGGAGGCAAATGTCCAAAAGACGCGTCAATCTCAAGGGCGGTGAAAAAGAGGCTAAAGAAAAGGAGTAAAGAAGAGTTGGGGAAGATGGGAGATCCTGTATGTGACGTTCTTTGAGTGAACAACCACAAGATTTAATACAGACTATGAACGGATAGATAAACATGGTGAGTCTGTGGTCGACCCATAGGTATTGTGATGAGGTCGTGCTACTCAATCGAAGTGCGTGCTACTTCGACCACCCGATGTCTGCCAGCAGTCTCTCCTCGTCAGCGTATCTTATCACGTATTCGTGGCAAAAGGCAATAACTCAACCCACGTTCCTGTTTCAATACGACCGCAACAGTATTTAAATACAAATGTGTTCCTTATTAAATACTGCTGCTATAGGTATTTCACTCCAAAAAAAATTTAGACTGCTGTTGTTGTTGCTGTGGCCGCTTCTATCGGGCAGATTACGTGTAAAATTATGTCTTGTAGTTACGTTATACCGTTGATGATGTGACTAACACTAGCTATATTTGTTGTTTGTGTATATTTGTTATTCTGCTTAGGGACGTCAGCAAATGGACTTCGTCTGACCGGGAAGAGCACATCCAAGGAACACCTCACTCGAAAATGGAATGTAAGTATGATCGTCCAACTCGTATAGATATCGATATGAATATAATTATTAATATTTTACATGTCAATAGTAATTATTAGCATAATTATACTTTGGAGTAACCAATTGTCTACTGGCCTAATTGTGATCATATGCTGTCCAACCCAGGGGTAGTCGACACTTAACTTGAAGGCCCTGTTTAAGTTGTGCTCAAAGTTAGGCCTAACAATTTTCTGTGTCCCGTGTGCGCACTTTCGTGCATTTCCAGTTAAGCTGCATGTCAAGAAACAACTGCAGAACTTCACGAAGTCGAGCGGCGAGACACTGAAGCTACGCTGCGATTTTGGCGGAGTTCCAAACAACGCCAAGCTGAAGATCACCTGGTTGAGGAATGATGCCTCACTCGATGACTATGAGGACGAGCGAATTGTCATTCGAAACGCTGGATTGCATTCGACCAGATTGCGGATCTCCGATCTCGCTTACCTCGATTCCGGCTTCTATACGTGCCACGCCGAGAGTGACGACCATCAGTACGGATCTGCGGAGTCGACGAGCATGGTCAAAATTAAAGCTCCTATGGGTGAGTGTTGTCACACACTCGTACACAATGTAGCATTTGTCATCGTGGGCAGCCGATGGATCATGGTCATTTGTGGGGTCGTTCGATATATGATTTTCTCTTCATCTAATACTTGAGAATATTAATTAGTGGCCACTAGTTGCATTTCTCAGTGCAGCCGAATCGATTCGGGCAAAAGACGAAATTGAGCAGTTGTTTCCGCGATTCAATTTTGTCGACCTTTCATTTCTCTCGCATTTCGTCGGAAATGGAGTAGCTCTTCGACTCCGGTGTCGTCGATACGTTCAAGCATTCTTAAGTGGGACGGCCGCGGGACTTAAAGCGGTTCGGGTTTCTGCGCAGAAAACATGCCTGTGATGTACCACCGCCTGTGTTTGGAGGTCTAGCAGGAGTTTGCAAACGCTGCAATCAATTATTCAATGTTTGCTAGTTCCGCACTATATAGACTTAAATGACTCGCTCAATGGTTAACTATTGATGTGGCGGTTAACAGGATTACTGCGTGGCTAACAGGATTATCAACACGTTTGATCTAGGCTGTCTCATTAGAATAGTGTATGGTCTGGCCGTGAAGTGGTAACTTGTGGTTCGATGTCATCCCTTTGGGATATTGCAATAAAATTAACACAACTGGACAATCGTCCAGTGGCGGTTAGGCGTATGGCAGTCCTTATTAGTTGTTCTCCGATGGCCGTAAATTAAAATGATGCGCTATTTAGACAGTGGCATCTGATTGTACGCATCAAAACTGTGTTGGGTATATTGAAACAGATGCGTTACTGCATCTAAGGAAGTCGTATTTTGTTCATAGCCACGCATTCTGTATCAGGTCCATTGTGCTACCGTTTTAAGATAACGCTGCATCGCTGCAGAGCGAAAAACATATATTTAGTCAGTATCAGCTCCATCATAGCAAATCAGACGTGTTTACCAACGAAGATAAGGTTTTCCCACCTGCGTTTAGAGCACCTGTTGGGCACACCTGATGGATACAGTCTCAACGAGACATATCTAAAGGCCGACTGTATTTGTTATATATATATATATATATATTTATATATCTGAAGTTTGATGGAGTAGGTGCCGGCGACACTGATACCAAAAACGGCAGAGGTTTGACTTGTCGCGAGAGTTAGGCACAACATAACTTTGAGCACAGTTTTTGTCTTCTACCGTGATGTCCCACTATGCAAGTGTGTTGGTTTTTGCTTTCGTTTATAACGGAAGAAGAACGGAGAGCAAATGGTTATTTGTAACCAGGGGTCTTCAAATGGGTTTCACCTAGATCCCGTGCCCCTCGAGGACGCACAGTTTGTGTTGTGTGGAACCTGTGAGTCAAAGGATCCCAACGTACTCCTCACGAATGAACGTGTATGTGTACTACAGTGGAGTTTAGTGAAACTGTGGAAATCACACACGGGGCTCCAACGAAGGGTCGCTTGAACTCCACGCTAAACGAAGAGGTTAACGTGAAAGAAAGAGATGGAGCACGGAAAGAGCCGAAGAACAAGAAGGCACGGTTGACGAAAGACGAAGGTCAGCTTGTATAAACAAAGCCGACCCGTGACAGGGCCACTGGAGAGGACGGCAAGGGCAGCCTCTTCGGTGCTAAGCGCAGCGCCACAGCAGCTGAGATTAACAGCAACGGCAGCAGTGACGGAGGCAACAATAACAACAACAACCCCACTATCCTCGAAACAGACGAGCCGATGGATGATAGCACGCCAACGGCAAGGGAAGCGGCAAGGTCTACAACATCGTCAACGGATACTACTGCAAAGGCGAGGAAAGACGAGGAGGACAACGTTGGCTTTGCTACCGTCCAACGGAGAACGAGCGGCAAGACAAAGCTTCGTATGCAGAAAGGTTGCGCAGCTGATGAAGTGGGTAATCTCGAAGTGTACAATCTCGAAGCGTACGTCGCTGAAGAAGATCTTCTGCAATTTGGTTATACAACCGATCGGGTACGTGGCAGACCAAGCCTTCTGCCGGAGCAGTTCAGTTTCCGGTGAGGTCAGGAAATGCGTGATGCAATCCATGCTCTTCAGTCAGAAATAGAACGACCTATGAGCCTGGAGGCCATTTGTACACAGTCTTTATAGACTTCATCAAGACCGTCGACAAGGCCTGCCTGCGTCGTGTACAAAGAGATTGCTACCCCGGGGAGGAGCCACTGCCTGCCTCGAAACGACATGCCGAGAGCAGCTGGCAATAGTATAAGTGTCAATGTGATGTATGCATACTCAGTTTGAATGAAATAAATGCGATGATGATGATGATAAATTTGAGTAAACCAGTTTGAGCTAATCTAAGTTCACATATCTGTCTATGTACCTACATACTTATACACACACACACACACATACATATATACACTCATATCATACGTATATCAGCAAAGTCATCTAAAATCGTTAGCCGTCAGGCATCGGTGCAGCGTGAGCGCGCGGCTGTACTTTTGCTTCGGGTCTCCCATCACGGGAGACGCAATCAGTTGCCTCCGACCTCCGACGTCGTCAAGGACGATGAACACCGCGATGACGGTGGTTTCGGTGACAACCAGATCGAGTATTATAATGAATGACTTGGAATGGTCTTCATATCTAGACATTATCTCGCCCACCGGGTCCGCTCGGGAAGGGATATGACCGGTGTGAGTGACTTGCTTATCTCGGTGCATCTGGTGTGTGTGTATGTGACTCTGTGTGCTTTTCTGCCTTCATTTAGCGGCTTTTTCGATGTGTGGCTGTGTGGTGTTGTTAGCGTCTGTTCCTTCAGCGAGGTTCACGTTTGTCTATCTACCTACCTACAACACACAGGTACACACAACACACACACACACACGGGTGTCCCGCGTATAAGTCAATGTCATATCAACAGCATCATTCGTCAACTGCGGTTACACACCTCTCTTCCCTGTTCCTACGATTCGTCTTGTTATTACTACTACGACGATTTTTGATACTAGGTTTTACTTGTTCTAGCTTGTCTTTTACTACTACAACTAATTTTGCTACTACTGTTACTACTACAGTAGTACCACGAATATCAATGAGGCCACTAACTTCAGGCTTTCTCAGCCAGCCGTCCTTTCCTCCCCTTTCGTGTGGCCCGTTAAGCAGCCCCAATGCAGCCGTTCCGGTTAACAACAACAACAAAAACAACAACAACAACAAAAACAACAACAACAACACGACCAACAACAAGAACAACAACAACAACAGTCGCTCCTTAGTTCCGAGTTGACGCTGTCTTCTCCACCCAGGGGAGGGGGGGGGGGTGGGGGGACTTCCTCCTCCCCCTCCTCCTTCACAGATCATCATCGTCTGCTATCATCGTGATAAACGCGGTCGGCCCGCCGACGGTCGGTCATCTTGGTGACGGGCGACCCTTGACGCGCGTCGGCCGCCGTTATTACGCCACTAATTGAAGGAACGATGGCGGAATAAGGGAGAAGACACACGCACACATGTTCACATATTTACACACGACTAGTAAACGACGAACGAAACAAACTCTGCGCGTATGAAGTGAACATGATGATCGATTGTTGTGGCGACTTGCGCTGTGTGGTGGCAAAATGGATGGAACCCTCTCTGTTGCTCGCTGATAAATATAAGACACACACACACAGAGACACGCATATACACACGGTCAAGAACGGGAAGTGGAGCGCCATGATTAAAGTACATATATATATATATATATATATATATATAGAGAGAGAGAGAGAGAGAGGGGGGGAGAGAGAAAGGTCGAATGGAAGAGATATAGCGACGTCCGATAAGGATGCGAATATAATGATGAAACACCAGCGGAGATTAAAGATGCTGTCGATACCTGCGTCTCTGTATCCTGCATAGGCGTCTTGGGTTTCCTCAGCCAAAAAGGTCGAACTGGTGAAAGTCCACAGAAACGCCACCCATTACCTGTATTCTTCGTTGAGCCGCTCTTGCGACATTTGACTTAGAGGATCCCCTTGCTACTGATTGCTCATGTGATATTGCCTTTCGTCGGATCCAGACAGACCAGTGGTGGCCAGTGAGCGTCTGTAAGATCACTTTTATACATATATTTATTTGTTCGACTATCTCAGTACATTTTTGCGCCATATATTTCTGTGGAAAACATCTTATTTTTTGTCTCTCTTTGTTTTTATTTGTTATCGATTTTTGACTGTGACCACTCCCAACGTTGCTGCTGTTGTTGTTCTGACTGCCGTTGTCGCTACAGTTTTGACAGTATTAGAGATTCTAAAAATGTTATAATAATTTGATGCATTAAATGTTCATAACCTGTTTATGGCGCAAGTCTTTGTCGTTTAATTTTACGTATCGTATGCATGCATCATACACTGCTGCAGTCCGCGCTGTTTCCCTGTTTTGTGTCCTCGAGTAAGCTGTCATCATAGAATCTGATCAGTGTTGCCGATTCAACACCCACCTTATGATTGTACTTTATCACTCTGTGACACGTCGTTCACTCAACAGAACCGTGACAACCGCTGCAAGAAGTTTAGAAATTGCGGTCCAATCATAAATTGCTTCTGCTTTGAGCAAGACAAATAAGTACACACGTATATAACAAGTATTAAATATTGTTTAATGTCTAATTATTTCGCTTAGCTAGCCAAGTTCGACGTTGCCAAGTGGCGCGTGTTTAAATGTATTTTTCTTGCGTAACAATAATAATAACATTAATAATAGTCGACTTCGTGGCCTCCAACGGCATCACCACGCGCTTTTGCGGACGTCTTCTCTGTAGCGACTATTGATCATCCTGTGCCGCGTTTTGACTAGAAGCCAAGTTAATACTTGATGTAGTTCCTATTCGATACTGTGCGCACTTGGCGCCAGCACTCCTGGTAGTAGATTGTACATAGATCTATCGCTATTTGAGTCAAATCTTGGTCCCCCTAGCAACTCTATCGCACACAACTCCTCCTAGCTCAAAATGAGATATACGTTTTAGATTTCGAGTGCAAACATACGCGTGAAATTCGGCTAAGATACGCATCTTGCGTGAAAACAACGGTACAGTATAAATGATACTGATCATCGCCGCGTCATTCCTAGTGACAAGGTGCGCATTTAGTTGGTTGCTGGTTGTTTTTTATATTTAAAACAAATATTGTGTACATTTTTGTAACAAGTAAATGTCTGTAGCGCCGGTTAAACGTGCATTCGATAGAGCATCGCTGTGAGCATGATTTTGCTTACCTCGACAAGCCCGTTGAAGGCTCGTCAAGAAGTTCTGTTAACTTCTGTTGGTTGCAATCTCTGTTTGAAGAGACGATTCAGCCCACATCGTATGTCAATGTTAGGCTGAAGCAGACCTTACCTTAGTCCTCACTGAATTATTCATGAATAATATTTGTTATATTTGAATAGCATTTTTATTATGTCAATAATTAATTATGGATAATATTTGCGTTTTTATCGCATTATAAGATGTTTCCGACGACCAAATCCGTGTTTCCGACCGAATGAAGTCATTTGCGAAGACCTTCAGTGGTCACCAACATTGATCAATGTGCAGTAGCTAAACTCTAAAGGGAGCACATAGCAGAGGCACTAGGTTATATTCCGATATTTATATTACGTCAAAAAAATAACTTATATTGTAGTTGCAGTAGTAGTAGTAGTAGTAGCCGTGATTATAACACGGTCATACGCCGCACATTTTCTGGCTATAGAAAACAATTTCTGTACGCAGTTATAGGCAGACGTCTTATTATGTGTCTGTGCATCGTGCAGTCAAATCGATAGACGAATGAAAGGTATGTATGATTATCCATGGTCTCGAATTATAAAAAAATAAATGCTCTTTTTAAACAAGTGAAATAATTGATTGACAGACTAACGAGCTAACGGGCCGCGTTCCGCGGTTTTTTTTTTCACTTCCTAAAAGCTTTTGGTAGTTGCCGTATAACCATTATTAACGTTCACAGCAGCAGCAGCCGCAGCAGTAGTGGTTAAAGTAGTAATGAGTTAGCAGTGATGACGACGGATGCAGTCCCTGGACGAGGGACTAAAAAATATATAAATATATTTATATATATATATATATATATATATATATATATACATATGAGAAAAGTCTTACTTCAGGCGGTAGTTTGTTGTGACTGACCGACGACGTTCGCGATGACGAGTGTAAAGGCGACCATGCTGTGATGGTGGTCCCGCATTTATTTTCATTTGACTGCGGCGGCGGCGCCACGTACACCTCGGCACAGCGGCCCAAACAGTGTGTATTTTGTGTGGACGGTCGGAGTGGGGGGGGGACGTTTGCAAACCCCATGGTCGGTTGCCGTTCGGGGCGGGGGTTTACCCGTGGGGCACCGATGACGATGGCGAAGTCGATATGCGACGAGGAAATAACAGGACGAGGTGGTTGACAGCTTCGTGCGTGTCATGTGATGATATGTCTGCGTATGGATATGCTTCGTGTCCATCTGTCTCCTCGGCTCCAACGATGAGCTAAACTTTTTCGCGTTCGCTGCTTATCCCGCCCTCTCGTGGCTGTCTGGTGCGATTCTAACTCAAACGCTTCTGTCTCGTTGACAAGTCGTGGGGAAGGAGTCCGGGTCACATCTGGAAGTTGGCCCGTTATGCTGCTTACAACTAAATGTTTACATCCGACTGAAACCTCTCAAGGCGAGCCCCGTATATGTGGCTCTCCCATGTACAACCGCGTAGACCTTTCTTTTATTTCGTCGAGATGTGTCGGCAGAAGCCCGAGGGGAGATGTTCGAGGCATAGTTGCACCCATTTTGTTTGGTGTGTGGGCTGGACATATGAGAAGACTATTACATGTCACCATTTCGTCAATTTGAGGCAACTTTAGCATGCACATACTGGATCTACTCGGGGGCTTTCTCCGGCAGAGGAATGTAACAGCAGCAAGGCTCAATGCTCAACCCGATTTAGTGCGCAACAATCAAGCACGAAGAGAGAATTCGATCGACCCGAGTAGGATTTGATCTTAGACATGGTAACGCATCAGTTTTTAGAACTTTGAGGGAGCGAGCCGCCTA
Source organism: Dermanyssus gallinae (assembly GCA_003439945.1). Taxonomy (NCBI): domain Eukaryota; kingdom Metazoa; phylum Arthropoda; class Arachnida; order Mesostigmata; family Dermanyssidae; genus Dermanyssus; species Dermanyssus gallinae. The sequence continues at coordinate 85,564 of QVRM01004035.1, read as the reverse complement.
AGCCAAGCTACGCGCTACTTACAAGCAACTATTTTACACCGCTACGACAAATACTGCCGGTGGCCACCGACTGTTGTATAACGACAACGACCACGACGACGTGTGCTAATCGTGAACGAATCGCCACTGCTTTACATCCCCGAATGAGGTGTATGTAGTCTTCTCCCCCGGCCCATACCCCACGATTTTGTTCCTTCTCCCGTTCTCCTGTTCAGGCTTCTACGTTCCGCTCTCTCCATCTCTGTAGGCGTCTCTCTTCCTCTCTCTCGCTACCCCCTGTCTCGATATCCCCCTTCTCTCTGCATTTTTGACACACTCGCTCTCTTCCTTTCTGTTTCGTCATTTTTTTTCGTTGTCGTCGTCGTCGTCATCGAACCGAGGAAGAACAACGGCGACGCCACAAACGCGAACCGCTGTTGTCGGTTCGTATCCCCGTCGGTTGCCGCCACCGTCGCCGTGGGGTTTCTGCGTGGTGCTTTTGTTGTGATGGTCGCCGTGCCTTCGTCGAGGTCTTCACCTACTCCTCCTCCTCCTCCGTCGTCTTCCCCTCCTCATTCTTATTTCCCCCCGATGCCTCCTCCCGACGTCGACGTCTCTCCCGTCGTGATGGGATGGTCGTGCTGGTGACTGGCGGTGGTGGTGGTGGGGAATCTGTCACGATTGCCACCGCCATCATGATCATCATGGCCTTCATCATCACCATCATCATCACCATCATCATCATCATCATCACTATCATCGTAATCACTAGTAGTATGAGTATGATCGTCATCACGCCATCAGCAACGTCACCACCATACACCATGGCCAGATCCATTGGCATCACATGGTTTCGCTGTTTGTTCAGTAGCGCTTCATTGGTCTCGGCGTCTACGAGTGTCTTTCTATAAACGTATCTATCTATTTCTCTGTCTTTCTGTGTGTGTGTATCTCTCTCTCTCTCTCTCTCTCTTGAGATCTAGCAAAGATAGATACATATCCCAAGCCGCTACACGTTACGCGTACGGGCCGCGAACTGCATGTTGGATCAACAACTGTCATGCGCTGCTACTGTTGCTATTGTTGTTGCTATTCTTGCTGCTGCTTCCACTACTATTCCTGTATCATGCGAACGAGTGAGTGAATACATGAATGCGCCTTAACTCTGGCTGACAGGAATTTGTCTAACGCTCACAAATATATATATATATATATATATATATATAAATAAATATACATACGTAAGTCTTTGTATGCGTACGTACGTATCGTGCGGTAGCTGGTATAGTCTGGGCTGCGCGAGCTAATGGCCGCCTGCAATGGATAGCAGTGGCGTCGCTCGATACTATCATCGACGACGTCATTGATGCTGCTGTAAGGATGGATGGTTGAACAGATGGAAAGATTAAGTCGCTACATCGTAAGTGAGTCCGAACCTAACATCGAGGATCGAATCGAGCTGTTGTGCTGCCCGAGTTGGCCTGAGTTTGTGGCGGCAAACTTTTCGTCTGAAAGCCTTTCGTTCGTGGCAGCAGTAGCAGTAGTAACAGGCCGCATCATCGCGTCGAGCTGGTCGAGGCGCCGCCGGTGGAGCGAGCGCCATCGCTATGAGCGACCTGTTTCGAGCGACCTACCTAACTCTTTTATTGATCTGTCTACGTGTAGCCGCAGCAGCAGCAGCAGCAGGCGCCTTTGTTGTTTGCATATCATCATCATCACGTCAATCATTTTCGTCACGCAAATACAACCCACTCGTGATACGGCACGCGAACCCACTGAAACAACCCCAGCCACACCACCGTACCCCTGCGCGAACGCGAGCACAGTTCCACAGCAGAACGGTTGTGCACGACTATCGCATAGCATGCACGTGCGTATGCATGTTTATGTGTGTGCATATATATATATATATATATATATATATATAGTCGAAGTACAGCTTTTTAGGGTTAAATTCTTCCTTCGTAATTAGACAAAGATCCCGTGTATTATTAATATTATTATTATTATTACTATTATTATTTATTATTGTTTATTGCTGTTGTTGCTATTGCTTATTATTACCATTATCAAGCACCAGCCATGGATTGGGTGCTGCCATAGACAACTGACTAACGAACTACTGTGCTTGAACCGGGAACTCTTCTTTGAGTTCTCAGCCGACTCACTCACGCACTCATGTGAGAGATGATGAATGACCGTAATGGCCGGTCCGTGGAGCGTGTGGGGGTAGAACAACGCACAGTTAACGCATCAACTTCACAATCGCCATGCTGGAGCGTTTCTGAGCTAGCTCAACACAAACTGGCTATTTCGGATGTCCACCAGCAGCAAGAGCAGGAACAACAACAACAACAGCAAGCATTATGACAAGTAAACTTTGACTATTAGCGTTCTCATGACCTTGGGGCTAAAAGTCCGCTTAGTCGACAGAGCTAGCGCCCACAAAGTAGCAATGGTGGTGATGATAAGGCAAAGTGCTGTCACTGCTCGTGAACGAATGTCTTGCACCATAATTTTCACAAGATAATTGTGTGCGATGTCAGCGAGCTCTGCTCCGGTTGCTCTCCGTTGTTGGCAGATAAAGATAACAGCGACAATGACAACAACAACAACAGCAACATTAACACAATAGGTTTGTAATGATGCGTAATTCGAACTCGAGTTCGCTGATTACGCGCATAAGAATTTAGGCACATGTTTGGGGTTTTTGCCTCTTGCTTTTGTCACAATCACAGATGCTCGTAGTCGCCTTCATTATCATTTCCATGTCCTCAAGTTTTAACAACACACAGCAACAACAAAATATCAACAACAACAAAAACAACAACAATATGAGAACAATACCAGCAATAAGAACAATAATGCGGCCTGAAGCCACAGCTCTGACATAAAGAGCGCGTGCGTCAACATCAGAAGCTTATCGATCTAGCTCATCCTGTTCTCTGTTTCTATCCGTACAGCAACAATTTCGATTTGCCGCCAAGCTGTCACATTGTTCATTCGGTGAACTGCCCGAACGTCGGCCGGTCTGTCTGTCAATCAATGAAACTTTCTTTCACGTTCATCGCTGGACAATAAACTCATTAGAGTTAGTTAGTCCGCAACGAAAAGCTAATTCCTTTTTAGTCCATGACAGGGTAGATAGATTGGCGAGCGTCTCATCGGACTACTTTGACATTTCCGCGCAACTGGTATTGTACTGATTTGACGTATTGAAGCAGCTTATCACGGCATGACTCAAAACGCCCTGGTCGGGCTGGCTCTACTGTGTTCCATCAATCGCGTATATATATATATATACATATAAGAACGCTGCTATGATTCTCCTGTTACGCCTTTGTCGGATTTACGAAGAAAAACGAGAAACGGCCGTCTACTATTAAACGTTCAGCTATATATATATATATATATATATATATACATATATATATATATATATATATATACAACTTGTGCCACTTCCATGCTCGAGTGCTCTATGTAAAATACGATGATGCTACCGATTGTTATCACGTGTAGCCTATGTATGAGTTAATCAATGGCTAATAAAGCATAATAATACAAATATTTTATGGCGAGAATAAACGTTCAATAAATATAAATATAAATATAAATTAAATAATATAAAATATAAATATAAATATAAATCTAAATTAAATATAAATTATAATATAAATATAAATATAATTACATTATAAATAGAATATAAAATATTAAATATAATATAAAGATAAAGTAAATATAAATATGATATATTCAGATGGTATAACAGAAGATGAAATCAACACCGTACCATCCTCGATTGTGTTGTTTTGGTTGTGCAAAGCTTTTTCTGAATCCCCACCCGCTGGTTTGGCTCTATCTGTGTGGCGGCGTGTCGATGAAGGCAGGCAGAGGAAGGGAAATGGATGGATGTATCGAGGCAAATAGGACTACCGCAAGGCAATGTTGTGGCAGGGCGGCTGGCTGGCTGACTCGCGTCCGCCGCTCAGCACGTGCTAATCCCTGAGGCTGAGCGTACACAACTGCGAGCAAGCCGGCAACTGAGGCGTTCAAACTGTATTCACATCGTCTCCTCGTCGCACTCGGCGTTAAACGTCGGATGAAAATGTCAGACACCTGACAGGTACCTGACGAAGCTGAAAAGCGCGAAAAAGGCCAATTGAAGGCTTTTCGCACGTTAAAAACTCAAGCGAGAAGAATCTGCGCTTATTATATATATATATATATATATATATATATATATATATATATATATATATATAAATATGCGGGGAGAAACGGAGGAAAGATTAGGAGTGGACTACAACGCTTGTTATGATCGAACATAGCTGCAATAACACTGATAATGAAAATAGTAATCACAATACAATGAACTAATTATTACTACCACCTGACGCATTCATTTAAATGTATCGCACGCTCACACACACTTAGACATTCATACGTGCACCCATACGGTCCGTCACATGCATACGTGAAACCACCACAACAACAACAACAACAACAACAACGATTAGACACAATAACACCATAACAATAACAAACACGATAAAACCTACAACAACAAAAATAAACAACAATAACAATAACCAAAACAACGACGACGACAACAACACAAGCAACAATAACCAAAGCAACAACAACGACGACGACAACAACAAAGCAACGATAACCAAAGCAACAACAACGACGACAACAACAACAACAGCAACAGCAACGACAACAACAACGACAATAACCATAATAACAACAACTGTCAGCCGCGCAGCGATGACCTCAGGGATCAGCAGTTGAAATTTTGACAGGCGACGGGCGGATGAATGGCCTGTATCTTGCCCTGTCTCTCTCTTCTGCTGGTTGTGGTATGTCGGGCGGTGGCGGCTGCTGCTGCTCTGCTGGTTATGCTGGTTCTGCTGGTCGTGCCAATACAAGTGGTGGTTAACGTCAGGTGGCTGCTATAGCAGCATAAATTCGATGTCCCAGCTCTGAACAGACAGTCGAATGGATGGACGGACGGGCGAGCGGGACGCGGCATGCTTAACGTGACGACGGTCGTCGTCGTCGTCGTCGTTGTTGTTGTTGTTGTTGTTGTTGTTGTCGTCGTCGTCGTCGTCGTCGTCGTCGTCATCATCATCGTCGTCGTCGGTGGTGGTGGTGGTGGTTTAAGCGGCCGAACCGTTTTCGTCGTCTGCTGTCGCTTCTGTCGTCGAAGCACGGAAGAACGACGTGCAATGCGGTACCCCCATTCCCCGCCCACCGCCCGCCCCCCCCCCTCCCCCCGCGCTCTGGCTACGTTCGACCGGCGTGCCATTACAGACTGCCCACCGGGACTTTGTTCCCCTCTCTTCCTCTTTCTCGCTCACTCTAAATATCGCCCCCTCTCTCGCTCCCCCAATCACCTTTCTCTTTCTCCCTTTTTCCCTTCTCTCTAGCTTTTCCTCACCTCGACCTAGTGATCAGACCAAGTGAAGAAGCGTAGCTCGTCATCCCGCACCGCCAAACGTCCGACGGCGATGTCTATAGTTATTCCTGCTGCTGCTGCAGATCATGACAATATTGATGATGATGTTGATGTGTTGTTGATGTTGCTGTTGTTGTTGCTGTTATTGTTGTTGACGTTGTTGCTGTCGGTCTTGTCGTCGTAATCGGCGTTGCTGCCGTTACTGTTAATATCGTTGTATCCCCGTTGTTGTTGTTGTTGTTGTTGTCGTGTCGTTGTTGTTGTTGTTGTTGGCGTTGTCGTTGTTGCTTATGCTGCCGTTGTTCTTGTTGGGTGTTGTTGTTGCTAATGTCCCCACATCACCGTAAAATGATTCTCAACGCGCACTCACGCGCGTTGAGGTGCTTTTGATCGATCGCGCACGTCGCGAGCCTACACGCTGCAGCGAGGTTTTGGCTCGGCGAACGCGTCTAATAGCATCAGGGAGCATCTTTTGTTCCTTTTCCAACAACAACAACCACGCGGCCGCCGCCGCCGTCGTCGCCATCACTACTGCCGCCTATACACGGCGGCCGGCGTAGTTAGTTGTTCAAAGGCGACACAGTGGCCACTGACGTCCTCTCAAGGCGCGCAACATCGCTCCATTATTTATATACTATTCGTGTTATTCCTCGGCCGAATAGCAATGCGCCGCTGTATGTATTTGCCGGTGGTTACCAGACATGCTTCAGGTCAGCTAAATTGACGTTATCGGTCGTGACCATATTGTACGATGGGGTTCGCACATATATATATATATATATATATATATATATATATATATATATATATGTGTATGCATATATATATATATATATATATATATATATATATGTGTATACATATACATACATATATTCATATATATATACACAGCGTTTCACTTGAAAAACCCTCGAAGGGCACCCCTTCCTGTGGTCTGCAAACTGGGAGGGCATGTGCATTTATTCAGTTTGTTAGGCATTTAATTACTTACCGCTAATTGCCTACGAGATGGCTAACTCCAACGTTGCCAACGTATTCGTTTCCGCCGCAACATCAAGAGCAACGACAGCGGTAACAGAATACCGATTACTGCTACGCTAATTATATTCATAGCCTAATAGGCTCATGGCAATCGGTTCCCTTAGGCCTCGTCCCTCTGTCTTGTTATATATATATATATAAGAAATGTTTGATCTAGCCCTGCCATCTTGTCTGTCTCTTTCTTTCCGTCTTTCTCGCGTTAATAATATATAAGCTTGCTCGTCCTGCCTTGCACTGTTTCCGAGTATAACGCCGTTTCTACCATTGGGGTTGCTGTTGTGCTTCTCGTTGTTGTTGCCGATGATGGAGTACATCCATTAACAAATGCGGCCAGAGGGGGCAAACGTTAAAGCCCAGCCACACCGACACTGAAAGCGGCGGCGGCAGCGGCGACACATGTGTGCTTGGTCAAAGTCGTTAGATACATATGTGTACCACTATTCTAACTACAACGACTACTGCTGCTGGTGCTGCAACTAATACTACTCGAGTGAAACCATTGCAAAATACTACTACTACAACTACTACTACTACTAGAATAAGAAAAACAACAACAACATCTACTACAACTTGATTTCAACGCTACCCGCCAACGTCTGCTCTTTGCCTTTGGTCTTTTTGTCGGCTCATAGAATGGAGGAAGACCACAGATCAAGCGGCGTCGGTGGCGGCGGCGATCCTGCCACGATCTGCACAGGGTAGATCACCTTTTTACGCTGAACACCGTACGGTGTGTTGTGGTACCTCCGACCGCAGAGGCTCCCGCTGCTAAAGATGGATCATCTCTAACCGCCCGGGCACCAGCATCTTCGCCCCTTGCCCTAAACCCCGCTACTCCCTCATTCCCTGCCCCCTCCCTTTAACGCAGGGCGGTGCGTTAACGCGTTACTATGGGGCGGCGGCGGCGGTGAAGCAACCGGTGGAGGTTGCCGCCCCTGGTTTTTGTGCTCCTTTCGAGGACCACACTCTACTTCGTCGTTGTCACCGGGTGCGTCGCCATGCCCTAGAAAATCCTCGGCCTGTGGACGTCGAGCGCAAAAGATGAAGTAACGAGAGCCATCTTCGTTCGAGGCGCAACTCGTTTTTCGCACTCCATCGAACTGGTCAAGATTTTGTAGTTAGGTTTTTTAGGCATTTAGTTGTTCCGGAAACTTTTCATTTATAGCGATGGTAATTAATATATCTACTATTCTTAATGAATTGTGTTGCAATTTATATACGCAAATATATACTTACTCCCGAAATAAATATATATATATAAAAAATATATATATATATTTCGGGAGTAAATGTGGCTTTCTTTCCGTGATGCGCGCGAACTATGCATGCGGATGTAGATCAGATGTGTAAACTCCCTATAGTAATATTTCCTTAGTTCAATATGCCACGATTATGAGAGGCAAGGCACACAGTATAGATTATATGGCGATTATATGGTGAATTAATATTGTCATACTATCGTTGTCCATTCGAGGACGGTCAGTGCTTAATGCTAGCACGTATAGGTGACTGTCACCGACTGCGAACCGACTGGTTAACGCTCCAGATCTAGTCAATCAGTGGGCAGGATATATATACGAGCCGGCATCGACGTTATTGCTGTCGCGGTTGCTGGTACTAAGATACCAACATCCTGGTCTCTCTTACCGTGACAAAAAAGGTCTTTGGTGGCAGCCGCTGCTGAGCTGCTTACTACAACCAGCATGAAGCTTTATCGAGGCTGACGTCGCCCGCCTTTGTCGACCTGCTCGATCTCGGCTCAAATTTGAATAGCTCCATTTATTTCCTTCATTTGAACGGTTGTAAATAATTAAAAATGTTATTCAGGCAGTCAGTCCGCTAGCCAAGCAGCCAACGATCTCTCGTTCTGTCGAACCGTGCTTTCTTACTCTATACTTCCACCGCCACGTTAAGCGCATGTCTATTATTTATGATTATATTACCAAAATCTGCAAATCTTACGATGGAACGCTTCTAAAGCGGATTGGTGCGACGAGTTAGAATCGAGCCCGCAACTCTTAGTGCCAAGAGAGTCGCCATCTCCCGCAACTCCCTCCACGACTCGTTTCGTCGACAGCCGAAAAACGAAGGATGGTCATTAGACACTTCGCTGGTTTCGTTGGCCGATAGCGTTGATGGCGTGTGAATGAGTGAATGAATGAACATACGAACCGCTTCCAGAGCGAAACAAACACCGCCTGCAGAAGTTAGCGCACGGCCAAACTCAGCTATACAGAAGCGCACATATATGTATAGACGTTATTTGCATATATATATAGGCATTCGGATGCACACAGTGGTATATACGAACGTACGGTGATATATATATATATATATATATATATATATATATATACATACAGAAACACACACAAAGTGACAATACGGATAAGTAGACACGTCGGAACATCGAGATTCAGTCACACTTCGGCTCTCCTCACGCGTACAGTCATATGTGCGAGAGAGTGTGTATTGATGAAGCTGCCGCGGGCGTCTCTGCTAAGTGGGTGGGCTTGGCGGCTGTCATGTTATCGAAATATTTGTTGTTCGGCCGAGGCCTCAGTGCGTGACTGAGTTACTGCTGGGCTCGTTGCCTAACTGCTGACCCGGCTCGCGGCGGGCTACGGCCTCTACAACAGAAGTAACAACAGCAGCAACAACAACACCAACAGCAACAACAACAACAACAACAACAACAACAACAAAACCAGCAGCATCCCTCAGTAGCCCGCTCGACGCTACCGGTGAAATCAACAGCAGCAACAACAACAACAACAACAGCTAAAATACAACACTGACAGCAACAGCCACGATACAATAATAATAACAACAACAACAATATCAATAGAACGAGCAAGTGACAACAACATCACTAAGTCAACAACAAGCACAGCAACCTTAATGACAGCATCAGTAGCAACAACGGCAACAACAATTCTAGCAAACACACAGTGGACAGCTAATCCGTCGTCCTGTATGTTCAGCACTGAAGCGACTCCTTGTCTTGTACACGTCTTGTACACGTTTGGTCTCCGCCGTACAGACAGGCCGGTAGGCAAACCCACGAATCAAACACAAGACTCGTCATGCATCGATTTTTAGGCCTCCTTGACATCTCGTCATTGGTGCATCCTTATTGAGCAACAGCAACAATAACAACAACAGTAACGCTAGAAGACGATCGATCGACGCCGATCCATACCGAAGTCTTCTTTCAATTGAACTACCTGTTGTCAGGTGGTCCTTCCTTGCTGATCTCTCCTTCTGCCTGACGAACGAGACATAGGGGGGGGGGGGCAAGCTTGGGGACGTGCTGAAGGTGACTAAGTATCCTTGTCTCAAATACGTGTATACATGTATATTACCCTGCTATGCCAGTATATATATATATATATATATATATATACGCGTCAAATGTCCTATCTTATAAAGTGGAACACCTTTAGACGATGACTAACTACTAGGTAAAATGTCGAGCCCGGTGACGTGGTGGCATGCGTCTGCGCCTGGCGGCCGGAGGAGACACATAGGTGCGCTGGTTCGAGCCCCACCATTGCACATTTGTACTTATGGGGGTCGTCTGTGAAGCAATGCGCAAAGCAGTCCCATGGACGTTAAATCTTGGCTGAGAGTCAGCCCAAAAGTATTTGTTTAACTACTAGGTTAGAACAAAATGCCTTGGTCTTAATTTCATTGTTGTTGTTGCTGTTGATACTGTTGTTTCAGACTATGACATTCGCAAGCAGACGTTCAATCAGGATTTTGCGCCGTACATGGGCGCTGTGGGCGGCATCACCAACATGGGACATAACTTCGGTCGTAACCCGGCTGCTGCAGCGTTTCCGCCTGGTTTCGCCAAGGACTTTCGCTAACATCGACGGAACGTAAGTGGACGACATTTTCTACTAGCATCGCACCTCTAGTAACGGTTAAGCCACATAGGCACTGCTGTTATTGTGACATTGCTGTTTTTTTTGTTGTGTCGTGGTTGTTGCTGTTAATCTGTTCTATCAAGACATGTGTTTTAGTTCCTTTTACTCTGACAATCCTGACCTGTGGTCTGGCATCCACGCTGTCTTAAATTAGAAGTCATAGAGACGACTGTGTGGCCACCTTTAGAACTTTCGTTTCATGCTTAAAGCCCCTTGTCTACTAGTGTGTTTTTTTGTTTTTAAATGTGTTGTTGCGATTGTAAAATGTGGCATGCTTGGTTTTAATGTTGTCGTTGCAGTTCCGTTGTTGTTATGTTGTGACTTATTTTGTTGTAACAACTAAACCAGTTTCTGTAGGGCAGTACGTACAATATAGGGTGGAAGGACTATTTTGGTAATGTTCGGCACTAACAGATATCATCATCGAACCACCTACTCGACATTACATGGGCATACAGCGCGTGTAACGAAAATGTGTTTCATTTTAGATAAAAACAATTACTTTTTTTTACAACAATTAACCTACGTTAAGGTATCTCCATTATAGCTGGGATAATTACAAAAGTGTAAGAACCAATACAACAATGATTCGTCATGTTGTATCGGTTGAGCATATTAATCTATCTATATATCTAGAAACACGTTTATCATACACGCACCCGTAAGTTTGCTATAAGCAAAATTCCACTAAATCGATTGATGTGATGGCACTGCTAGTGATTTCTAGGTATCAACGCAAGCGTTAGCCGACCAATAGAGAAAGACAGAGAGAGCTGCGCGTTCAGTGCAACGTCCGCCCCGCTATACCGTGTCTCAAGGGGGTGAGAAAGACTTAGTCGCATAACCGCGCCGTCGTCAGAGAGAACGGGTGATAGTTTGTCTATATATTTTTGTTTATGTGCTTGCTTACTTGTGTGTTTGTTTGTTTGTCGTATCGTTTATGACTTGGTTGGTCACGACGGTATGAGACGAATCGAGTAGCGAGAAGAAGAAGAAGGAGAAAGAGAACACTTTTTCCGTAGAAGAAGACTAAGGAAATGAAAGAAGGAAAGGCGAGGAAGAAGGCAGAAAACGAAAAAGTAAAGCAAAGGCATACATGTACTGTTACGATGTATATGCATTGTCATTGTTAATACTGTCGGCCGGCCCCAGCGCAGCCTTGATTATCATCATCCTCGTCGGGAAAACACTAAATTACAACTACAAGCAGAACCAGCCTCACGGTTTCGATGTCGTTTCAACATCGTTACGTCGTTGCCATATCGAACTCTAACATACGTAGAGAAACGTGTGTACACGTACGATAAGACACACACGTATATATATACAAACGTTGGCTGGAGATGGAGATACAGAGTCCAGAAGTCGAAAAGTCAATGAGCAATCATCAATCAACCTGTTGTAACAGCAGCATCAGCAGCAGCAATCTGACGTGTGGTTAGCTGACTGTTCTGCGGCTCTTTAGTGGCTACCTATCGCGAAAGTGATCGAGATCACTGACTTCAAACGGTTACAGCAGCAACAAAAGAAACAACAACAACAACAACAACATCAAGCAAGCAACCAGCTGCGCTCTCTGTTAACCATTAGTTAATGATCGTAGTAGCAGCAGCAAATGTCCATGCTGTTCATGTGCAATGTTATCATATGGTCGTATCATTAGCGAGTATCAATGTTGTTAGCAGCAGTACACTTTGCTCCTGCTGCTGCTGTTGTTGTTTTTGTTGTTGTTGTTGTTGCTGTTGTTGTAAGTGCTGTGTCTTTGAAGGAGCGCTGGTTATATATATATATATATATATATATATATATAATTTTTGTTTCCTAAACTTAGTCAAGAAACCAGTAGCCGCAAAGTGTGTTCGCTGATGTCCATCATCGATGCGTCGTCGTATGCTCAATGGTGATCACTAGGGGTTAATCGGTGGTCGATTTTTGTCGCTTGTGCGTCTTGTTGTCGTTGTTATTGTTATTGTCGTTGTTGTTGTTGTTGCTGATGATGATAATGATGATCATTATGATACTAATTCGGTTGTCGTCGGCGCTGACGCGGCCGCTGCCTTCTTTGTTGCCGCCGCCGCTGTTGTTTTTGTTGTTGCCGTCAGCAGCAGCAGTAGCAGCAGCGATAATGTTCCGTGATTGTTGTTGTTCTCTTATTTTTGTTCTGTTGTAGTGTATAGTCATAGTCAGAGTTGTTGTTACCGCAATACCAGTAGTATAACAGCAGCTGCAGCAACAGAAGCAACAGAAGCAACGACAGCAACAGCAGCAGCAGCAGCAAAAGCGGAAGCCACAGCAAACGCCAAAGCAGCCGGCATAGTGGCACCGACGAGGCGACATCTGTTTCTGTTTGACGGCGCCTCGCCTCCCTCCTCGGTCGGCCACGTTTTCGCCTCAGAGAGGGTGGGTGGGTGGCTGGCTCCCTGGATGGCTAGATGGCTCACACGGCAGGCACGCACTGCGATCACGCACGACACTGCCAGTAGCGACGAGGGCAGTATGATGACATGATGCCCTAAGCACCATCATGTCTACTTGGACTACTTCTACTACTACTACTACTACTGCGGCTACTGCTTTGACTTGACTACTTCTACCATTAGTGGTAGCACGACAAAAATGTGTCTAATGTAGCAGCAGCAGCAGTCGTGGTAGGTGGTTGTTCATCGTAGCAACGTACCGATCTAAGGTGGCTAACGAACTTGGCGAAGATGTCGTTGACGGGAACGTCGATGGAAACAACGACGACAACGACAACAGCAACGAAACAACGACAACAAGAACAACAGCAGCAACGAAAACAACAACAACAACAACAACAGTAGCAACGAAAACAACAACAACAGCAGCAGCAACGTCAAGCAGCTGCTTGCTGATGATAGTGTTGATGAACGGCGACGAACGGCAGCAGCAACAACAACAAGAAGAATTACTACAATAATTTAAGATGAACCACAACACTAACGACAACAACAACGTTGTAACCAACGACGATAATGCCAACAACCAACAACCGCAATAACGAGAACACCGACGTAAATCACTGATACTGCTATTACGGCGCTTGTTGATGCTGCTATGTGGGCGGGTGCGAACTCTACTGATTGCCACCGCAAAACTAAAATAACTACCGTTGTTGTTCTTGTCGCTGTCGTTGTTGCTGTTGTTGTTGTTGCTGTTCTTGTTGTTGTTGCTGTCGTCGCTGTTGTTGTTGTCATCGAGGTTGTTGTTGTTGTTTTCATATTGCCTCTATAATTATACTATTACTATTCTTATTGACATGCCTTGGCGTCACACCGAATGGCATTGGAGAGTGAAAGTGCACAAAAGACATATCGTTTCTTCTCGCTGTCATACTACTACAGCACAACTACAGCAAATCTCACTTTTCGCTCGCTCGCTCGCTCGCTTGCTACTCGAACGGCTGCTAGCAAGCCTAGCTGTTTACGAGAGCTGTTTCGTTTCGGTGCGAACTCCGCATAGACAAAACCCTTTAACAGGGACGCGGGCGACGCGTTTGGTTGTAAAGTTGTCTCATCGGTAGACAATATGGGGCCGACATTGTCTGTATATATATATATATATATATATATCTGTTCCGTCAAGACAGAAAGTCGTCAGTGACGGGAAGCCTCGCCAAATTGCGCCACCACCAGCGGCGTCCACGGCGGGCGGCGGGAGGAACGCAGAAGCTCTTCCCACGCGCGCTGACGCCGACGCGCCGCTAGCAGCGCTCCGACGATGCGCCCCGTCTCGTGCGGCGGGCCGAGTGGCGCTCGGTGGCTTATTCGCGCACATCAATCTCTCGCCTCCTCGATTACTTGTGGCGCGCGAGAAAATGCTGCCGTGGCGAAAAACGTGGTGCCAATGCGAGCGTCCTCCTTGCTTGCTTTACGCGACGCTCATATTTTTGATGTTTTTGTATGTTGTACCAACGACTTGGTGGATATACGTATATATATATATATATATATATATATATATATATATATATATATATGCGTGTGTAAAGCATGGGCTACCGTTTAACGACACCACAGAGGTGTGTTTTCTGATATAAACATCAGGCATTCAAGTCTATATACACGTATCAATAGTTGTCAATGGGCAGCAACCGATTGGACGCAGCGATTGACGACTGTACGGAGATCGCAGCAGTAGCAGCGGCGGAGGCCGTAGGAATAGGAGTAACAGTAACGGCAGCGGTGAACGAGTTACGTCATCTGAGCGTGCATAACTCTGTCACCCTCACCCACCCTCCCCCCCACCCTCATTCTTATCATTTCATAAGTATCACCATCGTGACGTCACATCATAGTGGCGGTCTGCTCGTCGCTTGTCATAGTTAGTCATAGCGAGTGGAGGAGAGCGAATGCCAATGAATCGAGGCGAGCTTCGAAGTAGTAAAGTTGAGTTGTCATACACAGCCGTTCACACCCGCACACGTGATGCACGAAGCCCATGAGCCCATTTCCCTGGGTAGCCTAGCTGCCAGAGGCAGCCAAAAGACGCCAATTCCAGGGGCAACGGTAACGTTCCCCTTGCCAGGGGTTACGGTGCCGGAGGTAACGACGGTGCCGGGGGTAACGACGGTGCCGGGGGTAACGACGGTGCCGGGGGGTAACGACGGTGCCAAGGGCGACCATAATGCCAGGGGTAGCGGCAATGTCAGGAACAATGGCCGTGCCTGGGGTGCCGACCGTGCAAGAGACGACGGTGGTGCTAGGGGCGGCGATAAGTCCAGGAGCAACAATGCCGGGGGTGGCGGCAGTGCTGAGAAACAGCGGCGACAATGCCAGGGGTGGCGGCAGTGCTGAGAAGCAGCGGCGACAATGCCAGGGGTGGCGTCTGTAGGTCGTCGCACAAACGAACGAGACCTAGCAATCAATGCATGCATCATCATCCCACGAGCCGCCCCATGTCATGCCACCTACCTGCTAGCAATCGATGATGCATGATCCCTCGCACGAAGCAGACAATAATGATGATGGTGATGGTGGTGGTGATTGTGGTCATGTGGATGGGAACGATGAGACGACGCAGAGACGCTAAGCAGGCCGACTCGGGTCGTCAAGACCGACCAGTGTAAATAAATAGTGTGTCTCTGTCCTGATAGTTTCTGTCGGCACTGAGAGTCGTGGTTTGTTGACGACTTCTTAGTCGTTGTCGGCATCTTTATCGGTGTTGTCGCATTGACTCGGTGGCTCTGGCTGACTAGTTTTACTAGAGTTCAATGTGAACGGGGTCGCTTTGATGAGAAAGAGCAAAAATGCAGAACGAGAGAGAGAAGAGAGAAAGATAGACAGAACGCGCATGTGAAACAACGAAATTAGACATATAGCTAGATCAATGGTGAGCGGATATACCATAAATATATATATATATATATATATATATATATATATTACTATATCCCGCAATATTAGCCTATCTTCTTCTACGATTTCCAAGTAGAGAGTTAAATCTCCACTTTCGCTTTTTAAAATGATTGCATTTGACCGCTGCGGCGATGACAGGCGTAGATTCTTTAGTCAACGGGACAAAATACTTTGATGTTCGAAAAGAAGGCAAAGGTGAAGAAAACTATACACATACTTCTCGCGTACGATATTTGTGCGAATAAGAAAAAAAACATGTATATCTGTATATATGTATATATACACACTGTATAATATGCTTTCGTGAGACGTACAGGCGTGGCTGATGATGCTGGTGTTGGTGACTAGACCACAGGTCGTCGCTCTCGTTCGGTAGACGTTTTTCACCGAACGTTCCTAATGATAGTTATCGATAGCGTAACGATGCTGCCACGCTTGGCGCTGAAAGAGATTTCCCCTATTGGGAGGCCGCGCTCAACATTTCCAGATGAGACGAGACGCGAGAAACTCGAACCAGATGGTTGCTGAGGTTCTTGCTGTTGTTGTGTTGTTGTAGTGAGTGGAAGGTCCAAAGTGTGTAGTTTCACAAATGTACGATCAACCAGCTTCTCTCGATGCCCGGTCGTATCATGCATGCATTGATTGAGCGCCGATTGAGCCGATGGCTCAAGCACCCTCCTCACCCGCCGCCTTTCCGGTACAGCGGCAGATGGCCAGGTACATTGACGAATCCACTCGCTGTGGCGTTACGCTCCCCCAGCAACTTCTGGAAAGAACGACGGCGATGAACGACTCACTCACTACACTCTGCGCAATCTAGGCGCATGTCTGGGCGCCGAAAGACAAATCGTCTGTTAAAAGCTTCAAATGTATATATATATATATATATATATATATATATATACAAAAAGGAAAGCTTGCGTTGACAAGACGCCTCGGCTATGCTAGCCTCAATTCCTCTCTCGTTCTTTCTGCGCCTTTTCTCCGCTTCCGAGCTGAATTCGCCTCGTTGTGAACGATGCTTATTTTTGTTGTAAACTCGACTTGACTGCGGGCGTTCGAAGGCGGCCGACGCGCCAGCCGGACGGACGGATTGATTGGAGAAAGCGAAGAAGACAGGGGAAATCGCGGACCGTGTTCTAACGTGTCAACGCTTCGATCTATCTCGTGGTTTTCTCACCGCATTCAGCTTCTGTTCTTCTTCATTCGTCCGGTCGTTTGCTGTTACTGTTGTTGTTGCGGTTGTTGTTGTTGTGGTGGTTGTTGTGGTTGTTGTTGTGCGGTGGTGTGAGTGATAATATTGTTATTGTTGATGCATTATTTATTTTTGTTCGCTGCTGCAGCTGCTGTTGACTTTGTTGTGATTGCGATTGTTGTTGTTTTTGCTGGCGCGCGGACGCACTATCACCCGCTCTGGGGGTGCCACTGCGGTGCGACTCTTCCCCCGGGGTTGCAGGCGGCGCCTGAATGCGACTGTGCCGAGCTGATGTGGGGACGATGAGGACGGTGGACCAACCAGCTGTTGGTCTTTCGGCTGCTGAACGGCACCCGACGGTAATCTAACCCAGCCCAACGGCTAGTGGTCATGGTGCAGGACCATTCCGGACGCCCCCAAGACACTAGACGCCCAATTACTGTGCCGGGTGCCTGATCTCTTTGCTCTTCGTTTTTCGCTGCTGCGTTTTCCTTTCGGTGGCGATATATATATATATATATATATATATATATATATATATAGCCGTTTAGATACGTTGTTAGTGACATTGTTGTTGCGTTGCTGTTGTTATCTCCTTGTTGTTGTCACCGTCGTCGTCGTCGCACTAATGCAATAACAACTACTCTGGTCTTTAGCCTACCGGATTCTGGCGTCATGTCTTCTTTATCTCGTTGTTGTTATTGTTGTTTATTATACTGCAGCGCTCCTAATGCTGCTGCTGACCGATCTGACCGATCACGTCCTGATCATGATAATCATGATGGTGGTGGCGGTAGTCAATTTAGTGCAGTGCTAATGCAGTGGCTGTTATTTGGTTTAAGACAATTTTAGTTTATTCCATACAGTTTGCGATCGTTTTTCTTACGTCGACACATTGTCGTCGTTGAAGTTTGCTTGTGTCTGATCAGCGTCGCGCGAACATGCGGCCTGCTCGTGATCTTCTTATCCATCATATCACGAAATCCTCGGGCCGCCACGGTGCCGGGCAGCGCAGCCTTCCCGCTACCTAGCTAGAGAGAAGTTCGATACAGAGAAAAAAGTCAAACACAGAATGAAAGATAAACGGTCGCAAATCTTCACTCGTACCTCTGAACGCTTATATATATATATATATATATATATATATATATATATATATATACACTTTCATTTCTTTAATCTATGCGGCGATAGAGCGCTACCGTCCATGCCTGATATTGCGAAGTGAATATAGCGAAAAAGTTGACTGACCAATGTTTATGTAGGCAATTGTCCCTACCACGTATTTGTCCAGCCCAGGCCGGCTATTAGCGGACACAAAATCGATTGAAAGGCTGTGTTTCACTACTATTACTACTACTACTACTACTATTACGACCTCTGCTACTATACACATATCGTCTAGTATCGCATATAGACTAGTATCGCATAAAGCGAGTACTTGAGATACCTCAGAGGACGTGAAGGAGAGGTAAGCGATGTAGAGACAGATATATAGAGATAGAGACTACCTAAGCACTGCTGTACGTGCTATCGATTTGACGACTAATAATGAATCACCTACGAGGCTGCTAAAACGGCCCAGGGGCAAAGCATCGCCGGTTGCTATTGACGACCGCGATGTCGCAATGATGTAGCGGCACGGAGGCTTGGGGTGACGGACGGAGGTCTGGGGTGGCTCGAGTGCAAAATGATGAGGACGCAATAAATCCACACCTCCACCAACACCACTACAACAGTAACAGCAACAGTTGTGATGGTCAAGATCTCGCTCGAAGGTCTTCGCTCCCGTTCGTTGTCGCTACGTTGTTGTGAGTGCTTTTGTTGCTCATGTTCGATGTCCCAGTCGACCAGCGATTACAACATCAGGTCGTAGGCAATTCGTCGTCGAACATACAACACCAATGTTGAATGGATATAGAAGCGTGGAGGAAAATTGCGTACCGTTTCATGCACGATGATGATGTGGGCCCATCGTGAACAACAACTTTTCACTTAAGCGGTTGCAGTAGTAGCAGCCGTCGTAGTGCCACTATGGTAGTGCTATGAGGTTGTGCGTTAGGTTGCAGCAACCGCTAGGAGCTGGTCTTTCTTTTGGGGCTGACTCTCAGCCAAGATTTAACGTCCATGGGACTGCGTTTCGCATTGCTTCATAGACGGGCCCCCATAAATGCAAATGTGCAAAGGTGCGACTCGAACCCGCGCACCTATGTGTCTCCTCCGGTCTCGAGGCGCAAACGCATGCCACCACGCCACCGGGCTCGACGCTAGAAGCTGGTCTGAATGACAGGTAATGTGTAGGGATAGCAGTACCGTACAGATAGAGGCTATGGTTAATACTATGGAAGAGGATAAGTGGTGGTCTGTAGTAGTCCCATTTCGTAACAACAGCTGTAGTGGACGCCCGACTCTGAAAAAGAAACGCAATCTAGGGAAATAAGACAGGAAAACGGAAATAGTAAACGAGAGGAGAGAGAGCATATATATATATATATATATATATATATATAGAGAGAGAGAGAGAGAGAGGCCTGATGCGGGGGGGGGGGGGGGGGGGAAAGAGAAACAGACAGATTAAAAAGGTAGAATAAACGTTGAGGAAAACACCTACAACCAACCGGCTGGCCTCGGAGGTGGAATAAGCGTTAAGGAAAACGCCTACATCCAACCGGCGGGTTTTCTCGGTAGTGCGTTAGGCGTTTAAAAATAGTTACCTAGTTAAAAAGCGACTGATGGATACGCTCCGGATTCATTGGCAGCTGCTGCTGTTTACTGGCGAGTAGAGAGAGTGCCGATTAACCTGTATCCGGTCCTGGAAAGCGGCCCGTCTGCGAGTTTTGCTGCCACCAGCCGACACTACGAGTTCTTATGCTGAACCATCCTCATCGTCGTCGTCAGGTCGATATTTTTAGAATTTCGAGCCTATTTCTTGCTGCTATTATTATTATCACGCCTTATGGCCTCCCCGGCGCTTGTGGCTGTGCAAGTCAGCCGGCTAAGCCAGTATCCTGTCCCCTGCTTGATTTTTCCTGCTAGCTGGCATCTAGATTTTGTATGGTCTCCTATCTCGCCCCATAGCCACGGTGGTTCCGCTTTGTCATACACTGTACGCGATATGTAGAATATGAGTAGAGTTAGAGTGGTCATACACATATATGTACACAAGCATAGAGTTTCAACTGAACTTGCACGTACTCTTTCTCCCCTCTCTCTCCCCTCTCTCTCCCCCTCTCTCTGTCTAGATATATATATATATATATATATATTGCTGGGTATCACAAAGGAGCCGATTTCGACACAAGTCATACGCGTCCTAGTGGGGCCGCATACTACACAGAATATTTTGATTATGATTCAGTTCTTTTTTTTGGGTCGTACCTTAAGGGGCCACCTATTTTATACACAATAGTAGCGTACACACTGCTCGATGTATGCACGCGAATCCAACCCACACTGTTCGCTGGGTGTTCGCTCCGTTTCGTGGCGGTTTTTTCCGACCTTCTAGTCGCTAGCGGCCCAACCAGCGACTGGACAGTTTGAGAGCTAGTACTCTCAACCTATTTTGCCTATTAGGCCAGGTATCCCGATCGCTCGGGTACCTCTAGGTCGACCTCTAGGCCGAGGGCGTTAGCCTTCACAGTAGTACTGGCAGTGTTGTATACGCAGCGCTTCTCACTGCCTTAGAAAATGAATGTTTTGAAGAGTGGCTGCCCGTGTCAGTCGATGTTGTCGTGGTGGTGGTCGCCGACTGTGGGGCCATTGTGGCTATTGTTACGGCGGCTGATGACATCGATGACAGTATGCTGATGTGTGTATATGCTGACGCCGGCTCGGATCGGTCAATCGATTTACCGATTCAACGATGGGGGAGTGAGCAAGCTAATTTTTTTCTTACTGAAGCCACAAACCGGGACCGCGGTACCGTTAGTGTGGTTGAACGCAACGCGCGCCTGCTCCCGTGGTTGTAGCTGTTCTCGAGGTTCTCATTATTTGTTTTATTATTATTATTATTATTATTATTATTATTATTATTAGCTTGCACCTTGGTGCCATTGTTGAGGCCACGCGCGATCTTGACCGTGGGCGACGGCATGCTTTACCGCCTGCGCCCTGTTTTTCCCGCGCCCATTGGGTGACACCACCGCAACTGCTCGCACCCCGGCCTCGGTCATGTCGCTGAACATGATTTTGTCTAATGCTTCGGTTGCCGACCGCAGTCTGTCGCTTCTAGTGCTGCTGCCGCTGCTGCTGCAAGCGATGTTTTTTTCATTGCCATCACACCATGTTTTCGTGTTCCTGCGGCTACACTTTCTTCCCTCTTTTTTTTTGCTTTTCTACCCTTGCTTCGTTCCAAAGCAGCGCTGTCAGTACAAACTCCACGAGCCTGATCCGAGCCGGATCGGCTCGTTGCTGGCGATCGTCGTCTTCGTTGTTGTTGTTGTTGTTGTTGCTTTTCCTTTCCTTGTCGTCGCCTTACCCACCCCAACCAAACCCCTCCCACCCGAACCTCGCTTTTTTAAGTGATGGACGACCTCTGACCGTTCGGACGGTCGACAGGTCTCCCCTAAAAGAGAAGAGAGAGAGAGAGCCAATAAGAGGAAGAGACCCGGTGAGACCTAGGGAGGGAGGGGGTGGTCGCGAGGGGTAAAGGGAAAAGAGCATGATATATATATATATATATATAGAGAGAGAGAGAGAGATGGTTAAAGCAATGGGAGAGCAGACAACACGCTTACCGCATGCACTACACATTTTGACGCAGAGTACTGATCAACGAGCGGCGATGGATCAGCTGCTTTTGACGGCCGTGGCGGAGATACCCATGATCAACCTATGAAGTAGTGAGCGACGAAAAAAGCTGCATGTTTACTAAATAACCATGCCGCCGCCGAGAGCCGCCCCATGATCTAACACTGGGATGGGAGGAGCACGCACCACCACTCACTGCTGTCACGAGTTCAACAATGCGTGGTTGGAAAATTCAAGAAAAATAACCACAAGAGCCACCATAGTAACAACATCAACAAAATTATCAACAGCAACAACAGCTACAGCAATAACAGTATAGCCGATAACGATACTCCGATTACTACAAGTCCTTTAAGTAGAAACAAAGGCGAACAGAGTATTATCACGCTATATTATTAATTATACAAATTTCATCACATACTAGTAGTGGTTGGTAAAACGAGCGGATGAACAACGCATAATCAATGATCAACAACTCTAATAATTTTAAATTCACGAAAATAAAGATATCCACTTTCAATGGTAGGACTCGCATGAAAGAGAATCTGTCTTCAGAGAAATTGTCGTAATTCTGAGAAATTTGTAGCTGACGTATCGGATTTTTTGCCCATTATTATCTTAACAATACAGTGTAACGTTATGTCGAACAGTACGTTTCCTATTATCTGGTTGCCATTCTGACGGTCTCGAGCAGCGACGTAGATTGGCTCATAAAGTATACTATTATTCATGTTTAATATTGTTTGTGATAACTGCTCGCTTTCTTGGGTCTCCTACAGACGAAGCGGTTTTTGCCAGCGCTTCTATCTGAAATATGTCTCCTCGCTGTTGACTGTGGTTGCTTACTCAGCCCGGCGAGCCGTCGTCATGTTGTAGCGATACAAGTGTATGCAAATACATTGTGAAATTTCTACACATTGTGTGAGTGCTCGGGTAGCGGTTGTGGCTTGACCAACAGCAGTGACGGTTGCGATGCTGGGGCAACTGTATCGGCAGTCACCATCCTCCAATAGAGCCGTGGTACCAGAGAACTAGTAATTGACGCATTCAGCGGTCGACGCGGCTATACAGAGGCGGATCTGAGCAGCAGCCCGAATAAACGGCAAGGCGGAAAGGCCTGTTGATCTAATCGCTTTAGAACAAGCCACTTTGTTGTCGGCGTATTTCAGTTGACAGGCAGGCACTCATGTAGTTTGAGCAGATAGATTGCGCTTGGACGCAATGTTACAATATTGGCTCTCTGGTCGCTCTCGCTTGCGCGCTCTCTGCTCATATCTCTCGCCCTTCTCCTTCTCTGTCTTTGCTCTTCTCCTCTCTACTGCTCTTCTCTTTCTTTGCTCTTCGGTCTCTATTTCGTTGTTTCTCATTTCTATCTTTTACTGCTCCATCCATTCACTGGCCACGATTATGGGCCATAGGTCACTACGGCAGAGGAATGGCGACGGCGGCGGCAGCAGCGGCGGAAACGGCCGAGTCGGTGACGACGATTTGGCCAGGTAGAAGAGCCAATTTGTCACGGCTATGCTTTTGGGCACCTATGCGGCCGCCACAGGGCGTCGCCTAGGCGTCGCGAGCGACGATCCGTCTCCGGGGGGCCTGAGGGGCCCATTCTCCTCGACATTACCTGTCTCTACCGTGTTTTCCTTCTTTCTCTCTGTCACTTTTCTGTTTCTTCCTCTTATTCTATCGTCTCTCTCTTTCTGTCTCTTTATTCCCCTCTCGCTCTCTCTCTCTCGTTTGTTCGCCAGCAATGTGTGGTCTGGTGGACTGGCTCAGAAGCTGCCTCTGGCCAGCTTTGCCAGGTGGCAGGCCAATGCCAATAATGCTAGCTGTAGCGCACTTCCTCAGATTTAGTGCGCTGACCGACAACCGGCAACACAACAAGGTCTACTTGACGTGCTGCCCTCGGACGAAGCAGCGGCGACGTTTGTGGGTCGAGCGTGCTGTTCCACCATCACCCCCGCCGTTACGATGACCCTTCATCATCGGTGGACGATGTCGACCGACCGACCGACCATCCTACGTAACGAGTGAGAGAGAGACAGATAGAGAGGAATAGCGGTGATAGTACCGTTAGTTGCTGATCTTGTTGTTGCTGTTGTTGCTACTGTCATTGTTGTTGTTGTTGTTGTTGCTGTGACGCAATTCCTGTTGTTATAGGGTAGCGTTCTGGATTCTGCAGTAGCACGAGGCCAGTGACAGTAGCAGCAGCGGCAGCAGTCGAAACGGCACTATTAACATGATGGCGACGACTATGGTACAGCACTTGTCGTCGGCTCAGCCGTTGCCGTATGCCGTACACGTTTGTGTAGTGATGAGGAGGTGAATGTTTAGCGGATCTGTCCGCTGGACTTTGCGAACTCGTTTCGCCTCCAAAAGAGAGAGAGAGAGAGAGAGAGATAGGGGGGCGGCCTCGGGCGGGACACTGGATCCGAGGCGACGGTGGCTTGCCTTGGATATCTAGTCAGTCCGGCGGTGGCGGCTGTCGGCTGTTAGCCTGCGTGAAGTGAGAGAACCTACTTGGAAGGGGCAGGTAAACTCAGAGAGAGAGAGAGAGGAATAGGGCACGGGAAGGGACGGTTACTGCCGCCGGGGGTGGAATGAGGTCCTGTCACGGCGGCGCACTAAGCAGCCCTTTGTCGACAAGCTGATGGCAACGATGCTAAGCGCCATTACTAATAATATTTTCCTGGTGTTTGATTGAGTGTGAGTGTGGAGTACGATTGCGGCGTTTTCCACTTCAGCTTCTGCCGCTATTGTTACTGGTAGTGGTGGTGGTGCTGCCGCTGATATTTCTCAATATGAGGATGCTCATATTGAGAAATATAGGAGGCGCGACCCGCCGCAAACAAAACGGCGCTGAGAACTACCCGAACTTACCTGCCCGGCGGCCCTGTCTGCGCTGGTCGTTGTTCTTCCAATCCGACCGAGACATTCGCAGGGTGGTCACAAGCCTATTTTTCGCCCTTTCTCTTTCCCTCTCACCTGCCAATCTGTCCATGCATCGACCTCTGCCGTGCTTATCATCTTCGCTTCTTTGTCTCTATCTACTGATGTTGTTGTATGTTGTATCTACCAATCTACAGACATCATCCAATCAACACTTGTACGACGTTATTACAGTCTGCACCGCGGGGAGGGGGGGGTCATAGGACAGGTGTAGGACTGGAAATCGGCCACCTAATGAAGATTGTCCTTGTGTTTGAAGTCTGTAGCGGAAGTGCTGGTGTGGTGTCGTATGCGGATCACCGTTACCGGATGGCCACTGTATACATGCCAAATAAGTATTGTTATTGCATCTATCTTTCGCTCCACCATTAGCACAAAATGGATGCAGGAATATATATATATATATATATATATATATATATTAGTATATATATATACACTGATACAGTAGTCTCATCATCATATGGTTTTCGTCTATAACACCGATATAACAGGCTTGCGCTGCTACCGTTTTTTTGTCGTTCGTGCGTCTTCTTTATCTAGACGTCGTCACTGTTTATTGCTGCTGTTGTTATCGATGTGGTTCTTGTAATTTGCTATTTCCACCAAAACAGGGAGAACAGGATATAAGCTATTTAGCGAACCGATACTATCTAAACGGGTCAAATGAACCGTTTCGTATATTCCTCGCGAGAAGCGATGATCCTGTTCGTTTCTGGCTACGCGCTCACTTCCTCATAGTTTAATTGCTATTTATTTTTTGATCATCTTCTACTCCTTCAAAACACGATTGGCTGCTTCGTCTCCGCACGGATGTTGTCTCTCGTCTCTCTGTAACTCCGTTATGTGTTTTGCTCCATCTTATCAGCAGCTGTAATATCAGGGTGCAGTTGCTCTCATCTTGTTTATTGTCATTTAATAGGATCTGTTAATATGAACGTCTATTTGCACAGACACATATATCATTGGCGAAACGATGCTGTGAAGGGGACCTGCGAATCTAATGTTTTGGGTTTGATTCCAACGCAGCGATCAATAGACAGATGGTTAAACCTTTTTCTTGTATCATCGAGTGATTACTTTATATATATATATATATATATATATATATATATATATTTTTCAAACAGTAGTTCTAGTTTAAAATGACGCGATACACCATTTATATATATATATATATATATATATATATATATATATATATATATATATATTTATATATATATATATATATTATATGTTTTTCGTTTTGTAAGCATATATTAATTATGAAAGACTGGAGTTCCGTGAATAAACTTTACTTTGTCACTGGTATATATATATATATATATATATATCCCCAACGTCCCAAACGACCGAGCGAGAGAGAGAAACGGGGGAGACAGCGAGCGTGAGAGGGAATTGGCAGAAAACTTGAACAACAACAACAGCAGCAGCAGTAGCAGCTGAAACGACACTGGAAGAGTTTCTTTAATTATACCGTCAGCATCATCAGAGTCGTAGCGGGGCAAAGAGAGGGCGTTCAGTGAACAAGTCGTGGGGTTGTTGGTGTCGTTGTTGTTTCCCTTGTTGTTGTTATTGCCATTATTATTGTTGTTGTTGTTGTTGTTGTCGTCGTCGTGGTGTCCTCGCCCTTGTCGACCTGGTCGACGCAATCGACGCCATTGCGCCGCGCTCATACACATAGCGTCCTCGTCGTCCTCATCTTCGTTGTTGTTGTTGTTGTTGCTGAGGGGGTTGTTGTTATTGCTGTCTGCCCGACCAGAGCCTGGCTGCCTGCTTGCTTGACTAGCTACGAACGACTAAGCGAAGCGAACGGCTTGCCTAAACGGGGGGGGGGGGGGGGGCGAGCCTTCGAAGCGCACTTTTTCATTACTTCCACCATTTTGCCTCGCTGTCGCAAAGGCGGCTGTGGAGGCACCATTGTGTGTGTGCTCGTCCGCTCAGTCGTTCCTTCGTTCGTTGATGAAAAGTAGATTCTTGGTTCTGACCTCACGGCTGCTGACTCGGAGACAGCTCAGCCGATGACAGCTGAGCGAAGCGATTGACAACGCACCCGACGATGACGACGATGACGATGACAACAGCAACAACAACAACGACGATGCCAGCAACAACAACAGCAACATCAATAAGAGCAACAACAACGACGACAACATCAGCAACAACAACGACGACAACAGCAACAACAACAACAGCTATAGTAGTAGCAATCCGTGAGGGGAGGTCGGTGCCGGTTGGCCGTGTCGCAGGGTGGTTGTTTGGGTGTGGACTGACTCGGTACGGTTAGATAACGGACAGATGAAGAGCTGCTGCTAACAAACTGACACCGACGGATGTCCAGAGAGCTAGCCTGTCATCCGGCATAGAGACGATATTGAGAACGAGAATGATAACGGAAACGAGAAGAGCCTTAGCAATAATAACAACAACAACAACAACTCCCACAACAATAGCAGCAACAACCGCCGCAACAATAGCAACAGCAACAACTGCCGCAACAATAGCAACAACAGCAGCGACAATAACAAGGCTGCTGTTGCTGCTGCTGTAGCCGTTGTCGGCCGTCTGACAGGACGCGTCCAATGGTCCGCGTCGATTGACGGCCAGCAAGTTGACGATCGTGGATATCGTGCTCCTCACCAGTATGATGAGGAGAGAAGTGTAGAAGTTCCGGCGTGCTCCATGATCCTTCGGCCTACATCATCTTCCCATCCACCCATCCCCCCGCCCGTCCTCCTCCACTACTATCTTCGTTCTTCGCCGTCCAGACAGTTTCTGCACGATAGTGACGACGACGACAACAAGAATGAAAGCAATTCTGCTGACGAACCCCCGAGAAAAAAACAAGGCGTTTGTTTCTTCTTGTTGACGTTATTGGGCGTTCACGGGCTCAGCGCCGCCGACACCGCCGCCACAACCGTTGTCGTCGTCGTCGTCATCGAGACAGAGGTTAGA
Organism: Dermanyssus gallinae; assembly: GCA_003439945.1. Lineage (NCBI taxonomy): Eukaryota > Metazoa > Arthropoda > Arachnida > Mesostigmata > Dermanyssidae > Dermanyssus > Dermanyssus gallinae. Next base: position 57,916 of record QVRM01004035.1, on the reverse strand, counting down.
GACGCTAAGCGAGAAGGCTTGCTAAAGCTAGGAATGAACAACGCCCAGTACCGACTTACTCACGACTACTGAAAGAGTGAGTCACTCACTCACCAACTCACTCATTCAGCATTCAGCGGTCAGCAAGTGATTGCTGGCCGAAAATTACGCTGCTGCGAAGTGATGGCTAGATGAGCCCCCCCAACTCGGGTTCTACTCTATCTCTCATTCTCTCTTTCTCTGCCTCTTGCCATGCTATGCCATGGCATCGTGGCACCAGATCGGCGTGGTGTCGAGCCCTGTGCCGTGGTGGCATGCGTCTGCGCCTCGCAACCGGAGGAGACACATAGGTGCGCGGGTTCGAGCCCCACCGTTGCACATTTGAATTGATGGGGATCGTCTGTGAAACAATGCGAAAAGCAGTCCCTTGGACGTTAAATCTTGGCTGAGAATCAGCCCCGAAAAGATTTATTTAGATCGGTGTGTGATCGACAAAACCCCCTTCCCTTACCAGGGGGATTTTGACGACGAGCCTAAGGTAATGCCGGCGACTTGAAAAGATCTAGGCTACTTGCTACATGCTAGAGAGCTAAACTGTCATTGCTGCTACTTCGAATGCACTTCTGTCTCACTTCACTGGCTGATTGCCGTCGCTGAGTACGCATGCGTGTGTGTGGGGGGGGGGGGGGGACGTCTGTATACATCATCCTCGTCATCATCATCATTCGTTGTTTCAGACGTGGAAATGGGGCGCGTCTGGATGCGTTCTATGTCTGTCTGTGCGTTCCGCCTGTCTGTCTCGACGAGAGCGCGTAGCACTTGCGCGCGTTCAATTCGCGCCCATCGTACGCATCGTAACCATACTCGGCACCCGAGTATGGATGGTTCCGAGTCATAAATTTCGTATGCGGCTCACGACCCCCCCCCCCCCCCGACCAGTGCCCCTCAGTGCGTCCTGCCTCGCGGCATTACCACTGCTGCTGCTGCTGCCTCTTTCACCACCCACTAACACGACAGTCAGCCAGCCGCCCTGTGTGTCTATGTGCCTGCCAGCCAGTCAGCAAACGAGAACAGACAAACACGAGAGCTGTACGGGTTTGTTCCTGCATCGTTGTAACAAATTGTAGCACTTGGAGATTTGCCAAGATTTCAGCCCTAAAGTCCTGCCAAATATATATATATATATATATACCAAATAACAGTTGCACAAGCAGAATACACATATATGTGTGTGTACATTTAAATATATATATATATATATATACATATATACGCGCCCGCTTGTCCGCGCTCTCTGAAGTTTGTCGCGTCATTCTTGCACAACTAGCGCTGGCTGCCGTATGTGCCAACTTAATGCACACAGAAACACACACACACACACAGACTCAGACACACAAACAGGCGCAGTAGGTGAGCTTAATTAATTTCGTCACCTTCCGCATGATGGCACTCTTTGACACTGATGTTCTTCGTCGTTGTTGTCGTCGTCGTTGTTGTCGTCGTCGTCGTTGTCGTCTGCGAAGATCGAATGCGGCGACACAGGACGGGACATGTGATTCGGCCGCTGGTCGTGACAAGCAGACAACAACGGGTCGCTTGATTAAGCAGCTCTCATCTTCTTTTTCTTCCCTAGTTTGCTCTTTCTCTTTTCCTCTCCCTCTCTCTTTTTCTGTCTCTCGTTTTCTCTTTATTTCGCTCTTCCACCGGAACAGTTTGTTCCTCTATTTTCCTCCCCCCCTCTTCTCCTTTGCTTTCTTGGTGCTATTGTTGTTGCTGCTGCTGCTGCTGTTGCTGCTGCTGCTGCTGCTGTTGTTGTTGTTGTTGTTGTTGTTGTTGTTGTTGTTGTTGTTGTTGTTGTTGTTGTGTTGTTGTTGCTGCTGTTGTTGTTGTATGTTCGACAATAGCTCCGGAATCGCACCTTTGCTAAGTAGATCGTCTTGTCGAGTCGGGCGGCCGCGACGCCCGTTGTTTCCGCATGGTTAGAGCTAATTCCTTAGCTTCAGGGGTTGCGCCAACTAGACCTGGCAGGTCTCCTGGTTGAGACTCCCACCCAGACGACAACGACTCCGCCGCCGCCGCCGCTGCCATGCGCAGAGGACTCTGCAGACGGGTCGGGATCGGTCGCGCGGCTACCGGGTTACGGGTGACATTGACAATGGTGATCATACTGTTGACGAGAACACTCGCGCGAGGACAGCAACAGCAACAACATCAAGCAGGGCGCAACATTGCGCTTCTTCAGCTTGATTCTGTCTACTACCGGCAGTAGTGTGCTGTGGGCACGATGCTATGGAACGAACGCACGATTGTTCATGTTCGCATTCCGTACGCGCTAAGGTTGTTATTGTCGCTGCTGCTACCACCGCTGCGTTTCTTCTCTACTATTTTCCTGTTCGTCTCCGTCTCTCCGCGCCAATAGTGCCAAACTTGACGGACCTTTTAAGAGTATATATATATAAATATATATATGTATATATATATATATATATATATATATATATATATATATATATATATATATATAATATATATATATATATATATATATATATATATATATATATATATATATATACATATATATATATATATATATATATATAATATATATCTATACTAAGGGAGTAAGAGGGAGAAGCCAGCGGACGGGCGGGAGGAAAGGGTGATTGAAACTCATCAACAGGCTTGTGCGCCTTGAGGAGGCGCTCAATGGAATCTGTCGCCCATTGAATGACGATACAGACAGACAGACACAACGCGAAGACGTATTGCTCTTTCATCAGAATCACGATTTAGCAATGCGTTGGCTGACTAACTTATATTAACGCCACTGACGTGATGGCGTATCGTGGTGTTGTTATTGTTGCTTTTGTTGTTGGAGCTAATATTGTTGCTGTTGTTGCTATTGTAATCCAATTATTAAGGAATTAGTCTTTTTTTTTTGTGAAATGACATTTGAGATTGAAAAGTACGATTTCTCGTCAAATGTGGTCATAAGTGGTCAGGCGTGTTGTTGCGCCGTAAAAACATAACAAACCGTCCGATTTTGCGACTTATATATGACACATGATTGAAAATAAAATTTGAAATGCTTATCAATAAGTATTTTTTGCGTAACTTACATTGAGTTATTATGGAGATTTTGTTTGATATTCGACTCATTTAAGTTTAGTCTACAGCAAGTACAAATCTGTAAACAGCAATTCTTAACGGCATATATATATATATACATAAATATAGCTGATTGTATTGTTATGGCCATTATTTAGCCTTTAATACGGTTAGCGTTTCGTTCCTTGGACATGTAACTTCCACGGGAAATAATATAAAACAAGTAAGAGTAAAACAATTGTTCTTTAATTATTTTAATGTAACTTAAACGTCTATGCCTGCTGTTGCTGTTGTTTGAGCTGCCGCTTTTGTTATTGTTGTTGTAACCACTGTGGACATTGTTGCTGTTGTTGCCGCCAGTGCTGCTCCTACCGCTTCTCACCATTGTCCTTGTTGTCATTGTTGTTGCTGTTGTTGTTGCCGTTGCTGCTGTTACAGCGAGTTCCATCCGGATGACCCGAATACGTATCTGAGCGGGGGCAAGTGCGAGGTGTATCGCGGCACCGCGTGCGAGCACTACCTCGTCAATCAGACGGTCTACGTACGGCCCGGCTTAAGTATCGCCCTCCTCGAGGAGAAGTTGGCCGCGGTGCTGACCGTCGTCCGGACGTCACACGACGTCAGCCAGGAGTGTCTAAAGTTCGCATTCCCCTCGCTCTGCATGTTCGCCTTCCCGCCCTGCGACAAGACCGTGCACACACATAAGCCACGCATGGGTGAGTTATATCTGTCCCTGCCTTTATTCGATATATATATATATTATATATATATATATATATATATATATATATATATATATATATATATATAGTTCCAGGTGTACGTATAATATGTAAGTCAAGTAATATATATAGCAATATATAGCAAAGCGAAACGAAACGCTAACTGCGATAGAGTCAGGGCTATAACGATACGTATTGCTCTGTTTGTATTGCTGCCGTCGTTGTTGTCGTCGTCATTATCGTCGCTGCTGTGCAGTATGTCGCGATGAGTGTGAACTTCTCGAGGAGAATATATGCCGCATGGAGTACTCGATTGCCAAACGTCATCCTGTCATCGGCCGAGCCAATATCCTGCCCGATTGTAAGAAGCTCCCCGAAAGGGACACCCGTGAAGGAGCCAACTGTCTCGCGCTTGGAATCCCGCTGCCAAAGATCATTCAACTGGACCTTGGTATGTTGTTATCAATACAATGATTGTTGCTGTTGACGTTGCTGTTGTTGTCGCTATTGTTGACGTTGTTGTCGTTGTTGCTACTGTTTAAGTAACACGTATTTTATATTTGTTGATACTGCTTCTGTTAGTGTAGTTGTCGTCATACTTGTCTTCAACTTTCTTTTCAGAATACCACGCTTTGCCATAAATCAATTTTTCACACATATACTATAGTGTGCTCTGATAAAGTTGTTTCTTCAATCGAAGTGCCCTTTACGACAAATATCGAACTGCATATGACTATGCACGAACTTCTGCACAAAGTCACCCCTTTAGGGACCAACAGGCAAATCCACCCGAAAAAAAAAAGGCAAATACACAAAGGCCAGACGGTTGATTTAATCTTACAAGGATGATCTATGCAAGCGCGATACGAACGAGGAGAGAAAAAGTTCCTGCGCGCTATTCGTTTGCAGTCTTTGTTGAGGAGGTTTTTCATCTTTCTGCGGATTTCTCAAATCGGTTGACAAATGGACGTCAACGCTTGTAGCTAATAATATTTAGTATTTATATTATGGAAAAGAACAGTATTTGTCAAAATATCAAAAATTCGAACGGAGGTAGACGAGCCACGGCGTTCTTGAGATAGCGTATCGCCTTAGAAGTTCAGCGCGGCAATGCGAGCATGATTTTTGATATGCGCACGACGGAAGAGGCGTGGAGGAGCTGATTGATTATATTGCGTGTCAACTTTCGAGTTGTATGCATGGTTCTAGACAGTGCGCGGAGCATAGTGTGCAACAGGTCGACAAAAAGATGCCACCATGCAGAAACTAAATATTTCTTATTATAAGATCCGATTTTTAATATCTGATCCGAAAGAGGTTGTAGGTAAACATCGCAATACACATGTCTGCTTGGTCAGTCGCTACCTAATAAAAACTAAATCGATATAATGCCTACCTAACTCGGAGCCGACAATCAGTTGGTCTTCGACATAGATCGTTCCAGATCACGGCGAGACATACGCCATTCGGAGCTGGTGTATCTAACCGAAAACTAGACAGCTACTTTGGCTGTCCTTTGACTGGCTACCGCTAACAAGTTTGCCATATTGTTCCGTCACTTTTCAGCTCAACAATGCTACGAAGGCAGTGGTGAGTCATACCGAGGAGCGGTGACTGTGGGCGTCTCAGGGGCGCCTTGTCAACCGTGGCATCATCAGATTCTTTACTCTCGCGTGGCTGCCCACGAAGGTATTCTCGGAGGCCACTCATACTGCCGGAATCCTGACGGCTCAGAACCTGGACCCTGGTGTTTTACCGAAGGAAATCGAAAAGAAACATGTGATATTCCTAAATGTGGTACGTGCATACGCCTGGCCAGCCTACTAATCACAACAGTACAAGCGACAGTTTTGTCGTCGATACATACACAATGTTTCGCATGCAATGTTGTAATAAGACCAAAGTGCGCATAGTTGATGATTGCTGTATCAATCGTATGAATGGTTACTGTATTGTCTAGGATGGCAGATCCGCATTCGAAGTGACTGCCCAGGAGTGTTTATATATATATATATATAGGATGAAGCTGGTTCCGGATGAAACTGGTTCCGTTAATTTACTGTACTTACGTAATGAGCACGAGCCGATCCGACCTCGGGTACTTATGAATTTAAGGATTTGTGCTAATAATTGTAATTTGTTTGTGATATGTGCTTGTCTTTTGTGTTCACCAGCGGACCACACGTGGCTATACGTGATCGTGCCAAGCGCGGCAGCTGTGGCACTCGTTTCACTGCTTATCTCGTTGTTCTGCATCAGACGACGAACGACTTCGAAACCTCCTCCGACGTCCCTCGTAAACAACTCTCTTCAAGCACTCAAGGTCGCCAAGAATGGCTCAGCGGCTCAGAGCAGAATCAACACGATGGAGCTGAACAAGCTCTTGCCTAGGACTCAGGTGCGCGCACCCGAGTTTCCCCTCTCGTCGATCAAGTTCATCGAAGAGCTAGGCGAGGGCGCGTTCGGCAAAGTCTACCGCGGTTCGATCATGGGCTATGATTGGCTAACAACGCAGCAGCAGCAACAGCAGCCGATGTTCAACAACCGATTCTTGAACGGCACGCCGAACGGCGAACTGCCGGTGGCCGTCAAGACGCTCAAAGACAACGCGTCGGTCAAGGTGCAGCACGACTTCCAGCGCGAAGCCGAGCTCATGGCCGACCTGCACCACCCGAACATCGTCTGTCTGGTGGGCGTTGTGACCAGGCAGGAGCCCATGTGTCTGCTCTTCGAGTACATGGAACACGGCGACCTTCACGAGTACCTCATCGCGCACTCGCCGGCGCGCGCCGACTCGATCAACCAGACGCTCGAGTTTTCCGACTTCCTGCACATCTGCCGCCAGATCGCCGCCGGCATGGAGTTTCTGGCGGCCCACCACTACGTGCACCGCGACCTGGCCGCCCGGAACGCGCTCGTCGGCGAGAACATGACCGTGAAGATCTCGGACTTCGGGCTGTCGCGCGACATCTACTCGTCGGACTACTACCGGGTGCAGGCCAAGAGCCTGCTGCCCGTCCGCTGGATGCCGCCCGAGGCCATCCTGTACGGCAAGTTCACGGCCGAGAGCGACGTGTGGTCGTTCGGCGTCGTCATGTGGGAGGTGTTCTCGTACGGGTGCCAGCCGTACTACGGCTACAGCAACCAGGAGGTGATCGACATGATTCGGGCGCGCCAACTTCTGCCGTGCCCCGAGGAGTGTCCGTCGCACGTCTACTCGATGATGGTCGAATGCTGGCACGAGGTGTCGGCGCGGCGGCCCTCGTTCACCGAGCTGCACGCGCGTCTCTGCTCCTGGCAGGCGATGCACGCGCGGAGCGTCAGTCAGGGTAGTAGGAGCCAGTCATCTACCACCAACTCGACAATGCTCAGCCAGCAGCGGGTAGGTACCGGGTCGTCCGTCGTCATCACGACACGGCACTGCACAGCACGTCAGAGCACACCAGAGCACCGCCGCACCACACAGCGTGCAGCGTGTGCTAGCTCACTTACTAAGTCACCTATCTATCATAGCAGCCATCTTGCTTCCCAACTAACATAGGTAGCATCAAGAATTACTATCAAGTAAATAGTATAATAATAATAATAATAATAATAATAATAATAATTTTGGTTATTAAATTTATTTTAATTTTTCAGTAATACTTCCATTAAAGAACAAATAAATTATCACCCGTACGCTACTCTGTTGTGAAAGAGGTTAGAATCGTACTCCACTCTAGCGCCGCACAACTCGATATACTCGTAACCGATTCGTTGGCCCTCGTACAAATCGTGCCATTACATATTGTGTGCGAGCCTCGTCGATTGGCGTTCCGAGCCCTTAGCGACGTGTTTCGCGTCCCTTTCAGGCCAACAACAATGTGTTACAGCTGTGTCGCTAACTGTTCGTGTTTTTCGTCTGTTGTATTCCGCTTGTTGTGATTGGTTGTAATCTATTTGCAGAGAGCTATGGACACCTCAATAGACCGCTGTTCCACGCCGAACAGCCACGTCTACCAGCATTTAATACACGAACCGAAAGCTTAATTTAACCGAGGAGACAACTAGCACGGTGCACCAGCAGCAGCAGTAGCACCACCATCATCACCAGATGCTGTCAACCTCCCAGCGAAACTACTGCTATAAATAATCAATGCGAGCGTCATGAGTTGTGCAGATTAGGGTTGGTGTGAGACTATGCCTTGTTGCGGCAGTGGTATTGTAAGGTGTCTGGAGGCCACTATGTAAGCACATATATATATATATATATATATATATATTATTCTGACACGTATGTGGCGACAATGTAAAGTATGATAACGATAATTTCGACCACTGAACGCAACAAAGTAGGCTGGAACACTCGCGCATAGTTGTCGCAATCCGACCGCACAAAAAGGACAACAACATTGTATTATTCCGATGCACGCAGGTTAGGTGAGCTTCTTGTATATCTCCCCCCCCCCCCTCCCCGCCCCTTAAAGCTGACGGGGATCTTTCGAGCTTTATCACGTCACGACCAGTCTGAAGTCTTAGCCAATGCTGTAGACTCAATATACGACTAAAATCGAAGGCGGCAAAAAAAAGGCTTGTAGTACCCTACCGTTGGAGCTTTCCGATCGGCATGGCGCCGTGGGTCGGTCTATCAAAGGCATCACAGTCACACGGACGACCGCGACGATTGGAACAAGCTCCAGAAGTGGCAGCCTCGGTCGCGCATGTAAAATGGCGACGAGGTGCGACTCTTTGTCGACATATCGCCGAGTCATATAGGTGACCTTGGCTCTCCGCTGGTCCACGAGCCATACGTGCAGATGAACTTGAGTGAGGGCGGGTGTGATTTTGTGTCTCGTGTGCATGCATATGGCTGGATGGGTGGGTATATATATATATATGTATATAAATATATATATATATAGACGTATAACTGTGTGTATGTGTGTGTTTGCCTATTTATGTTTTTTTGCGCGCGTACGGTAGACTCTTACGACTCTCATGACGATACTGGTAGTCTCTCAGTAGACGTCGCACTCTTTCTTTATTTAGGCGCGGCGGGCCCTTGGCACTACGGCATTCGAAATTCCGCTGCGTTCTCAGACAGTGACTGACTGACACAAACTTTCGAATGTTAGGTTGAAGTTAACTTCACCTGTCGATCATCCCGAAACGATGATGCAGCGTCGTACGGAACGCGGAACTACATGAAAGTATCTACGTGCTCTCTAGGGCCCCGCGCCCCATTACCGTTTCCAATAACCGGTGCCACAAGCCATGGTGCTAACCTCGGCTGGATCCGACTCCGAAAACAGCCTCAGTCTACGTCACTTTAGACACTGCTGGCCTTCGACACAAGGCCTGTGCGCCACTTCATCATCGTCGCCAGAGACTCCCTTCTAGGCGTCGTTCTATTCATATTTCCAGCAGTATTCCCGGTTCTTGTGCCAGAAAGCAGGGCATTAAATCATTGTAAAGCTGACTAACCGCGAGTAGTAATCGTGGGTGAACCGGACGAGAGCAGGGCGATCAGTCCTGTAAGCTAGAGGGGGAAAGTCGCGAGAGACGATTAAATTGGACAGGCGACTTCCGGCAAAGTCGTCCGATGTATGTCTTTGACGCGTTGGCCTCAGGCTGTGGCGGGAAGCTACCGACTCCGGATCGGCATCGCAGTAAGATCAAATTCGCCGCACAACACCTTAACTCAGAGAAAAAGTGTCATCATACGACCACACCTCACCTGTCTCGGCAGTAGTAGCAACTATATCATATAGGTTGTGGAGTGCATTTGGAGCATCTAAGCTTTACAATTAGCTCCTTTTACTTTCTATCCAGCTGCGTCCAGCGCTAGGCCGACACACACATTTACCGATACATGCGTAACCCCCCCCCTTCCAACCGACCCCCCACATATTCAGCTCGATTGTAGGGAGAGCTGGGACACTATAAATACGTATGTACATATTAATAATCTAATAAAATAATAATTAAATATCGAATTTAGTAGTAGATTGCAGAATATGAAGGAGGCCCCGCGCAAACGACGCACCGCTATGAAAATCATCAGCGTTATTGAATCGCAGATATATTATTATTGTAAAGATTTATGTTACGGCGAGGTCTTAATATATATATAAATTGACTAAGGTATATATATATATATATATATATATATATATATAGTACTTTCAGAGCTATATGGTGGCAATTTTCGTAATTGTTTACATGTCTAAGAGAACATCGACGGGATTATTGTAGGACGAGCGTGAGTAAAATGGCATGCTGACGTACGCGGCTGAGACGATGGCAAAATGTAAATATTTTAAGTTACCTATTGGAATTATATTATAGTCTAAATGGCCATTTTCAGACATACTCAGTGCGAGCGGTTTGCAAATTTCAAATGGTACATTTATAAGAGCCATCGAGTTAAGTTAAAATAGGAGCGAAATGAGAGGCGGGCTTAAACAGCAGCTTACAAAAAAAGTAAAACAGCGCACTGTACATACATAACTAACTAAATGCGCGCGCGTGTGTAAAGCGCAATAACTCGCACAGAGGTTTGCTTATTAAAAATTACTTTTGTGTTGGGTTGAGAAACTGTGAATTTGGTATAGATTATATATATATATATAAATATATATATATATATATATATATATATATATGCAGAGTGATCTGTTGAAATGCTGCTAACAGTATAACGGGCAGGCTATTTGACTGCTGCTGCTCGAGATCAATCTCGATATAGATGCGATGGCGTTTCACAACTGAAGGACTCGACCTGTGCTGTTGAGAGAAAGAGGCTCCACGTTTTCTTTTATGTGGGCAGATTTTGTGTGTGTAAATGTGCGCGCATATGCGGCTTCGTCTTTTCAAAGGGTTGGAATGCAAACCGCAGGGGTGGGAGGTGGGGAAGCTAGATGTTTCTCACCAGAGAGTGAATGACAATCTTAAACAAGTATAGGCGAAACGGGGACATTGCCATATATACACTTCAGCAAATACAGGCAAAATGTCTACCTGCACTAACTCACACAAACACACACACGCTATATATATATATATATATATATATAACCCGCACAATTGTAACAACATTTACGTGAAAATGTGTGTCCTAAATGGTGCGAATTTTTGCGACGTTGCAACAATAACAGCAATAACAACACAATTGTCGCATGGAGCAGTTATGAAGACGTAGAAGCTTGTGCCTCATGAACTTACGCGGCAGGCGATCCCGTATTCGCTTTTGTTATTGCTTTCTTGCAAATTCACAGCATCCAGTGTAGGACCCTTGTTTCGAAGCGTGTATGAATATGAAACATGCTGTCGCACCTGCACGAAACGAAGATTATATTAACGCGTTGTTCGTACTGCGCTTTGCTCAAAAACTTCACACCGGCAGTGCGACAAAAGCCCAGAAAACCCCATTATGGCCAAACATGTGGCATCAACAATGACAGCACCAACTACAACCAGAATAATGAGTCAAACACACACAAGCGTAACTAGCCACCTCAACAGCACAAATAGCGGCAACAACAATAATAACAACAACAACAACAACAACAACAACAACAACAACAACAACAACAACAACAACAACAACAACAACAACAACAACAACAACAACAACAACAACAACAACAACAACAACACAGGGTTGGGTCCTGACGATACGGAAGCCACAACGAAGCCTTGGGTAAATGGACATAAAGCATCATGTTTTCGTGAGATGACTATATCTACACATATACATGAGAGGACGAGTAAATGCGGACATTATCAAAATGTAAATAGCCGCAAAACCAATATATATATATATATAAGGAGGCGTGACGCGGCATGTGACGTGAAATCAAGAACCTTCATAATGAATATATATATATGCGTGTTCATGAGCGTATAAGATGTATTTGGTTCGACGTCACAGCTGCCCGTGTTAAAGTCTTGGTTGATCCGAGCTTCAATACATACATATTCAACGAAAGACGCGAAGGTAAATTCGTTTGGGTCTGGTCGTTTTAGTGGGACGGTCGCACTAGCAGCAACAGGAGCAATCAGCAAAGACCAGTAAAGCGGAGGGAAGCGGGTGGGGTGGAAACAACCGCGACGGCGGTTTAATGCAAAGACATAAGGATGTGGAAAAGAAAAAGATACTTATATATATATATATATATATATATAGAGAGAGAGAGAGAGAGAGAGAGAATACGTTAACATAAAAGACGCCATTAACCGTCGTCTGGCTCCGTACGGTCTGGTGCGTCCAGCCCGCTAGAACAGAGGTTTGCAATTTTGTAAGTATCTAGTCGGTGTGTAAAGCTCTAAAAATACGCAAATACCAACCACAATAACGACAGTAGTAATACCAAGGTTAATAATATTATAACGACGACAACAACAACAAAGGCGATGATAATAATGACAGAAATATGTATATCAATGATAAAATAATAGTAATAAAAACGGTAATGGTATGAACAGGTTTGCACGGAAAGATAGGTTGTCAATCAGATGAATGAAACGTTTGCTGAAAGTATAGTGCTGCAGATGAGAAATGCGAGAGAAATTGCGTATTTGTGTGTGTGTGTGTGTGAACTATCTTTGTGGCGAAAAACCGCGTGTAATTATATATATATATATATAGAAAGAGAGAGATCGTCTATTTGAGATAGCTGTTGTTGTCGTCGTTGTTGTCGTGAACTCAATAGACGTGAAGACAAGGGGTGAGGACCGAGCTCACCTCACGAGTGAATGCTAAGACATCGGTCAGGCTCACGTAGATGCACCGATTGTGAAGCAGATAGATAAAAATAGAAGGAGAGCGGCATAGAGCGAGGTAAAGGCCTCTACGCAACGATTCATGGGTATAGCGGTGATTAATGGTGACGTCTAGTGCTACTTCAACTGCAAGTATTATTAGTGTCATTATGATGATTATAAATATTATTATTATTGTTTGGGTATCTACGCTGCTAGCATGGGACGATGACGAAGTCGTCAATTTCCGTCTACTTGCGAAAAAGGAAAGGAAGATCTTGGAACTCAATGTACGACTCGAATGATATGCGTCGAATGTAAATGGTAGCAATGAGCGAAGGGTGAAATGATAATTCAAAATGAATAAAGTGTTTCATACTGTCTGTCTCAAAACTGCCACGTGTGTACTTAATTTGCTATATATATATATATATATATATATATATATATATACCGACCTACTCTTAAAAGAGTTCGAGTAGAAAATGCAAACCCTGTGCTGGTTACGTGTGTTTAAACATTGTGCGATTGAGGTAGAGTTGTCTGAAACGTCTTTGTAATGGATTCGACTAAGGAACGAATAGTGTTATTAATATCATTGTTTCAGCGGCATTCGGTGACTTATGTGAAGTAGTGTTGGTAGGATGTAACAATACCTAGTAGTCCACCATCTATGTCTTCTTCGCCTGATTTAGTCTCCAGACACATCCAGACTAATTTCAACTTTTAATCCAAATACAAACGCCAAATTTTTGACTCTGTTCCAGATGCGAGCCGCGTGTTATATACGAATCCAAAGCCATCCAGAAGCTGTACGATCACGCAGACAAATTTGTGAACTTCTATAGATAAATTAATAAGCAAAATGATTTATTTCGTTGAAGCATTTTCATAGTGCTAGTTATGAACGTTTGTAGACGCACAAAATATATACGTAGAAAGTGTGTGTAGATGGTTCAGAAAATGTTGAACTTAGGATTACAATCTGTACGAGGTTGCCCATATAAGACGTCAAAAAGCAGCAACGGGTGACAAAAAAATGTGGCTTGTGTGGAGAATGCGATTGACAAAAACTCAAGTGTAGCATATGCATAGCTAGAGAAGGCTGGACTTCTGGACCTAAATGCGAAGTCCCTCTATAATATTCTACACGACCACTTCGAACCCATCAATAAATCTCTCGACAAGTATTTCGTGATTCATCATAATACGATAAAAAGCACCGGTTTCTGTGACTCGGAAGCGTCTGCGAGTATTCGACAAGGCCCCCTTGTTTTCTTTGCACATTTTGATCACCCTCTACTAGAAGTCCCAAAGCCCCTAGTGGTCGGGCGTCGGAGCTTCTTCACCCGCACAAATGAATCGGCTCGTAATGTGCCGATGTTCGAATTCGAGCAAGATCGTATAGTGTGTATAACTGGGTTTAAATCAGGATAAATGCAAAATAATAACTTTATTCTTGGGGCGAAAATATGTGCTCTGTCGTAGGAGTTTAAAAATACATCCCAGGTCCCTACGTATATTTATATATTTTATATGAATAAAGATCGATTTCGTTAGTCTCTTGAAAGTAGTAGCTATCTTAGCAGTCAAGGTAACACCTTTATAAAAGCCAGTCACAGATCGTTTATTTAGTCGCTCTTTTGTTTCGTAACTACTTGGTTTCTAGCTTATCATAAATGAAAAATACCCTACATCCACGCTCATATATATATATATATATATATATTTCATTGGTAATCAGCTTTAAAACTGTCCGCTGAGACGTTATCATGCACAACAGCAGTGGCAGCAGCAGCGGCTCCAGTAGCTCAAGAGTACTAGAAATCGGTCTGCGGAATAGTAGAGATTTTCCCGACGAAGAGGTCGACATGAAGTTTGTTGTTCCGGATCAGGAATAGGAACGGTCGGTTAAAGGTGATCGTCTTTGCCAATCGACTCGGCACCATCCTCGAACTTGCTGTAGCAGCTGGAGTAGACGCCAGCGACAAATGGCAGATGAAACGCAAACGAAACACAGGGAGGCAACTTTAGACATCTGCTGAACTGGCTATGAATCGTGTAACGCGCCTGGTTGTATTATTCTAAGTATATTCGTACGTACCCGCCTAATAGTATTATTATTATTATGGTTTATCAACACCCAGGTTGGGTAAATTATACCCGCTTAATATAGGTAACCGTAGTGACGGTTGGTATGATTAGGACTATCATTTGCTAACAATGAACGTGGCAAAATGACTGCAGATGAATTTATCACGTGGTTTGGCTGATGGAAATTGATGCACACACACACACACCATGTGATGGAGACACCAAAAGTAATGACAATAGTTCTATTAACAATGCTGAAAGCACACAGTAACGACAACAACAACAATAGGACTACAGTAAGCAAATACGGAAGCTAGATGAAGAAGATGCAGTAAGCTAGTAACCTACCCGTAACCACGCCAGCTTCAGTGCCTTGTTCGTCGATCTTGGCGTAGCCGGCCTGCTTGATCGACGACACGTGAAGCTTCGCTGGACTCATACGCTCTAAAGTTGCCGTTGGATTGAACAGCGTCTGGATTCCCAACTTCGACAAAATCGTCTTGAGGTCGACTTCCGATGATACGACAAACCTGTCGCACACAACAAAGAGAAGAGATAACGGTCACGTTGGAAAAAATTACGTATCTAGAAGCGTAACTGTATGCTGCCGTAACTGTATTCCTTCTTTCATACGTGTTTTAAGTGCCGCTTCAATTTTGCGCTTATAACAATTTATGTATATATATATATATATATATATATATTTATGTATATATATATATATAGAACCCAGCAGGTCAATCTGCCAGGTTAGCTGGGGCTGGCAGAAACTACTCTAACATTGACTATCCGCATGAATTTTGTTCGTTGGCGTTCGATACTATAGGAGCGGCTGAGCCCCTTACGTTCAACCTGATTCAGCGCGTAGGTAGAAGCCTTAATCTTTCGACGGCAGACTCGAGAGCATCCAAACTCTTGCGTCAGAGGCTGTCACTCGACATTTAACGAGGAAATGCAGCGTCTGTTCGGGGCACATTGTTGAGTGACTGGGCTAACCGTGGGTTAGAGAACTCGTGACCACACGTTCGGCGGAGACTATCGTTCACTCCAAAGTGCTAACATAGCAAAATTATACAATTGGACTTGCCAATTATATTGGATCATAAAGCATTTCATTAACCAATAAACGTATATATATATATATATATATATATATATATATATATACACAGTATATACACACGGGTTATGTATATATATAACAGTTATATATACATATAACTGTTGCTATATACACACACGCTCATGCAAACGTTTACACTGTCCCTCTCGCCGTTTAGCGAGCCTCATACAACAACTCGTCCAGAAAAAAAATGCAAGGCAATCCTCTACGTTTCTCTCTGGGGTTCTCACCTTGGTACTTCGACGCCAATCGTATTGTCGGGCTTCTTCTCAGTCGCCAGCAGTGGTTCAACGGTCTTCGTCTGCTTGAGGAACTGTTCGACGTCGTCAACAGTCGCGTCTCGTCCGTCGATCTTCCCGTACGGGCCGATGATGAACATGTCGTAATCGGTGTTTTCGTAGGGCAGCTTTAGCGTGACCGAATGCGCAAACTCGTTGAATCCGACCTCGACGTCACTGTCTTTGTACATGTACATCGCGTACGCCTCCTCCTTGCCGCCGTTGTAGAACAGGCCCTCGCGGCTTATCCCTTGAAAGCGAGACATTTGCACAAGAGACGCGTGAACTTTTCCGGGTTCAACGAACGAGTCGCCCAGAGTCGCCGCCTCGACTGGCTTAGTGACGGCCAACGAGCCCCCCAACTGCGTCGTTGCTATAGTGGAGCGCCCTTAGTTTTTTTTCTCGTTGTTGCGATTTAGACTCGGGCACGTCTGCGAAACGTTTTTTGCCGTCTAAACGACACCATAGTAGATAGAACGGTGCAGAGAGAGTATCGTCGCCTCAATTGGAGTGCAATTGGTATTTAAATTTAATTTGTTGCCGGGCTTTACAACGTGGTACGTTGGGATAGCATCTCAAATCCTCTTGAAAAGTGCGTTTCTCATTAATGGCAATTAACAAACCCTTAACTTGTATTCATTCACTAAGGTTCACCCAAAACGTTTATTTTGATACATTCTCAAATCGCATTCTGAATGCCGTTTGTGATCCAGTATTGAAATTAAATTACGGTTTTAGTATGATATATATATATATATATATATAGAAGCTGTTTTTAGAGCAGTACCTGGTAGGAAGGGTTCCTTCCAATTAAATTTGAAGGTAATGATGGAAATTAGAACGAGCTTCGTGTATTCATCTAGGTCTTCTTTGAAGAATTTTGCAATGTTGCCCGATGTTTGTTTGGAGATCCACTCGTTGATGCTCTGTGTGACAGAGCGAGAATTGTGGGCGAAATCGGCCTTGAACACGTCCGCATCGAACATTGTCTTGATGCTCTGCATATACGGTTCGTAGATCTACACGGAAACGTTGGAAAACAGAGAAACGTTTCATGTTAGACCCAAGTTTATATAAAGAATATATATATATATATATATATGTATATAACCGAAGAGTAAACAATCAAGTGAGTTATACCGAATGTCAATAAAGAAATCTGCAAGCAATTTTTAGTTTAACTATAATCAAATGTTTGTACTTCGTTTGTATATTTTACTTGTTGGCACCGCCCGCGTCCATCTTTATTGTGGGTTGGTAGTCAAACGACGCAAAGGCATGGCTTGTATAATGCAACACTTCGAAGTTATACAGAAACTTAATTACATGGAAGACAAAATAGTAACAAGTAGGAGGAAAAACGCGAGAAGATCGTCAAACAGAATAGACATATCAGCTCCTATGCTGAGAGATGTTATACTGACATCATTCGACGAGTAGGCCCGAGTGAGATCCTTGATCTCTCCTTTTGTGCGCTTCCACTTGCGAATCTCGTATGCAATCTCGCGCTCGATCTGCTCTTCTTCGAGCAATCCGTATCGACCAAACTGCAGGACCTTGTCCAGCTCATTCTTTGTTATCCCGGATGAGCCTACGGAATGTTTGTTAAACCGAGAAACGTTTGTTGTAAATAGTTGCACACAACCTTCAAGTTTTAATGACCGTACCGTTCTACTAAGTATAACCCTACCTCAGTAGCGTACCTCACCTTCCCGCTCAAAGAGAAAACTCAAGGAGCTCAATTTCACGAAACAATGTAATACGAAGTGCACTACAACTGCATTTAGAGGAAAGCGGCAATTAGACTTTAAAAGCCCTCGGAACGTTCAGTTTATCTCACCTTATATGTGCCTCTTTCTCCGAGCCGGGTTCTCTCTTTCTACGTATATACAAAGGTGAAAAAGTTCACTAAGGCAAAATTGTAATATGATTTGATGAAGAAGTTATGAATATATACAAGACGATAAAACTGTTGTTCTCAATTTTCCACAAATTAGTGGAACTCTAAGGTTGCGACAATCTCAATTATCATCCGCTTTAGATTAAGTAAAACAGAATAATCAGTGTTTGACCTGTGCCTATTAGCATACGTTGGTAGATCGCATTGTTGATTAAATATACCTACATGGACGAACTTAGTTAAATGTTTTTGAATGCAAGGCATTATTAAATATTTGGGTGAATATGGGCACGCCCAACCGAGTCTTAAGCATTGCAGGCAACATTTTAGCTAACGATCATAGTCGTTTTTTAAGTCAATAATTTAAACGGGCAATATGCAGCTTTGGTGTCGACTGGGTGAATTCAAGCCGTTTTCAACGCTTCCATGCTCTCGCGGCAGATAATGCCTGTTTGTCGTGTTGTGTCTATGCAGACTTTTGTGACTTAGACGATGTTTGGTGGTCGCGTACTGAAGGCAAGAGAGAGAACTAATAACGTGCGGTTTCACTGCAAAACATGTGTAGTACGCCGGTGATGGACTAACGTACTCACGCTCTTCACGACAAAGGGACGACTCGAGAACAATATGTACCAAGCAATGAATTTACAAATGACTGAGTGCGACCATAACTCTCCACTATATACAGAGGTGGCACGCGCTGTGATGCAGTTATTTTTTTATCTGGCCGTGTTGGCCTTTGCTGGCTAGTTTGGAAGCAAGACGTTGGAAAATTGCAAATGCACACGTGCACGCCTGTCCTCCCTAGATGCGCCTGCCGTTGACTTAAGATTTCGATTGTATCGTGGTACTTCTACTACTACCACTATTCGTTGTTCCTTTCTCCGGGCCATTTATCCGACTCTCCGGCATGAAGTTGGCCAACGAAACAATTGTGTAATCAACTCGGCACGTCTCGGCAGGGCAACAACCGCTGTACACCGACCACTTATCAAGGCGACTGCATCAGATCTACGAAGTAAACGGCGAAAGTAAATGGACTCTTCCTCGTTCGCTTAGAACGGCTCGTGGCAATCAAAATCCCCCAACCCGCGACGAGGTTGTTGGCTTCGTCGGAGAGGAATCTTCTGCCGCCACTACGATGGCACACGCACTAATACAATAGTATTTGAGAAACTATTGCGCTGATCGACAACGATGCATTTCCTTGCCAATAAACTCAAGCAAACCGTGGTCAGACATCGCCTTCAGAAGTTCATGCCAGCAACTTTTTTTTTTGTTCAGACACGAAATAGTACATATATCTCGAGCTTCGAACACTCACCAAAATGCCATGAACTGTAAACCGCAAGCGGAAATATATGTGCTTAGCTTCACTGAGAATGGTTATACATGTATGCATACGAGGGCAGATTCGCAAGTTCTAGCCTTTGAATTTTGCCGCTAGACCGAAATCACCAAGGTATTCTGATTCATTTTGCTTATAGCCATCATTTATCAGCCAAACAATTTCGTATCGCATTATGTGTTAAAAATCACATTATATGCTCTAAAGTGGTGAACCCGTTTTTTCACCCCGTTAGAAATCGCCGAAACGTACTTTCGTCAGTTCTTTGAGCCAAAACAAACAATAAACGCCGCCTAAAATGTGGCCTGCGTGTAGCTAGTGAATGGCACTCCCACACAAAACGAAACGGTAAATCGGAGGTTTCCTGACGGGGGTCGTCCTCGGTGTCTTTACATCCGTCGCGAAATCGACGGGTTTACGTATTGTCAGTGTTTCAGGACACTATTTGATCACCATAAGCAGCTCATAACATCTTCACCACTTTAGAGCATATAATGTGATTTTTTTTTTTTTTTTTTTTTTTTTTTTTTTAACACATAATGCGATACGAAATTGTTTGGCTGATAAATGATGGCTATAAGCAAAATGAATCAGAATACCTTGGTGATTTCGGTCTAGCGGCAAAATTCAAAGCCTTTGAATTTTGCCGCTAGACCGAAATCACCAAGGTATTCTGATTCATTTTGCTTATAGCCATCATTTATCAGCCAAACAATTTCGTATCGCATTATGTGTTAAAAATCACATTATATGCTCTAAAGTGGTGAAGATGTTATGAGCTGCTTATGGTGATCAAATAGTGTCCTGAAACACTGACAATACGTAAACCCGTCGATTTCGCGACGGATGTAAAGACACCGAGGACGACCCCCGTCAGGAAACCTCCGATTTACCGTTTCGTTTTGTGTGGGAGTGCCATTCACTAGCTACACGCAGGCCACATTTTAGGCGGCGTTTATTGTTTGTTTTGGCTCAAAGAACTGACGAAAGTACGTTTCGGCGATTTCTAACGGGGTGAAAATGAAGGAGCAACGAACGTTTCGAAGTGCTTATGATATCAGTATCACACTGTACCGTCAATTTCGCGGCGGATCTGAAGATAATCCCCGTTCGGTGGAAGGCTTTCGACCTCAATTACAGAAGAAAATGTCGAAAAAGTTTGTGATGTTATAGTCAATAATCGCCTAGACTTACTATCGGGTAGATAGCTGAGGAATTGTAGAAATCTTGATTAATATTTTAGGCGTTAGAAGACGGGCAGCGACGTCCGTCCCAACAATGCTGGATTTCAAGAAAATAAACGTCCATCAGGAAATGTCAGAATTGAACTTTTAGGAAGCAGCAAAAGATCCTGAGTTGCTTCAGAGAGTGACTACAGAACCCATGCGTAAATGATTACGACATCAAGACCAAAGTCCAATCCTCTCTGTGGTGCCTCCAAGGAAAGGAAGTAAATCGGAGGAATACAGACAGAGCAGTTCCAACACCAAGGTTCTTTAGATTTTTTTTGACTGGAAAATATCCTCTACTAATTTCGAAAGAAACCATTCTTCACTATTTTTTCCCACTTGGTTCTTGGGTCCGTGAGGAATACTACTGCAAAAGTTAAGACGATTGCGCGAGAACGTTTGACGGAAGAGGCCTGAACTCTGAGCAAACAACTCTTGTAACCTCAATCACGACAATGCACCGGTGCACACATTGTTAATGATTTCGAATTATTTAATTTATAAAAAATCGATTTCTCTTTTTAATTTCCGCAACCTCCCCATTCTCCGGGCCTGGCACCGTGCAACTTTCTCCAGTCTCCATGAATAAAAAAACTGAAAGGACAATGCTTCAATACTACTTGAGGACATAAAAATATCGCAGAGGCAACTCAACCTAACTCTGAAAGACGCGTTTAAAAAATGTTTCGTAGAGTAGAAAAGAAGGTGGCAAAGGCAATGCAGTGGGCTGGGCTATAGAAAAGAAGGTGGCAAAGGCAATGCAGTGGGCTGGGCTAAGAACAAAAACACTTTAAAAGATTAAATAAATATTTTCTTTTTAAAAATATATATCAGAACATTTCAATCCACCCTCGCATATATATTTATAGACGGAGTGGACAGATTGCTGGCGACCCTTATACTAAAATTGTGGATCCAAAGTCGAGACACGCACAACTTATTAGAGCGATCTTTGAAATATTTACAAACTTGCCTTCCAGTTATTACAACCAAATAAATAATCAAATTTGTCATATAGAAAAACAATTTACCCTTATTTTACAGTTTGTTGCTATGCAAAAAAAAAACGTAAACACGGGTAATACAAAATTAATAAAGGTAACGAAAGCTTGAACGGAGGCCGATATAAATAACCTATACGTGTAACGTTGCTATTATTACAACAAAGTCAGACACTTAAAATTTAAAACATTTACCCGAAATCTGACACAATCAACAGTGAATAATAAACACCGTGTGTTGTTGACACGCCATCAAAATATCAACTTGCTTATATACTTGCACCCACAAGTGAAAAATAGAACATTCATTGTTAAAACTCACCAAAGTAGAGCATGAACAGAACTTGGAGCAAAGAAATGGGTGACACGATCTTGTCCTTTTCTGGCAGATCCTTGAACACCATGTAGCCGAGATAATTGGTGACGTTCGCCATTGGAGAAACGCCTGGTGGCAATTGACCTCGATAGCGGCCTTGCACTTGGACCTCAGCGGGCAAGGCAACGCACAAGCCCGCTAGGGCTGCCAATATGCAGGCCACAACTGAGAACTTCATCGCGCTCCTGAAAGCATTCCCACATAACTCTGTTGTAACCAAACGTACACAAAACACGGAACTGGAAGATCGGGAGTTTGACAGAGAGGACAACGTCATGCCGCAGATGCGGTCCGATGCGGCAGTTGGTTTGTCGTAACGATTATACGGTCTTGGGTATCAAGTGATCGAAATCATGATCGTCGTTGCACGCACAGCAAACCTGAGTGTAGAATAGCAGCTTTGAATCTACGCACGTCCGTAAGTACGCTATGCAAGAGCGCAGTTGGAAGAACTCTAAAACAGACTCACCGCCGTTTGGGGTGGGCGCCGCAAATCGTGGTGATTTCTACCCCAAAAAACGAGTAATCAGTCAGTAATCTGCAGGCGGTCGGCCACTTCAAACAGATGATCATGCATATGCATGCATACATAAATATTCACATACACGTGTATACATCTTGGCAGTTATGTGTACGTGTAGACAGTAGACAGTCATATGTATGCACCGATCGAAGTCTATCTATGTTCGAGTGTGTGTCGAAATTGGTATACAAATGCTGGCTCGTTCGCACCAACGAGTCGTCCTCCTCTTCGCGAACTCCTCCGCTAGGAAAGGACACATTCACATTACGGCTACAGAAACTAGGACTGCCAATGCGATGGCGACGACCGCCGCTGGCATAACTCTCGCCGATACGCTGACCACATCAACGACGTCTTTCGTCCGACATCGCCGCCTCGGAAGGGCTTTCCGGTGATGTCATTTGTCAACAGCTAATAACTGGACGGCGTCGTTCGTACCCAGAAGAAGTAGAAAAAAAGAGAAGAAAAGGTGGAAGGAAATAAAGTTGCAAAAAAAAAAGAAAGAGAGGAAGAACAAGAAGAGTAGAAAAACGACGACGACGACGACACAGAAGACAAAACGACAAAAAAATCAGTGGTAGAACAAGCAGAAGCGAAGTGTAGCTGGCGCGATGCCAGCTAACGACAGAAGGACGGATGAACGGACGGCGATCAGAAATGGTCGTCTAATTTTTTTGCTGCTATTGCTTCGGGGGCAAATGGGCCAGCCTGCGCAGTCAATTATGGCACAATGGTTAAAATTAGGCCGCTCCAAATCGGCATCGAGGATCAGCACAACAATATCGGCAGCATGATATGAAAAAAAAAGAATTGGATGGTTGTTTCATCATTTATGAATTAAATTAATATATACATTTTTGTAATTTATCTTAGTAATAAATATATAAGATGTTTTTAATTTATAATTATATTGCATTATTTTTAGAATAATATAATGTTAGTTATTTTCAAATAACTTCTGTCAAATTCAAAATTTGATGTGCCATTACACTAAAAAGTCGAATATTCGGTGTAAAAAATGTAATTTGTTTGCAGAAATGAATTAATAATTCAACAAGATAATTTACATTTATCCGTTAAATAGGGCTTATCCTTATAAGTTTTAATGGTAATTAAGTATATGTAATAATACATTTTCTTAAATTTATTATAGACTTTTTGTTTAATAATAAGTGGCAACAGCAGCAGCACCATCACCACCACCACCACTATCGTCATCATTATAAAGGGAAAAACCATATAGATCAAGGCAGGGTAAAATGTCTTCTCCGTCACCTCAGTCAGTTTCAGATCTGTGGGACCTCGACTTGTCGGACGTGCTGGACTGTTCTGTTGTCTACTATACTCGGACGATATGCTCCTATCGTTTCCTATCGTTATCGTTGTCGTTTTCGTAGCTATAGTCGGACAAAATACGAAGCACGTGTGTACGCTCTATGTAAGTACACGCTAACTTCCTGTCCGTGTTATTCCAATCGTATGTGGTCGGATCGCTCGCTGCTGTAGGATGAAGATTCAAGATTCAAAACGTGGTTTATTATCGGAACTGCATAATACAATGCTTTAGTTCTCATTAAAAAACATATATATAATAATTAAAAAAAAATAGAATATAAATGGTTAACTCTTAGTCATGAACAGCCACCATATAAGTTTAGTCAATCATAAAGTATCACAAATCATCGCCACAAAACAATTAGCATGTGTACTTCAACTATGTCGAAATGTGTTGCTGAGTAGCCATTTCTGGACCATCTGTATAAATCTATGCCCAACATTAAAACACATACAATATATGCCCTGCATTGGGCACTGACAACTACTACTATTGAGAAGCACAGTAGGACGCAGATCAGATCAGAACCGATCAGAAAACCCAGACGGTCTTGGATTTGTTCTCGACGAACCGTACGTAGTACGCATGTGGTATGTGTCGGCTGTCTAGCTATAAACAAACACGACGCTTGCTGATAGCTAACACAAACGAATTGGCTGGCATTCGTTGGCGGAACGTTTCGCATGCGGGAATAGCGGTACGCTGCACCTGCGCATGACGCCATTTCGCATCGTGGCTCCGGCTGGCTCGCCCCCGCTGTTATCGCTGCTGCCGACCACGACGATGTACGGCCATACAATCTACTCATTGGGCGTCATCGAAGGAAAACACACGCTTAGGGGTTGTCGTTAAGACAATCAGCATCATTGGGTGATAATAAACTGTGGAGAAACTGTGAGTAACTAGAGTAATGAATGAATGAATAGCAACAATTAAAAACACAACTGTGCTTACATATATAAATATTACCAACACTACTGCAGCAGCCAATGCGACAGGAGCAGCAACAAACAGATTTACGACATTTAATTAAATCCTTAGTAAAACAAATTACAGCAATTACTTATTATTAATTATAACATAACATATGTACATGATGGGCCGGGGGGGGGGGGGGGGGGGGAAGGAGTTAGATCGTAATGCACCATCTCTGTTTATTGAGGCGTCTGTGTTTCCCGTTATTTTTTGTCCGATTGTGGACTGATTTTATATCTAATCCATTTTAATGATTATATATAATCCAGCATTCGCCTTGTCTAAATTGGAAACTAGGAAAACCTATTTAAGATTGGCCGGCCCAGGTCAATAAATCTTGAATCCACGACCTGCCGTATGCAAGGCATCGGCTTTGCCACTAAACCACCTTGCTCGGTTACAACCTCTACTAGAAAACAACAATAACAACAATGGCACAACAACAATGACGACAACAACGATGTTATTAACAATAGCAACAATACCAGCAACAACATTAACAACATTGGAATGCGAAATTTAAAGTGTTAGCCAGGCACATCATCAGCATCTCTTTGCCGTCGCATCTTCGCTGCTAAGGTTGAAATCTCTACCACTACCCACTGCCGGATCTTCCACCAGAAGAACCTACCGACGTATAGTTTTACCGGATTGTTGTTGATGTTTTTTTTTATTACGACAATGGCAACAACAATGACAACAATATTAACAACATTAGCGTAGAACAAAATAAAGGTTTTACCTAAGCATATTGTCAGCATCTCTTTGCCGTTGAATGAGCGTCACTGAGTTAAAATCAGTGCCATTATTATCTGCTGGCATCGGAACCGTTTGCCCAGCAGTAAGGAACCCTCCATTATTGTTATTAAACTAATATGTTACAATACACTTTATATATATATATATATTTTTTTTTTTAATTTTATAATTATATATATTTTTATAAATAATAATATCAAAAAGATTCAACATACTTTATTGTAGACATCGACACTTTTTGTCCGCTTTTAGGAAAAATCGTTGACACAGTTGTCTGTCAGCAAAAATAAAAATATTTTTTTCTTACCAGGATTCGAGTTCTCAAAATGGCATTCTACTACAAATAGCAGGTCAAGGTTAAAGAAAGCTGTGGAGCTGCTACGCTTCCACGATAAGAACTGTTTCTTTAAACACCACTACGGTTCAAAGCAAAAGTCTCCAACAGATGCCGGTTTCAACAAAATGGACACACACGTTTATATATATATATATATATATATAGTCTATGTTCGAAAACGTGCACCGGATTAACTTATTTATATATATATATATATATATATATATGTATATATATATATATCAAGTTAATCCAGTGCACGTTTTTAAAAATAGACTGGGGAACGCAAACACATGTGTATACCGTTGTGTCTATCCGTCCATATTAATGTGAACCACCCAGTATGCAATTACACACTTCACAGCGAGAAATCGCCACTAAACGCGTCGTAGAGAGCAGTTGCATATCAAATCACTGTCAAATCACAGTTGAGTAGGCGATCACAGTTTAGACGGAGTCATCGCTACCTAAATAGATGGATAGCGTGACGTTAGAACATACCGTAGTAGTGTATATGTGTTTTCTCTATATGCCTTTTTCATACAACACATTATACATAATTTGTGCAGCATATATGCCTAATCGTAATATAAACGTATTATAGTAGGCATAAAGTAATATAAACGAATTATGATAGCAATTATTGTTGTTAATAACATCAACAACAGCAGCAACAACAACAACAACAACAACAACAACAATAACAATAACAACAACAACAACAACAACAACAACAACAACAACAACAACAACAACAAGAAAAATAAGAACAACAACAACAACAACAACAAAAATAAGAACAACAACAACAATGCAGTGTGCTCAGGGATGATGGAGACGATTTGTCTTCGTCGCCGCAGAGAAGCAGGTTGCTCTTTTCTTTTTGTTTCCTTATGGGAAGTTTCAGAAATGCATAATGCACATGTGCCGCTGCCACCTGTCAGCGTCTAGTGTGGAACTCACAAACCCTTAAACCTATCTTCCTGCCCCAAGCCCCTCCGCTCCCGGCTCGCAATTGCGTGGCATTTCTCAAAACACCGTAAGCATATCTATCTATATACGTCTCTATGCGTACCTCTTTGCAGCTAGTGTACCGAGGTCGGTGTCGGTGTCGTTGCTGTTGCAGTTGTTGTTGGTTCCTTCAGCAGCAGCAGCAGCGGCAGCACCTCAATAGCAATACTAACGAAGTATAACTATATAAAGCGTAAACTAATAACAATACTAAAGGAACTCTGTTTTGACACTCTGTTGTCGATAGCAGCCGCCAACAACGGAGCTAGCCAGCTTCAACACTCCGCCGCCATCCTTCCACGACCACTGCGACAACTGATGGTCCGCTACAGCAGTGTCATTGTCTGCCCTACCTATTGTCACTGCACAAGTACGTCGTCAGGTTTTGCGGTCACTCGGTTAGTCAGGGAACCAGTAAGCGTAGCAGTTGCTCTAACCGCAGCAACAGCAGCAGCAGCAGCAAATCAAGTTGATCTCCCTTTTCCCCCATTGTCTCTCCGTTCCATCTCTCAATGATCCTATCTATGTATCGCGCTCTCTTTTTGTCTTCTATCTCTCTCTTTCCTGTTGGAAGCGACCGCCAGTAACAGCAGCAACTGGTGGTGCCAAGCGTTTGTTTATTGGGCATGCCTTTGCAACCTGAGCCTCGGCAAGCGGGCCGAGAGAAGATAGCGCAGCCGCCTTCGCCGATGCCGATGCCGTCGCCACCGGAGTTGCGGCAAGTTCCTCCTCAAACAACGCTACCATTGGCTGCCGTTCCACCAATCACTACGGGGTCTCATCTATCGCCAACTCAACAACAGTGACAACAACAAAAACAGTGACAACAACAATAAAAGTAACAACGAAAAAGTAACAACCGCAGTAACTAAAGGCACGATATAACTCAACAACAACGACAACAAAACAGCAACAACAACAGTAACTAGAGGCACGACATAACTCAACAACAATAACAACAAAACAACAACAACAACAACAACAACAACAACAACAACAACAACTACAACTCCAGTTTCGCCAACAAAATCAAATAGCAACAACCACCTACTAAAAGACACATGACAATGGCAGATCATTCACTCACTGTCACTCAAATAAAGCGCCGCTACCATTTGCAGCCAGACTAAGTGAACATGCGAGTGGATAATCCGTCTATTGGGAAAAAAATACGTTTTCATAAATAATCATTTCTCAATAAAAATGTCGTTTACCTGGCGCAATAGCTGGTATATATGTGGTCCGTTCGAGCGTGCAAGAGTCGCTGTTTTTTAGTGATGCACTATGAAATGTCTACTATTCCATAGGTGGCTTTCAGTAGTTAGAATAGATCGCATAATGTTATTGAATCATAGCAGTGGTATTATCGCTATTGTTGCCTGTGCTGTCGGGGTTTCCGAACTGTTGACGGTGTTTCCAATTTAGCGTAGCTACGGGGTTTTCAGATTATCGCAGGACACAAAATGGCGTGTTGTTTGGTGTTACAAAGAGATCGTGCAAGCATTAGCCTATAGTATGCATAGAATGTGCTTTGTCAAATTTGTAGCTAGTTATCTATAACTAACACTATAAGAGTTAAATCACCTTTCTCTTTACAAAAAGCACCCAAATAAACGCATATGCGTGAGCATACGCTGTTAAAATTTCAACTAACAAACATCATTAAGGGCGCGATCGATGAGTGCCCAAGACAGCCCTGGATCCCCCGAACACCCGACTGCGACCCGACAGGATCAACTACGAGAGCATTTTTGTCAGCCTCGAGTGCTCGAACTGCAGGCAAGTTTTCCCAGCGTGTTGCTCACTGGAAGACATGCACCAGGAGTTCCTTGGCTATCTGCGCTCCCTCGTAGGATCAGCACCTCTCTAGTCAAGCGTCCGGCAGAGCTGGCCTGTGAACTCATATATACAAAACTCTTGGCGAAGCTTGGCGATCTTCTTTCGGGAGACCAGTCAGTATCAGTAAAGTTCAACGAGATCTCGAACATGCCCTGAACGTCGCCAACGAACTCTAGTAAAAGCTGACGTAGTACGGAGTGATGACCCCAAACGTGTATATTCCTATGCACAACGTTGGCTGGGAACAAAAGATGACCTAGCTGTCCTGAAACTGCTAAACGGCAACCTTCTTGTAAATGACCAGGAAAGGTGCGAGGTCCTGAGAAATCACTTCGCCAAAATTTAAACGCTGAATATGTTAACTGCGGTATCGAGCAAAGTACTGGAGCGCATTATCGCGGATAACACTTACAACAACGCTCGTTCGCAAGCACTTTTCACCGACCAGCACTTTGCGACAACTCAGTGCGTGCTGGTGTACCTGAACGACATTGCCCTGCACGTAAACCAAGACATACCGACCGACACGATTTTCTTCGACCTAAAGAATGCCTTTAAAAACGTTGATCCCGACGTGCTTATCGCAATCCTGCTGTCAATGGGAGCTGGACCTAGCGACGAAAGTACGCTTTAAAATCTATGCTGACGACCCTAAGATATACGCACCTGTGAAAACCACAGAAGAACATAAGAATCTTGAAGAGGCCGCTGCAGACTTCACTAAGCGGACCGCAAAAATTGCATTAACTATATCTCTTCACAAACTTTGCGGCAGCCATTATGGGCACAATGAGGGGCTGCCTCGAGAATAAGCTCGACTGGTAGCATTCTTCACGGACCCTGGTGTAGTTAGTTACTTACATTTCCCTGTAACCATGGAAATTGTACTATTTTATACAATCTCTTCACAAATGTTGCGTTTTCCATCCGTTTGTTGTTCGTGATCAACTACAATCTTAGGTACTACCAAGACTTGAAAAAACATCCGGATTGCTTTGAGGAGCGATTTGACATACACGAAATGAGTACTCGTTCAGGTGCGATAGTGAAGGCCAAGGCTGTCGCTACTTCGGCCAAGGTAGCCAATATCTACCCATGGCGGATCGTGCGCGCCCTCAATGCCCTCTACGCCCAGTGAATCGTATATAAGAAACATCTTTATAAAATATAATAAATTATGAGAGTAATCAGCCCAATAAAAAAGGGTGAGGCCTTACGGTTTACATAAATAAAGTTGATTACAGTTTGCAAATAGTCAGAAGACAACTATGCAGCAACCCTCCAAGATGGCACGTTGCTAATAACCTTTTAGTAATCAAGAGTCTTAGTACGATATAGTTTTCCCCCTCCTTATTGAAGTAAGTGTGACGCTAAACATGTTTGACATCATGCTATAAAAACACAACTTTTCGTAAAGGTTAAAAATCATTGTTTTGATACTCGTGTCGCCATAGTCCTCCCAAAAAAAACAAATTTCCAGTTGCACTTAATCGAAATCAAATTTGTCCGTGTATGGCAGCGTCAATTTAGAGGTTCAATGTACGGTTCATGTTT
The DNA here is from genome assembly GCA_003439945.1 of Dermanyssus gallinae. Classification (NCBI taxonomy): domain Eukaryota; kingdom Metazoa; phylum Arthropoda; class Arachnida; order Mesostigmata; family Dermanyssidae; genus Dermanyssus; species Dermanyssus gallinae. Next base: position 27,679 of record QVRM01004035.1, on the reverse strand, counting down.
TTTTAGAAAGGATTGTGACTCACGGGGCGGTGGAGTCCTAATCCTCGTCCGAAGTGAGCTGGCTTGTTCTGAGGTTGACGCACCGCATTGGAATTCCGAATTTGTGGCGTGTGATGCCATTTCTAATGACCACACAATGCGGCTTATAACAACGTAAACTCGCCTACTGGCACACATGGCACTTTAAGAACTAAGATGAACATTTTAACACAAAAACTATCATTACTAATAGAATGTGACCATACAGTTTTACTAACTGGGGACTTTAATCAGCCAGAAATAAATTGAGATACGCTCAGCGTGTTACGACCCTTACAATTAATCAATCATATTTATTTCACTCAAATAGAGTATGTACAAAATAGTTCATGTTATTATTAAACATAAATATTTGTTGTCTTGCCGTTCCACCGAGAGAAGAAGTGTAAAGATCTTCGTTGCAGTGCCGGACAATCAACTGCGTTAGCTCAAGCACGCCGCTCCTTCCCTTGATCAAGAGTGTGTTATTGTTGAAGAAACTAGAAACTACTCGCAGAAGAGCTCCACCTATGCCAATCTGTCTAAAACAATCGATCATAAGATCGCGAGGAGTTTTGTCAAAGGCCTTGACGCAGTCAATGAAGACTGCATACATGTGGCCTCCTGGACGAGACACTGCTCGCACTTCTTCGGATTGCAAAACGTGGATGGCGTCGCGGGTCCCCATGCCTTTTCTGAATCCGAACTGCTCGAGAAGCAGAGCATGATTTGCTAAATTTGCAATCCTTTCAATAATCAGCTTACAGAATATTTTCTTGAGTGTTTGCTCCGACGCCACTCCCCGGTACAGATTTGGGTCCCTTCTATCGTCGCCGTGTTTACCTTTAAATAACAGAGAAGGACAAGCAATATGCCAAACTCTGGGCATTCGCCCTTCCTCCATAATTCTATTAAAGAAATCACAGAGGATCCTCTTCAAGAGCGGCTCCGATTGCACCAAATGTTCGTAGTAGACCCGATCTGGCCCACTGACTACTTTTCCATCTAGAAAGGGATCGGATAACTCGGCATACTTCTTCTTCCTCAATAGGAAAATTCATTGTGTGCTGTTTAAGTGTAAGTGGATACTCAACCCCTGCGGCCGAGTTTTTTTACTTGAGGGTTGAATAGCACATTCGTCAAATGACGCTCTACCTGCTCGTCACTCAGTAAGTGCCGTACCTCTTTACGAGAGCGGTTTATGTATGCATGGGGCTCCCTTTCTGCGCGTTTAAGTAGACGGGCTTCGCCTCGCATGTTCGACCATATAGTTACGGCATAGCCCTATATAGGACTTCCTACCAGACGCATAGCCTGTCTTCGCCTTGCTTGGAGCTGTGGATCTGCTCGGGCTTTTGCTAGTCTCGGCAAGCCAAGTAGTTCTCTATGTCGGAAGTAACAAGTCCGTGTGAACCACGGCCGGGATCTCCGCGGCTTGAACTTTCTCCACTTAACTGCTCTCTGCATTACTTCTTCGAGAGACCGACAGCAGGCATCCACACCACTTCCGGCCAATACCCTCTCAATACCGACTGGAAGCGCGGCTAAATCGAGTTGACGGGTCGGCTTCATCTGTGAACGTTTCTGCTGTTCCTGCCCTAGAGCAGGCACGCGTACTTACAGCTAGTACAGGCAGATGCTTTCTTGCAGCAAGCTCCAGAACTTCAAATCTCTGAAACTCAGTACAATCAAAATTATGAAACAATAAGTCTATGGTACTCCTGCCGTTATGGCAGACGTAAATTAAGTAATTTCGTGCATTAGCGCACACAAAATCCACATCATTCATAAGCTGCAGGAGAACTTCCTTTTGTCGTCATTGGCTCCCTCATTAATTCTGCAATTAAAGTCACCTCCAACTTGTTGGAGCCCAAACGTCAACACCCGAGAGTCCCGCGAATACGACGTTTGTAACTTATGCAGAATTAAATATCGGAGGGAGATAAAACACGACAATGTTAACACTTCCGGATGAAAGTGTCATATAGTGTTCATCCTTTCTAACATCGCACAGGGCACAAATAGTTAAGTAGATAGACAGAAAGTCCTCCTATTGGTCTGCCCAATTCCCAACAGACATGACGGCCAACTGATGAAACACTTGCATCTCATCGAAATGCAGTTCTTCTCGCTGGAACGTCTCTACCAAGAGGGCGATGTCTATTTCTCGAAACAAATAATCTAGCATTAGATCCATTGCCCGTTTAAGGCCCTGGTACGACTCTTACACGAGAATACAAAGAAGCCATACTCCTGAACTTGTGCGCCGAGTACGAACTCCAAATGAACATGTAACAGAAGCAACACGTGTTGGCAGTCAACGCGATTTGCTACTAGACATTGTTTTTTGCAAATGATGATTCGGTGGACGCTGTGCGGCCAAACCACCAGTCCTCTGATCATCGTATGGTGGAGTTCGTTATAACGGACTGCAAGCGCCCCAAGCAAACGTCAATAGCTAAGTTGGATTATAAAAAAAGGAATTATAATGCCATGAAGCTGAACCTCGACCTCCCAAACTGGACCAGATTTTTTCAAGGTTGCTTTGCCGTGGACTCTATGTACACCAACCTATTGAGTATGTGCACTTTCTAATCCAACTACATGTGTGCCTGCCGCATATCGTCAAATTGACAGATATGTGCGTGCACTTCAAGCAGCTATTGATCGTGAGGTTAATGAGCACAACATTTGCCAGCTTCAGAAGAACAAACTCAACGAAGCATGCACTCGACAAAGGGACTCTAGAAGAGCAATTCGAAACAGCGATATAAACTCAATCCACAGATATGTCCGCAAACAAATCGCAGTTCGTGACTATCTGGCGTCAATTATGCGACCCCATGATTCACTAGCTTCCGATGATTACGAAAAAGCAGAATTAAAAAACATATGCGCACAAACCTATTTATCGGATAATGAACTACGTCTGCAAGATTCGGGATTTACGCATGATCACTAAAGAACAATTTGCTTACCTACTCTTAGAGACGCAGTTTGACTGGGCGGAACATGTTCACGCATCAAGGTGTTTGGACGTTATATACTTTGATTTTAAGTCCGCTTTTGAAACTGTAACACACAGTAAACTACTGACGGGTTGCCTAAATTTGAAGTGGGCACCAAATAGTTGCATGGATAAATGAATTCCTACGTGAGCGGACCATCCATGTACGCGTTTATGATACTCTGTCTGAGAAGGTTGAAGCCACCTCTGGTTGCCCTCAAGGAACCATTCTTGGGCCACTAGTGTATATATTTTACATCCATTCGCTGAAGAATATTATTCCCAAAAACGTGCAATATAAGATCTATACGGATGATGTAAAAATATACGGAAAAGCAGACTCAGCTGAGAACTGCAGGCAACTGCAGGCTACGATAAATGAGTTCTACAAATGCTCCGTCTCGCTCGATCTGAAACTGTCGGTGGCAAGGTGCGTTGTACTTCATTTTGGTCACGGAAATGCAGAGTACAGTTACACCATCGGCAGTCAGCCTCTTGCTTTGAAAAACTGATCAGAGACCTTGGTGTAACGACGTCTGTCACTATGAAGTACACAGAACATGTAACGGATATCGTTTTAAGAGCAACACAGGAAACGAATTGGATTACACGTTCATTCATACTTAGGGATCCACATATATACTTAAAACTATTTAAGGTGTACGTACTGCCTATAATAACATATGCAGCCCCAGTCTGGAGTCCACGTCTGGAAAAAGATCAGCGACTCCTAGACAAGATATGCAGCAAATACCGACGAAATATTGCATACAAGTGTGGAACTCCAAGATGAAGACGTCCAGATTACCAACATATTGGAGAGGTTGAGGAAACTTGATTGTGATACTCTCTAAATATTGAGAAAAGTCATACCAAACTGATGTTAAAGATGTTCAATATCAGCCATACGATGACGCGTCGTGAGAAGAATATTCTTCCAAGATTTGTAGCGACAAAACGAACTCTGAACCATATGTTTCTATGGAGAGTAACCCAACCAACTTCATGGAAACTTGATGTTAACAGACTAGACATTTACTTAAATAGAGCGTATAAATAATAATTTTGGCATTCGGGAAAAGAGTAAACCTACTCGTCAACTCCGTAAAAAGGGAAAGCTTCAACGATACCCTCCGTCACATTACAAAGTCTAAACACGACACCGCCGGAGCGACGGTAGGATCCAAAAAGTCAACGGTAAGTATGAAGCTTGTGAACGAATGATCATACCCGCTGAGCGGACCCGGATACAAGCGGCAACCTTAAGGGCGGGAAGGGAGTGTCTACGGGATCCTTTAGCAGGTCCACACGGATCGGCGTAGGGTCGATGAAAATGTTTCTCCTTCTATTCGAGAGAAGCCAGGCTCTGGTCTAAGATTGTAGGCAGTAGATGATCGTCTCAAAAAGTAATGCTGTAAAGGTAAGACTAACCGAGTTCTGTCTGTCACCGCCAGGGGAAGAAGGAGAAGATGAAGGTCCACCTGCATGTGGGCACCTGCCCAGGGCAGACGCAGAATGTCGGACTCATTTGCACGACGTCGAGAATACCGAACGTGTCGACGAACTTGCAAGTGTTGAGGGGTCACTTGACAGTATGGGGTAATCATCAACGTTTGGGGTCTAACGTAAAACAGTAAACGCTTGCGTATATTGAAAACGAAATACCAGAAGAGGTTTTTTGATCTTACCATGGACAAAATGTCTGGTACGTTTGTGATGAGACGACGCGTCGAGGAGAGCATTCGAGGCGTGGATATGGCCGAGTCCGAGATACCTAGCCCCTTGAAGAATCAACTGACCGGTAGAACCGACTGACTCACAATCAAGAACTGTTACATGACACCCGTCCGCAATTTTAGTGCAAACAGTTATAAACCAAAGCAGTCATTTTCTCTTCGAAACAGTACTATGGTTGAAGAACAGCTTATTAAACAAAATATTTTTAAAGTAGGTTTAGAATCAAAGTAAATAACACCGAAATTTATGCATACATTCATAAAGTGTTGCCAGTCACGTTGGATCCCAAGCAGTTAAAAGGTACAGTTATGTTCAGGGCGGTACGCAAATTGTTTCCGTGTAAGAATGGACACAGCCGTGCGTTTGGGCCGCTGTGCGAGTAAGATGTTCAACGCTTTTTGGCACTACGGTAGCGATGTATTAAACAAAAAACACATATTAAATCACACGTGCGGGGTGGGGATCGGGCATCATTCCTTATTTTCGACAGCCCATAATTTGTTGCGCAAGCTATTAATATGTTCATTATAGTACTCAGATTCCAAATGCTAGATCGTTTCACCCCTATACGAAACATTTCCACTCCCCTTGCCATTGACTAAATGTCTTTCTTACTGAGCTTGACATAACACAGAGTTTTAGACAAGATTATCCGGACACCCTATATATATATATAGATATAATATGTGTGGTGTAGTGTGTTCAATGACGCAGTGTGTCGAAGACTGACTTTCTGGGACTTGTTATTTATTACATGTAATGCATACTTTAAACCTATTGCGATTTGTGTCAGCACGACATCTTGCATGTGATGCGAGCATTTTGTGCGTTCATAGGGCCTAATGTACTGGTATCAGTGGCTAGTGTCAACAAGAGAAAAGAAAAAGAAAAAAGAGGCAAGGCTTCTCTCTCTGCTACAGGTCTACAGATCTGTGTTCCAAGAGCGGAGATGCTTCGTGCAGAATGGGCACACACTCTCAAGCAATGGTATGCAATACATTCCTCGTGATTCGCTCAGACGCAAATGCCTAGAACCCGCCTGACGTTTGAATCGTGAAGTCTTATCGCCAGAAGAACAAGCTACCACATGAACTGGCGCAAGAAGTTGGTGTTACATGCATAAGCGTTTTTAGAGATTTCAGGAAAACTGCTATTACGTTGTGTCAAAACCCGCTTGTTTTTTACCTACTCACCTTGGTATATTGATTGATACGCTGCTATATATTATATATATATATTCTTCTTTTAATTATTATATGTTTATATTCAATCATTTAAAGAGTATACGCCTATTTTGTGATTATTTACATAATTCTAGCAGAAGTGCGCATACTTATATATTTGGGAATATAACAAGGAAAAGCCACATTGTTGCAATGTGTTAGCATGTATATTTGCGCTAGACGTTTTTCATTATCCGCTATGCGTACGCAAACTATTAGTCAATTATACTTCTTGAGTAAACACACTTAACGCATAGTACAGTACGGTCGGATTTCATTATATACATCTTTTATTGTAGAATATACAGTGAAGTCATACATATTTCCGTCAGTATATTGATCAACAAAAGCCAAAACGTGAGAAAGACAGAAATGGAGTTTGAGTCTAGGGCAAGCAAAACAGTAGTAGTACATTATCTGGTGTGCCATGTTTTATAAGACATCTATTGGCGTGATGAGTGGGTGCTGCACAACAAACCTGTCAAATCACTTATCAGACCTAGAATGCCCCCGAGGGTGGCTGGTCCTCTACCGGGCGCGTTCCTAGGGTGCGGATAAAAGAACGCCCATCGGACTGCGGTGGGTACTGGACACATAACCTAGAATTAAAATTTTTTTTAAGGAGGTTGTTTTATTCTAGACTATCCTCCGTCCCCTACGGGCTTGGAACTCAACCTGAGGTAAATCTTCAAAGCACCGAGAGCCGGACATGTTAAGATATCTAGGGTTTCCCTAACAGTCCTTGTGGCAGCATGGCCGCTGACCCTCAGCGGTATGGTTATTCATCTAATCTCAATGAGGATTACTCAAAGAAAATTCGATCAACAACAGGGTTCGAACCGGGGACCGGTAGATGACAACCATGACTAGCGCACTAATCCCCTAGACCACGCCGCCACTGGACACATAACCTAGCGCGGACTAAGTCAAGTAATTGTCTGGGGACAATTGGCTGCAGGTACGCCAATACGCTCGGCAAATGAACATCAGGAAAAAGCCCGCCGAGCGCGAGCGGATTAAGTCGTGCAACATCGACAGGATGGCAATTCCACCACCATGTCAAGTGGTGGTGTGGTCTGGTCAGCTAATGTGCAACACTTCACTGGCCTCTGGTATATGTGACGCACTAAAGAAAAATTACTACACACTTTTGTGGCGCACTTGATCATACATGAAAAAAAAACGACATACTAGTATGCACCAAGTAGTATTACCAAGTAGTATATTCCGGGCACCACTGGATTACAAAAGTCTAGATGGTTTTCAGTTGGTATTGCATATGGCCCGAACAGCCAATGACGAGTCCTACACTACCCACTAACAAGAGTATTTTGAGAATGTTGCTTTAATTCTAGACGATATTCCATCCCATATACTCTTATAGTATCCCTTCAGTATTCAAAGCAAAAGTTCTCTATATAAAAAACGTTTTTAAATATTACGAACAATTTCATCTTCGTATGTTCATCCCGCCCTGAATTCGTACAAAGGCGCACACAGAGGTTCACAATTCATCGACTAAATGGCACCACATTTACGTAAAACTTTCTATCTTTTTTGGTAGTGAACATCACCATACTCCATTCATTTTAACTATGATTTAAAGCAACGTTTAAACGAATTTTCAAATCTTAAGAAAGGTCGCTTCTGCTTTCAAATTTTAATAAAGGGCTTGAGCGGGCGACTTCTAATGTTCTCAGCCACCTTACCTTTCCGTTATTTATCTTGTTGTAGTATATTCATTCTTATAAGGGCAATGCCATTGTATTTTTGTTCAATAATAGAGAGTGGCACTGCACTGTCACGATCGCTAGGTGAGGGCGTCTCGATGCCTCTGAGTGTTTGATGTCGACCCACGTATCTGTTTACTCGGAACGATGTAGTTGTCTAATGTGGATACTGATCGTGCCTTGGTTTTACTTTAAACCGAAATGTTTATTATACAGTCGTTGAGGCAAAAACGTATGCTGCAGAAAATACACTTCTACCTCAACGCATACCTCCCTGTTCAGTCAGCAGTGCACACAACGAGGGTGAGTGTAATCCATGATGACAAAAAACATCCACGACTACTATTTCATAGAGTAAAACATTTATTCAGTACATTCCGGCGTTCTTCACAGGCAACAGCGCCCATCCAGCGTTCAGCACTCGCGTCGCCATGAGACGTCAACCACGTTGCTCCTACATGGTCCTGAACGTCGTGTACGTCGACAGCAGCAGAAGTGTCTCAGACAACATCACCTTCATCGACAACGACGATCACTGTGTAGTGACGGGATCATTTCTCGCCATCCATCATATGTATCTATCACCAACCACTATTAGTGTCATTGTGCCGCTTACCACCACGGCAATGCCGCCGGCTGGACAGGAACAGCTAGCTAGATCACCAAAGGCTTCTGGGCAACTGACAATAGGCACCCAGCTAGGTTTTGAATATTACTCGAATTATAGTAATAGAACTTTTAAGAATAAGAATAATAATCATATAATTAAAAAAAAGAAGACAAATCCGACAAAACGAGAGACTCAGCCAGTTCTTAAACGTCAGGCCGCAAATAACCTACATCGTCTGTCGGGTTTCCGTTGCACCATTTTCCGCCGGCCACTCACGCGTGCAAAACAGCACTAGCTCATTCTTTAAGCCCACCCATTTGAATTATCTACTGGGTGATGCACATATATATATATATATATATATATATATGCATCAGAAACATCGAAAAAGTATGTCGTCATTTAACACTCACATATGATATACTTTAGCTTCTTCGCTGAACTAGGAAATCGCCTTCATCGGGGAACCACTGGTCGAGTGCCACACACAAAGCAAAGGCCAAATCGGTGAAGACCGATTGAAGTGGCCTTCTCCAAAAACGTTTTATTATTATTATTATAATTATTATCAATTTATTAATTACGAGACAAGAATCAATTAATCATGCCAATGAGTATGTATGGGTCGCCGACTTTAGAAAGACCAATGACCGCATATGGTTAGTGCCTATCGTTGGATAGATAAACATTTCAAATGCTGCATTTAAAGTGCCAAAATACGTCTATCATCACCAATCAGTAGCCAATATATCAGACGATCCATATTTTCTTTCATTGTTATTAACCAACCAACTAAGCAAGTAGAAACAGTACCACCACTTGTTAACAACGGCAAAGTTGACCTCACTTCAATGCTATTTGCGAGTCGATGTCGCTGTGCTTCTAGTTTTATGTTGCAAGTCTGCCGCCTGTCTACTTAAACGCATGTATGCCGGACTACTCTTCATTTCTATCTTTTGTGTGCACCCCCGTGCGACGTAGATCGTCAAAACGCTGGCCGGCTGCACATGGGTTTGACAGACCGTCTTTATAGGCGGCTTGAAGCGAAACGTATTATTTTCCCTTTGAAAAGCGCTACTAGGCAGCAGCATAATAATAATAATAATTGCGATAATAATAACATTAACAATATATGCTACTATATCAGTCTGTGCATCATCTTCTTAGCATATGGTATCATTGCTTTGATCCCCACTCCTATGACCACCAACCACCCTGCACCTTCACACGTTCAACTATCCCCGCACACGTACATACATAATACATGGCCAGCAACAGACAGGCTGCCGCCATGGCGCTTGATCTACCGGGCAGACTGGTTCGGCGATAGTCGAAGTCCGCTGACCTCCTTGCCGACCTCGGCGACTCCACACACGACACAGACTCGGCCTACGAACTGCGGCAGGTATGAAGCCTGACACAGTGGGCACTTGCACCTCCAGTTTGCCCCTGCAATATCGAGTCATATTCACAGAAAAGGAGCAGTGTTACAGATACGTACGTACAATCATATATATATATATATATATATATATATATATAGATTAGTATGTATATATATTAGTACTGTGAAGTGCTATATGTCTTGCACAAAAATAAGTTACGTACCGATAAATGGGGACGTAGCTAGCTGCACACAGATGGAAGGGATTGTGTTCATCGTACTGCAGTTGAAGGGAATCTTGAGGTGACTTCTCGCACACCATGAGAACTTTACGGATCTGTTGGGACACTTCGGGCTTCGGGCCGAGTTCGAGAAGTACGGCGACCAAACGATGCAGCCGTTTTGTAGTTCTTCATCTTGAAGAAGAGGTTGACAGCGGTACGCAGCGTCAGCATCTGGTGAATGGGCTGCAGTTTACAATGTGTGAAGTAAGCAGCCATTTCAGCAACTCGCTTTTGATCCTCGAGCTCTTCCTTAGGCATGCCTTTGCGCTCGAGCTCCATTGAGAGGCCGACGATGTATTCGCGGCACACTTCGAGAAGCTGCTGTGCTTCTGTGACCTCCTGCTTCGTCTCAACGATCATCAGAGGAATGTGGAGTAACAGCGAGCGGAGTTTTTCCACTGCTTCCTGGAACTTCCCAGTTGTCGTAAGCTGGTAGCACTGTTGCAACCTCTCTATCAAGTCGGTGAGCTTGCAGCCGAGAGCCGGAAGTGACGCGTTTTTACCATAGGTCCGCTGCGGATAACTGTACATCGTGGGCGTTGATGGGAAGCCCACCAAGGCGGTCCGTGATCGCGCAAATGTCGCCATGAAGTGATCGCGGAAAGGCGCAAAATTGACAATGCCGGCCTGTTCATTCAGGAGCTTCATGGCAGTGTTAAAGCTGCCAGCAAGAATGTGATCAACAGCTAGCCGTGACTGATCCACCCATTGCTGCGGTGTGGCCAGGCCACGGGTTGGCGCAACGAAGAACCCGGCCTCGCCACTCTCCGCACCAGCAGTGTCCAGAAGCTCAGCCGGAATCTCTAGATCCTCCTCACCGACATCCCAGCCTTCGCCCTCGCCGGCTTCATCCATGACGGCATCCTCATTGTCCGGTTTTGCTTCTCCTTCCTCCTCAAGGCCATCGTCTCCCCATCCGCTGGGCTCGATATCATCCATATCATCCACCGCTACAGCGGTCTTCTTGCTCTGGGTAGTTACCGTATCAAAGAAACCACGGTTGACGCTTAGCTGGGCCCAGTTTTCATCGCAGCGGGTCACAGGCGGTGGAGGCACTAGCAGGGTAGCCGAGTCGAGCACCTTGGGCAAAGGTTTTTCGTCTCCCGCCGCCGTCAGCAACTCAGCCAACTGCTCCCCGTCTTCTTGCAGCCCGTGTGTTACGGCGCACAAGTATGCCAGAGAGTTTTGACCGGCGTTCCTCAGAATCTTTACCCGCTCTCGAGCGTCGCCGAGGTACAGTGCGTTGGTAAACTGCGCTGACGTATTCTTATTGATTTCAGCAATTTTGAGCATCTTCCTGAGCTTATCAAGGTTACCAGTGATCAAGTAAAGGAACGACAATTTTTCGAGGTTCTTCGTCCTCTGGTACGCCATTTCAACGATCTGATGGTTGCCCTGCAGTAGTGCAGCCTCTCCTAGTTTCTCCCAGCATGTCTTATCATCCATCGAGCGAGCAGCCTCCAGTGCCGCGTCTAGATTGCCGCACTCAAGAGACAGCGCAAAACGAGTCTTCTCGTCCTTCACAAAATGAAGCGCCACCTCCGGATAGCCCTTCTTCTGTAAGTAGGCTATAATCGATTGACCGACTAGCTTGGCGTTACGTACCATATGCAAAACCTCGTCATATTTTCGATTGACGAGAGCTACTTTGAAAGCGTATTCGGTCGGGTCAACCTGTAGCATGCGGGTGCGAGCCTCACGGTCCAGGCAGAAAATGCTGCTTCCTTGCACCTTCGTGATGTAGATAGGGACATCCAGCGTGCGTATTATGCCGTGATCGCCATTGAGCAGCGAGTACTTAATGTGGTTTGACGTTGTGTAAACGAACACTCCAGTGGTTTCGTCCCACGCCCCACTCTTCAACCGAGTAGACTCATTTAACTGACAGAGAATCTCTAGGCGCCGATTGCACAGGGTGATATTTTTGCGTTGCAGCACCGCTACGCGAGTCATGTCGTGGTTCCAGATAACCATTTTCACCTTCGTTGCTTTTACATGCGCTAGCACCCGATTCTGTTGGACATCGACAAGGTAAAGTCCGTCGAAGTCCTGCACTAGCAGCTGGCCCACACCGGCGGCAAATATTTCGTCGATAGGTGAGTGATGCTCGAGCTTTTTAGAAGCTTCATTTTTCATGTTCTTGATTATGACGGATTTCGTCTTGTCGAGTACTGCGAACTTATTTCGGGCTACCCAAATTGCTGTGAGTCCGTTGCAGCGCTTAGCATCAATCGAGTCTCCCTCCTCCTTTGGCACCATCACCAGGTCATATGTCGACTGCTCCAACATCGCCTGGCGTGTAACGACGAGCACAGCATTTTCGGCAGGATTGTACGAAATGCTGTAATAAACGTTAAAAAATCACGGCGTTATGAAAATAAGTTAAAGAGAATCTGACAGTCAGCCAGTAGTGCAGAAAAAAAATTTCGACCCTGAACCTACCAGAGTTTGCTCCTGTGCGACTCCCCCTGGCATTATTTGTTTGTGTTTTTTAAGACCGGCGCAATGAGAAACTCGAGTGAAAGGGAACGGACAGTACTAACAGACACACGATACGATGCGCATGGTTTCCACCACACCCTATGTAGACGGTCTGAGAGTATCATGATGAGTATGACAAGTGTGTCTGTAAGCGTTGTGGGAAAGCCCGCACTAGATATCGTGCTGCAGAGTGCCCCTTTGTGCAATCATTGAATGAATTAGCCCGCTTATGAGGGCTTTTTATCCTAATATATACTCGTATCACTTCGAGAGATGTTATGTTGTTGAAATATTACTACTATTTAATGATCTATTTTATCTGTCGCATGCCGTTGATATGCTAGTCAACACGAGTGAATAAATACGATGAATTGATGACTTCCCCTGGTACAACCGTACCGATTTCTTCAAGACTCGTCGGGACGGAGCCTAAGCATAAGAAGACCACTGTTAATAGGTAGAAGTGGCGGCGTGGTCTAGGGGACTAGTGCGCTAGTCATGGTTGTAATCTACCGGGGTGTCGCCGGTTCGATCCCTGTTGTTGATCGAATTTTCTTTGAGCGAATGCTCATTGAGAATAGGTGATAAACCATACCGCTGAGAGTCACCTCCTTAAAAAATGTTTTTAACTCTAGGTAGAAGAGACGTCATTGCTTCATCGTTTCTTTTAGCTATCCTGTGCTCAATGGGGGTTTTCTCCAGCCAATAAATGTAGCAGCAACAGCAGAGCAATGCTCATTAAAGATTCATAATCAAAACAGAAGAAATAATTCTGCCTGACCAGGATTCATCCCATGGATAACAACGCCCCAGTTTTGGTTAGAACCGAGCGTAGATTTGCCAAGCCACCATTGCTACAATTTACAAAGAGGAGCGCGAAGCAAGCGCCGTTGCAAAATGATAACCGATATTCTGCGTTTCAGTGTAATTAGGAACATCACTAAATTATATCAGCAGGGATTCACCCGGTGGACTACTGACCTGTGCACAGGAGCCCGGCTAGCCCCCTTGCGGAGCTGTAATAGGGTCGACTCCTTGGCTGTGGTGAGGTCCATCTTACGGAGGTTCTTGTCCTTCACGTAGTAAAGGATATTTCCGTGTAATGTGTGGGCAGGACGCTCACGTTCCAATTTGAAAATCACCATGCCGTTATCATGACCCGCAGCAAACAAGTTTAATGTCGGATGGGCTGCCAGAATCCAGAAGCGGTCTTGCTCCCTAACCGGGACAGAACACAGAAACAAATTTGATTTATTAGAGCGTTCAAAGTATCAATAACATAAAAACATATGTGTTAACGGTCCATTACTGGCCAGGTCACCCATAGTGAGTGTAATTAAACGAGAACAGCTTCTTACACACACACATATATTATGTTTCGTTTCTCATAACATACTGTGTTTGTAAAGCAAAATCCTGAAACAAAAAACAAGCCGGCTATGTTTCGTTAGCTATCCACGTATATAGAAAATGCACAGTTGTACTCAAACGAGACCGATATGTTGTTGCCCTATCTAATACGCACTGGCATTGGCCCTCGTTGGCCCCTACTGTTTCATAGCTCAGCCTCCTCGTGCTGAACCGTGTACACAAATTAGACTATCAAATCGCCTGCGAATTACCTGCGGAACGTGTGTAAGCAGGTCCTCTTCGCCATATCCCACACTCGGATGCTTTTGTCCTCAGAATTGCTCAGAATGAGCTCCTGTCGAGGGTGGAAAATGACACACGAGACGTTCATGTAGTGACCACGGCACGTGTCCATTTCCCAGGCTTTTGTCTCATTGAGACGCCACAGCTTGATCTGACGGTCATCTGCACCGGAGACGACTAGAGGAATCGTCGGGTGGAAGACCGCCCAATTTACGCCTCGTTCATGGCCGTCCAAAAAGTGGCGCACCACCGCATCAGAAGTACCTGCAATGCAAGCATGCGTGAAAGGTATGTGCATATATTACAAGCCGCTATAGGCGCATATCTCAACCCATACGGTTGCGGAACGGCTCAAGGAAAGGAACGTTACTCAAACAGGGAGTACAGTGTGTTCAAAACAGCAAGACAATCGGTAGACACATTGGACTGATGTTCATCTTCCGAAGTCCCGTCGCAGCTATTCTAACTGCTGCGGCAGCGTAAGTTAGTAATCGTAAAAATAACAAAAAAAGTATCGGTTGTAGCAGACATTTCGAACATCAGTGAGGTTCTCCATCCGGTGCTGTGCGATGGCCTGAAGACTCGTGTTGCTGCTTTGCCATCAACGGATATAACATTAGGTTATGATCGATATGTCGAAACTACTCGATAATTAACTGTAGTACACCACCTCTAGTCCTTAGTAACTGTGTTCGTTTACTTGCTAGCTTGCTCCTCATGCGTGCACGTGCACCCGCGTGGTTAGTTATAGAACGCAGCGACTACATTCCTAAAATCATCGTCGCCGTCGTCGTTGCTGTGCTGCTTACTGGTTATTGTTAGCGACACCCAGTGATTGCTATTATCATACCTGATCGGTGTCTCAGTGCGATCTGATACAACACACCTACAGCGTTAGTTAAGTAGAAACCACATACGCCACACACAACCATACACCCACAAGGGCAACCACCAGACCCACCACCGTTGATGATGCTGAAGAAGATGCGAATCGAACAGACACAACATCGATTAATCAATCGATGTTGTGTCTGTTAGATGTTGATAGTGATGGTGATGAGGACGACGGAGATTGCGAAGACGCGAAACAGCAAAAACGAGAGCAACACGGACAGAACGACCCAAACCACCAAAATAAGGAGGGAAAAGATGGTGTTTCTTACTTAGCAATTCGGACGTACCGAACAGATCGGTGTGGCCGGGATTCTTCAGGTGCTCCTCGAGCCCGCTTGGCCCCGGAGCGACATTCTTCTTACGCAGGCCCGATAGGTCCCACACGCGAATCGTTTGATCTAGTGAAGCCGACACCATCAGGTCCTCGGTCGGATGGAAGTGCGCGCTCATCACGTAATGGGTATGCCCTGCAGAATAGACGCACACGACACGGCGAAGAATGAAATAGGTTATAGTAGCTAATCCCACCAGAGAGAAATGGCTTTAAATATGGCAACGATGCAACCATAAATGCGTGTGTATATACATGTAAATATGTTTGCATAGTTTCTATTTAGAAAATCAAAAGCCCTGCGAAACAAGTTATTGACATGATGATTCGAGATAAACCGCGGAACACCCGCGGTTTCAGTGAGCGCTCTCCTCAATTTGCAAATTATATTTTCTTGTATTTGATTTAGACTAAAGCGGTACTAAATAAACTACTTACCGGTTAGTACGCAGATACACGTGCGGCTCTGCCAGTTCCAGATTCGAATGGTCTGATCGTCGGAGGCCGACAAGATCCAGGGGTATTCATGGTGGAACATCGTCGTACGGATGTAATCCAGATGTCCGAGCAGCGTAAAGATGCATTTGCGCTGTTTATAGTTCCACACCTGCAAACGGCACACAGATTCGGCAAATGCAAATCACGAGTCAGCAAACGCCATCCCCTTCGTGCGAAACACAATCAGTTTGAACATAATAACAACAGGCCTGACGACAACTACTGTCTGCATATATATATATATATATATATATAGTGGAGTTGCGCACACCATATATATATATATATATATATATATGGTGTGCGCAACTCCACTGTGATATGCCAACCAGCTGGACTTAGCGGTTCCAGTCTAAAGGTTGTTCATTTATTATTAATATTTTCATTAACGTATTTTTTACGAAATTTAACAAGATTCATGAGGTTTTACATTCTTAGTCGGTCGGCACTGTATAAGGTAAAAGAAAGAACAGATCTTAGCATCTGCAAAATGACCATAACTAAAGAGGTTTTAGCCCAAAGGTTATTAATTATAGATTATGCTATTGTTGTTGACGGGTTCTTTAAGAGAATTTATTTAGATGATGGATAAACGTTGATGAGAGCGGGCGAACACTATGAAAAAAGAAAGGTGGACACAAGCAGGTGGCAGAAGGGGCACCACCATCAGCAGCAAATTGGTAGCATGTAGTAGCACGTACAAGCTCTGACCGGACTGTTTTCTTCGGACACGTCACCCGCGCAGAAACGCTCGACTTACACAGTCCACATCACCGCACGCAATAAGAGCCGTAGCAATTATTGCATCGGCATTTTAGTCATCAATTCACATTACACTCTTGTGTAAGTGATTACGTGTTAAATTTCGGCCTAGAACAGCCCTCGTGTGCACCATTCGGCAAGTGATCCTAAAATTGAGATCGCATGGCAAATTACTGCAACAACGGCAGAAAAAGATAAAACTACGACGACCACAGTCGATGGGGCCGATGGGATGAGTACGGCCTGTTAAAGATAGACTAGAAAGGAGGACGTGATACGATGTGTGTGACATGTTAAGCTCTCTCTCTCTCTCTCGATTTTGCTGCTACTGTTCAGCGTTTTGAATATCATGTTCATCATCACTGTCAGTCACTGATTCAGTGTGCGGATCGACGTGGTAGTATAGTCAACAAAAAGCATAGCGTCATCATATTCTTCTTATTCGTCGTGTCCCACTATCGGCTACCGGTCATTGCCTGATTATTGTCTACCCGGCACTGTCCGACTACCGACTACCTGTTACTTTACAGGCTATGATGCTCTCATGATGATACGGCGACGTACGAGGGAAGCGGCAGGAAGCATTCATTCGTGTTGTACAGACCTGTGTCCTGCGGTCTGTCTCGTCTAACTCTTATCTCGAGAGTTGAGTTGTGCTGGTTTCTGTTAATGCTGTGAAAGTTCAATGTTAGTCTGTCAGGTAGTAAGTACAGGTAAGCAATTAGTTGGTTTCGTTTCGTGTTTGCGTGTGGGTGGGTGGCGGGCGGGCGGGCGGCAGGCGCCGTTCACGCCTGTGTAGGCCTCCTACCTTAATCTGGTAGTCGTCGCCACCCGATACGAATAGCGGCTGTTGGTTGTGGAAGCAGATGCCTCGCACGGGTCCCTCATGTTCGTCGAACTTGTTCAGCAGCGTACACATGCGATAGTCCCAGAGCTGGATGACGCCATTGTGCAGCGAGGCGAGAATCCACGGCCGGCGCGGATGAAAGCTCAGACCCTTCACCCGGGCGCTCTTCGTCTCGAATTTGGTCAGCATTGTTGCCGCTGAAGCTGCTCGCGGTGCGGCAGGCCTTTCCTACAAGCAGCAACGACCACGACAGCAGCAGCGGCGACGACGACTTCAATGTTTCCGCCGCTGTAGTACGTATGAACGTTACGTATTAGGAATTCGATTAAACTGATGCAGAGGGGTGGTCATCAAATGAATGAATGAACAATAGATAGATAGATAGATAGATTAACAGATTGCTAGATAGATAGCGATCCACCTGAACAATGTTGTGTCACGCCGATAGATCAACTAACTTCTTGATAAGTCGAAGAATTAATTGAGTAGTAGTATATGTGTGATCGTTCACGAAAATGATTGATGAAACAATGAATTGATGATGATGCTGCTGCTGCTGCTGTTGCTGCTGCTGCTCAAATGATGACAATTGATGACGATACTGATGACGCCGACGACGAACACGATGGTGTGTCACGCAAATAACCACGACACACCAGCTGTGCCAACCATTAACATCGACATCGGCACTGGCTGATTCAGTAACGACAGCGCCAGCTACGAGACATCTGGACTGTGGCCGTTCTCGTCACTGTCCCTTGCAGTAGTAGTAGTAGTAGTTGTTGTTGTTGTCTCGCACCAGAAGCCGGCGTCCTGGTAGTACAGTTACAGTACAGTGATACTGATTGCGAGAATTACGAGAACAAATCGTCTTCCAGCCACAGCAGTTCGAGTGATACGAATATCGTTCTTCTTCGAAGACGTTGTCGTCGTATAAAATGTCTGTCTGTTTGACTGACTGACAGACAGACAGACAGACAGGTAAGTTAAGCAGGAAGATACTTAGATAGATACGAAGATAGATCGAGATAAAGATATCAATAGACACATACACACACGCAAAGACGCGGCGGCCACCGATGAGCGCTCCGAGTCCGAATTTCACACTACCACTTCACGCTGTCAGCCTGCCATCTCGACGCAGTGCAGCATATAGTGTATAGTGTATGGGAGCTGGTGAACTGATAGTAGCAATAATAGTAGTAGTAGTAGTAGTAGTAGTAGTAATTGTCGGAGCCGGTTAACATCTAGATGTTGAGACTAGCGAACTAGTTGTTGTTGTTGTTGTTGTTGCTATTGTCCTCAGTCGGTCGGGCGGTGGCTGCCGGTGTCACCGTCTTGATTGTTCTTTCCTCCGCCGTCTCCGGCTCACCACCACCACCACTACCACTCACCAATTAATTGCAATCGGATTAATTCCGCAGGCCTGGTCGCCGCTCACCGCTCTGAGTAGTTCGACTCGCCAACGAAGCACCGCCAGCCGTCACTGGCTGTCGTGGCAGCAGGAGCAGAAACAACAGCAGCAGCAACAACAACAACAACAACCTGACTAGCAGACGACGCTGTAGGGTAGACAAGAGTCGATCGATCAACCGCTCGCTCGGTTGTCTCGCACAAATCAAAACAAAACAACCGCCCGGCTGGCTGGCTGGCTGGCTGGCCGCCGACAAAGACGACACCACCTTCATATCGACAACTGTGTATAGACGACCACACACATCGAACGAGAATTATTCACAACAATTCTTTTCCATATATCCTTTACGTAGGGAATTGCTTCTCTGTCTGTCTGTCTAGATAGATATGCAGAGAGATCGATAAATGATGACAATAATTAGTGCCTCTAGCCAGCCGCCTACCCAGCTAGCAGACGACAAACGACTATCTTGACGTAATTCTAGACGTACTCCTACTACGCGACCACGCAGTAGATAATTCGTTTTGTTTTGTGGAAAATGCATAATGCACATGTATTATTAGCAACCTGCGTGACCAGTATGGCACTTTCAAGTCGACTAATCCCTCCGCCCTTCCAGGATGGGTAGTGACAATTCCGCGTATCGCTGCCGACTGACCGACCGACCGCCTCCCTCGGTCGTTCGATGCGTCCAACTGAGAATGAACGCATTCGGGCAGTGGATTTCGGCCGCGCGCACAAAGTGACGTTTCGCTGTCATACATCGGTCAGCTGCTGATAGTGACGGAGAAGCGCGGCGAAGCACCTTTTAAAAGTGCAAGGTTTCGTGAGTCAGGGAGCCCATTTGTCCCTGTAACCTCACGCTATCCAACTAGAAATTGAAGCGTTCATGACAATTGTCCTTCTTTTAGAAATTAAGTCAGCTGCCGATGCAGGTGTTCAATGTTTTTTTTTCGTTAGTCAACCGCACCGTCCCTGAGTCATCATCGCACTCACAGCTGGTGGCACGTCATGCAGTGGGATGTATATATATATATATATATATATATATATATATATAATATATATATGATGAATGCTTACATATGTATATCTCTATATATACAGGGTGCTCCAAAATCCGCCTAAAAAACGTTGAGGTCTAATAGAACTCGGCGAAAAAAAAATGTTTTTTCCAATAGAACAAGGGGCGGAAATGTCTTTTAAAAAATGATTAATTGAGCGTGAATGCTAACATATAAGAATTGCAAAGAGTTTTATTTGCTGAGGATTATTTTCAATACAATATTTGTTTTGTTTTGAGCTAACGTGGAATGCAAACTTTTCTTCCAAACACGCAAATAGGATTGGTTTGTGAGATGGTTGGGACTTTTGTAATCGCAGATTTAGTGAATTTATGTCAGGATAAAAAGCTCGATACAACATTTTTGGTAATTTCGCTCTCACTCCAAAAAGGGATTTCCACCCCCTCGTCTCGTTAGAACAAAATTATTTTTTGCCGAGTTGTACTAGACCTCGCAACATGGTGGGCGAATTCTGAAACAGCCAGTATATATATATATATATATATATATATACAGGGTGATTCAGTCATATGAGAAGAGCGATATGTGTAATTGTAAAGCTCGTTAAAGCAACTATTTGTTCTAACGGAGCATGGTCTTTATGAAATCTTGTTTTAGAGTGAGAGTAAGATTGAGAAACAAAAATCATACTCATGCAAGATGTTGGGAAGTTCTGCTTTTCCGACGATCTGCTCCACCTGCATCCCGCCAATAAGGACAACTTCACATGTGATATTATTTAGTTCAATGCCGCTTTACCCAGCAAACTTACTATTTCCCTCGTGACGGAAATGATGTCGCTGCCTCCAAGGATTTTCCTTACTGGAGTTGACACAGGTCATTTGAAGATTTAAAACTTGGTCTATCCAGTAGACTTGCAGCTTTACAACGATTAAGTTTTTGATTGAACGGAAATAGAAACAAAAATGTGTTATGTATAATTGTCAAGTAATTGCAATATTTTTTTTATTTCGTGCACAAAGAGCTTTGTGGTGGTAGGGGACCGAATTTGTTTAGAGAAAGAGCTCCAGGTCTAATTTTCCTCGAAAAGGCCAAACTTGCACTGTAGCATAGGAAATTACCAATAATGGTACTAAATCGTTGATACATTTCGTCATGAAGGTGTCTCGCTCATCAGCTAAATGTTGAGCAGATATAACTTGGTTGGATAAATCCATCTATTCAAGATACGAGCCGATTGTGTGGGTGACGGGGGAGAGGGTAATTCAGTCCATATCTCAAGACTGGTGCAAATCTCTTGCGTGGATCGATCGGATTATATCATTTCTAGATAAACTAAACCTCGAAGACTGTTGAACTTATTACTATTGGAAGATCTTAGTGGCGGCTCGAAGCTGAGCGAGACGGGGAAAGTGTGTCCAAAGGGTGTGGTAGATGCTTTTCCAACAAATCGGTACATAAGTTGTGCCCTTCAAGTGACTTCATGGGAGCGGATTGATGACAATGCGCGGAACATGCAGGGCATACATCTACATGTGGTCGCGGCCCCGCTCATTGATATCCGCTTATACGTTGGCATAGGTATCGGCTGTTAGCTCTTAGCAACAAATTTCTATTTATACGTATATAACGAATACACCTTATGACCTTTAAACGATAACCTGGAATCTACCACTGAAACCACATTTGCCGAAGCTCTGACTGAAAACGGGATTTGCCGAAGCCCAGAGACTACTCAAGAGATCCTTCCGGTAGACAGGCTTTTCTCTCAAATCTTGCTTGTGCTCTCTTGCTTGGGTTCTGTGATGCGCTTTTTGTTAGTCGATTTTTAAGATCCGCCAAGAGTACTGGTATATTAGTTTTCGGCGTGCTAAATGTGGGACGTTTGAGTGATCTCTCGGTAGCATAACATTTTAGCAAGGTCGGTCGTATCATCTATGGAATAGATGGAGAAGCGCAGAAATAACTATACTCTGTTAGATATGGGAGGTTTTATAACGCCAATGCACTCTCGATACTGGCAACCAAAAGCACCTAGTGTGGGAGTTTCACCCACTAAAAACTTCAATCCTCCGCTCCCCTCCAGAGTTCGGAATTGTGTGGAACTACTTTGAGACCACGGGAAGGAAACCTTGTGCTTCACTCACTGGCTCTCATGGATCTCGTCATTTGCTCAGCTTACGAACCCGAGGGAATGCGTTTAAATGGCTTTTTAATGGCACCTGCGTGCTTCCGTAGCGCGTGCGCCAAGCGACCTCTAGCCGCGTCGTCTCACGCACAATAGCGTCTAAGAAATAGACGTCTGCCGCCCATGCGACGGCGTCCTCCATCGCGTGACCGACAATGTCTCGTGTCGATCTCCCTGCATAGCAATACATTGAGTTTCTGCGGACCTGAGCCAGGGCGGAGCAGGACGAGACCGTATGGTCAACACCGTCCTGCTGCCCCGGCATGCAGATTGTGCACGTGTTCACCTGCGACTTCCCAATCCTCACTATATAGGTTTGGAATTGGCCGACACCCGTGAGGACTAGGACCGAGAAGTACGTAAGTGGCCTCCGGCTCGGCCTGTCATACCAACGTCAGAGGTCCGGTATAAGCACCCGGGTTTAATTCGGCCGAGGCACTCCTGAGCCTGACGTGACCTATTCGTGAGCCCACGCGTCGAGCGTTACCGCTTGGGCTTGCGTGAAATCCATCGCACCATTTGACTTACGCTCGCTTCTTTCCCGGGCCAGGAGATCCCAGGGGAGCTGGCGGGCCAGGACGAGGGCTACCTCTGTGCTTACCGTGCGGTACGCCCGGCAGACCCGATGGACCATGCCGCGCTGCGCCACCCTGAGAGCTCGTCTGTTATGAGCAATGCGTAGAGCTAGAAATAGATACTGGAGGTCTGCGTATCTCCTTGTTAGTCAACAACAGGCGTTATATATCCTGTTATTTTAGCAGTATTTTTGGGGACTTCGTTGCCAGAAAAACAAAAGAAGTATTTTGACACGAGCGTTTAATTTCTTCGGCTGTCCTGATGCCCGTACAGTACCAATTCTGCTTTCTAAAACAGGCATCACATGGTTAGCATATTGTATGAACGAAGGCCGAATAAGCGTAACTATTTATTACGCCACCAACAGTAGCGAGGTTGCACTATCTTGCACTCCTCCCAAAACTAAATATCTGGGTAGCCTTGTTTAGGCAATGTGTTGTAATCATATAGTACATTTAGTAGTAATTAAATTGTAAATCCCACTAAAACGGAACCACAGGATCTTCCGCCACTACTAAAACACGTAGTAATAGGAAAACATGACGGTCGACTTTGTCATCGGCTATCAACAACACTATGAGTTTCTCGTATCCAGTTTCCCCTTATACGCAATATTAGGCTACATTCATGCAAGCCTACATTAGCGCTCTAACGATATAGAAGCCGCGTTAATAAATGATAAGCCCCGCGATAGGGCCGTAAGGGTCGTGTCTAGACCCATTGCTTTACAAATTCTTGTTTTTTATCTCTTTAATGTTATTCCCGCTTTTGGTGTTAGTCAACTTCCTTTTGCCGAGGATCGGAAGTAGACAGCGACATAGCTCGATTGCAGCGTGCCATCATCCAGAACATTGCTACGAGGTGTAGTGACAATGGCTTGCAAATGCAGACTGTTTGGAAGCAATCGTTACTTGAAAACCTCGTATTTTTATTTACACATAACTTCCATTGTGTGTTCAGCCTCTTAATTGTACCACACAACGTTTCACTGTTTTATTGCTAAAAATATTTGTATACCGCCTTTATACAGAAGCATCATTCTGCCTGAATTATTACACTGCAGTGAGGTATAGACCCCTTAGACGCCTTATGGCTAATAGGATTCATGCTATCGAGCGTGTTCCATCAACGTTCGTTATGAGGAAGGGATTCTTAGATTTGAGGTAGCGTTAAGCTCAAGTCAACGTAATTATTGCATCGGCAGGCTGGCATGCCATCATACGACCGCTCGTGTAATTCAGATTTGGACCAAACAGTGTTGAAACTCACGTCGATAATGAGCTGCAAAACGGCACGAGTGCCCGGTCTTTTGAGACCGCCCATCTTAGTAATCAATTGAATAATTATTTGAACATGTACGTGGATAATCCCGCGAATGCTACACAATGAGTAAATATGTCATGTACATATGATACGTGCTTATTTAAAGTGATTCATTTTCACTTGAATGTTTCACATAGTTCGTTAGTGTTATCCCCTTAAATAGAGGCGCTTTTGACTTGACTTGTTATGCTCAAGCTTACTTGTCCTCGGGCAAAAACTGCCAAGTCTAATGCAGAATGTCAACTTTGGTTTGCGCCTACTGTTAACCTGCTATCGAAACGCCTGTCCAAAACTAGCGCTTACTTACACGGCGTGCATCGGTACGCAAACACCGCATGGCAAGACAGGTACCAGTAGCAGTTCGACTTATACACGGCTTAATTAATTAATGATAACATTTATGCTAAATATCTTTGTTATTAGTTGCTATCAGGCTTCAATTAGTACTATTGCTCCCGCTACACTTCTTAGACATATATATATATTACTCTGTCCTCTATTGTCTCATTTTTCGTTCGGTCCTTTACCTAAGCCGACGTCAATCAAAGCCTAGGCTACAACACAAGACGAACCGCCTAAGCTATCTTAACTAGTAGCTATCTACAGAAATACCTAACTATGGAGACAATACTCAATAGACAAGACGAGTGACATTCGAGTGTCGCTGAAGTGCTTCTATTTATTAACTCTCGTTTTTTTCATTTTTTTTCTCTCTCTTATTTTCTCTTTCTCTCTATCCCTTGCTTTCTCTCTCTCTCTCTCTCCTTACTGCTGTTTCTCTGTGTGTGTGTCTCTGTCTCAATCTCGCTTCATTCCTGTCTGTCTTTAAATTCCATTCACACGCAACTACACGACGATCCTCGGCTTCTTCATCAACTTTACCCTCCCCCGCCCCCGCCCGCCTCCTACTGAGAGGGACTAACTTTTAATGATTAGGGTTGTTTCGACGAGAGCAGCAACCTGGCTCCTAGATGGAAGATGCCCACATACAACACAGCCCGTCCGTGTGTCCTTCGGCGAGCCTTCCGTCACTGTTAATCGACGCCCTGCGTTCTGCGTTACCGAGCCGACCTGGCGAGATATTCGTGATCTATGCGATCTCAGCCGTGTGTCGCATCGCCCATGCATGTTCGTATTTCGTTCGGTCCATGTTCTTCCCTCAATCCTCCACCTCAAACTCCACCACCGTCCCTCGCACATCTATCACCGTAGACGTCTCCACCTCTTTGCAGGAGTTCTGTTTCGCTGTCGTTCGACGGCAGCGCATCAACACGAGCACGTCGAACCAGACGGCACGACGTCCTGCGAGAGGCTCTAAGGGGTTGTTGGGAGCCACGTCACGGGCGTACATACACATATAAACGCACTAAGACACGACTGGAACACGCTAAATGCTGCCGATACCAACCTGCATACCTATTCTTTTCTAAGAAAATCCATACGCGAAGTAGTTCGTGGGCCCGGCGTCTCCGGTCGCCTGGCTCGTCATAGGCGTCGTCGTCGTTTCGGGACTGACATGGTCTGACAGAGAGCCAGGCCATCTTCCGCTACGTTGGTAGCGTCACGTCACGACCTTCGGCGAACAGCTAACACGAACAACTTCGACGATTTATTTGTACTGATAATTCGATTTTGACGTCCAGTCATTGTATTCGATCGCTTTGCAGCAAAAGGCCGCACGCCGAAAGATCATACGATGCATCCACTAAATGGGGGGATGGCTAAAAAAACGGCGATGTATCGCAAAGCATCGGATCGGAGCGAAAAGCGGCGCTCGGCATCCGCCGCTTAACACGTCATTACTAAACTACTAACGCGAGTTTTGCTTGAATCGCAGCAGTTATCCTCTCCTACCACTCCTTCTTCTGCGTCTAGTTTGGCCATCTTCCTAACCTTTCTTAACCAAGACATCATTTACTTGCACTCTAGCGAGAATGGGGAAGAACTCGTTTTAAATCATGAGCTATCATCGTTTACTAAGGATGCTCGTTCCAACCTCAACCGGGTTTTGAAGTAATTCAAGGCATTCCCAAATTATTATTTTTTTGCGCCTTTATAGATGCATTATTGCTACCGCACGCGGCGCGTTTCCACGCGTTCTGTCACCGTGTAACTTTATATGTCGCTCGCTCAACTGTATGTGTGTCGTTATATATATATATATATATATATATACAACGTAGTAATTGTGTGCTGGCTGGCTGTTGAAGTGTTGAAGTAATCTTTGGTAGCCGCATGGACTGGCGGAGGCCTGAGCTTGACATCATCGGTGATCTCGCGATTCTGTCATTGTGACGCGCGAGCCCACGGAAGGATTTGTTGTTCGATCCTCGTCGCGGTGACAACTACACAACGCTTGCCGTCGATTCGGCAACAATCGTTTTGTGATTACAATGATTGTTACTGGTATTCATTCTCATTCTGATGAGTGTTGCTGCATGTTCCTCTATTTACATACTACAGGCCGTAGTCGTTCGGTCATGTTGCCTCGTTGTCACATTGGTGTCGTTGCTATTGTTGCTACTGCTGTCTCACTGCTTTTCTGGTTGTAATTATCGGGCTTGTTGATTGATTTTTCGCATCTTTAGTGATCGCTTGACGGCTGAAATATCATTGTAGTGCGCGGCCCAACCCACCTCATATCGGGTTGCACACGCAGGATACAGGCTCCTGCAATATGCTTTTATAAGTAGGTATGCATAGACACGCATAATATATATATATACATATATATATATTTATTTTATATTATATATATAATATTATATATAATATTATATATTATATATATATATATATTTATTTATATATATATGTATATACATATATAGACACCGTTCGTGCATATGCCCACAGTGGCCACAGAACCAAGACAAGGGAGATACTCGTTATGATGGTTGAGGAGCTTTAATAGATAGGTTATATTAATATTCTATTATTATCTCTCTCTTTCTCTCTCACGCACACCACTCTCCTCTCTCTCTCCACACTATCTCTATCACACACTCTCTGGCAACGGTACTGTATAGAGTCTTTCATAAAGTAATATTATTCATAGCAATCTGCTTACCATTGTGGT
The DNA here is from genome assembly GCA_003439945.1 of Dermanyssus gallinae. Taxonomy (NCBI): domain Eukaryota; kingdom Metazoa; phylum Arthropoda; class Arachnida; order Mesostigmata; family Dermanyssidae; genus Dermanyssus; species Dermanyssus gallinae. The sequence continues at coordinate 612 of QVRM01004035.1, read as the reverse complement.
ACCGACTGTATTATATCGCATCGCACTGGATGACGCCGCGAGTGGCTGTTTCGTTTCAACCCTTGCTCACCCCATAACAACGGAGCGCAACAACCGCACATGGCGTATGTTGTCATCATGTATCACATAGGGACTCCGACTGTCGAATCGTATCGTGTCTCCTCGGTCTTCTCGCTCCTTCTCTTTTAGACAAGCATGCGTCCATTTATTCAACCATTTGTGCTCATTCCCTTAATCCTCTCTCTCTCTCTACATGTTCGGAACGATGTTTTTGTTTTTTGCTTTGCCTTCCTCTTAGAGGTAAGCGGCATAGCACTGTTGCAGGTTGATGTCAAGTTGATGTGTTGATGCTGTTGGTGTTGTTGGTGTTCGTGTTGTTGTACTGTATCAGATATTCACGTTTGCTTAGCGTCCTCACATGCGACAGTTTCAATGGTTTGTCGCCACTACGAATATTATTAATAATAAATAGTCTCGGATCTTAGTGTCGCGCTTGACTCCGAACCAGGCTTGTGTCCAACTCATCACAGATGACGCTCTCACTTAAGCCACTCTGCTAAAGCTGGCCCAAAGAGTCGAAGCCACTGCCGTCACTGTCACTGCTTGATTGTC
>QVRM01004034.1:37500-39209 GCA_003439945.1 Dermanyssus gallinae | reverse complement strand
ACTTTGAATCAAACGGGTTTGCAAGGGCTGGGACAAAGTGCGCTTGACAGGTGGGGGAACCCGTGAGTGACCCCGGCCAATTGATCCGATAGGGCACTCGCCACTTCTCCTGATGGCCCATAGCACTGTTCTATGGAGATCTGGGCCATCCGAGAGTGAAGTTTAAGGGGGATATATATATATATATATATATATATATATATATATTTTATACAAAAAACGGAGGCAATTAATTTAAACGGCCTTAAGCATTCTCCACATGTTGTAACCTCACACAGGGCACCCAGTAACATTCACGATGAACTACGTGGGCTTGGTTCTTACTCTATTTAAAAAATGTTTCAAACAGTGGGAGGAGAGAGGATCTCACAGGAACACCTCATGTGAGGTATGCATAAAAAAAACTGTCAAAGCATTAACGGAGCTGCAAACATTTTGCGCGGACTAGGACTAGGTGCGACGAACTCTGGGCGCCTCCTCTTAGCATCAGTAGTATATATAGGACCATGATGTATGCCACACGCTTGTGGAAGAACACGACTGCCAGGGCTGGAACACGCCGCTTCCTCAACAGGACTCAACGATTTATGGCGTTCAACATTGCACGGGAAAGTCGCGCAGCGTACAAGCAACCACAAAAGTCCTCCCTAGACGGGTTTCCCCGGGTCCTAAGAGTAAGAGCACCTATATAGCAGAAGTAACTATGACTCTCTTTCCATGCATGTCTCCCCGTGACGCGGGCAAATTATGCGTGCCGCGGGCATCTTCCTTGCAAATAGAAAGATGATCAGGGGTACCAGTCGGGACATCTGCTGCCTTGGCTTAACAGGATAATGAAGATAATATTTTTTTATTTTGCTTTTACTTTGTTATTTAATTAAAATTGAAAATTTTACTTGCTTCAAGATGTCCTTTAATTTACCTCCGAACGGAAGGACTACATATTAGCATAACAGATATCCTAAGTCAATTGAGCCAGCAATGGGAAGCGATCGAGCTAGGCTACCCTGGATACTGGACAAAGTCGATACTCCCTAATCTTAAAAAATGGTACAACCTTTAATATGGCTCGCTTACCTACCCACTCGCGCAATTTCGAACTGGCCACGGTAGCTGCTTTCAGCCCCTGATCATCTTTCTACACCGCAATGATAAAGCCGACTCCTCCTCATGCCGTATGTGCAACTCTGGACAGGATTTTATTGGGTTTGTAGGTTCTGCAGAATCGTGGCTTCAAAAACGGCACCCGGTGTGCATCATGCAGCTTACAAATTAATATAAAAAAATAAATATATATTTGTATATATAAATGAGCAGACGCAAGCGATACCCTTTTCTGTGAGATGCCTTCAATTGTTGTAAATTTGTTAATTAAAGAAACTTTAAGCTCAATGAAGAATTATTAAATTAAAATAAATGTGCGATACGAAAAAGACAACCCCATAAAAATATATATATATATATTTACAGCAAATAACAGCTTACCAACTCCTGCTACTAAATAATTGTTCCTTACATTATATTTGTATGAGGTAGAGAGCAATATATATATATATATATCATAGGTGTGCGCTGTCAGGGCACATATATATATATATATATATATATATATATATATAACTTAATAGCAGTAGTTCGTAAGCTGTAATTTGATTTTTTCTCAAGTGCATTAACTTGCGTTCAACAATTGCCTGCCTAACATCTACCTG
>QVRM01004034.1:0-35000 GCA_003439945.1 Dermanyssus gallinae | reverse complement strand
CATCCATCCCGTACTCGGCCCGTTGCCGGTCTGTCTGTGGAGGTTTCCCTGTCTGTCGGTCTGTCTGTCTGCCTGTCACGCGTTCCCCGATAACGAAACACGGCGCTCTGAGTACTACCGGACCAATGGCGTCGTCGGTTGAACTCGATCGAGCCGACGACGAAGCTCACCGCACGACGACGCTGCCGCCGCCGTTGTCCGTCTCAATAAGACGTCGTCACAGAAGATGCGTCTGCCAATGAACGGACCGATAGGAGGGCAACGAGACAAATCGACTGATACCCAAAACATGATGAGAAACATGTGGAGCAAAACGGCTGATAACCAACAACATGCGCATCATCATCATCATCATCAAATTGACTATCATCATCGTCATCAATCATCAAATTGGTGATGTTAATGATCACCAGCATCATCATCACATTAATGGTTATCGACGTCACCACCATGTGATTATAATTACGAGGTGCCACCATGCACACCAGTAGTACTATCCTTAGCCAGCAAAGGCAGTCGTAAATCTAAGGGAAAATTGGCGCATCGACAACGACGACAAATACGACAACAGCATCAACAATAAAGACAACATCAACAACAACAACACTAACTATATCAACCAAAACAGCAGCAACAACAACAACACTTACATTAATAAAGACATCAGCCACAACACTTACATCAGTAAGGATAACAACTACAACACTTACATCAATAAAGACAACAGCTGCGTCAATAAAGACGACAGCTACAACAACTACATTCATTAAGACAACAGCTAGCAGCAACGACAACAGCAACAACAACTAAAACTACAATAAAAGTGGCAACAACGACACAAACAACAAAAGTGACGACGACGACGACGACGATAACAACAAAAAGTTCTCCGAAAAGTGACGTCTACGTGCGTCTGCGTTTTCAGCCGTCTTGACTGTTGGCCTTTCTCCTAGGCAGGTAGAGGCAAACTATACTAGGAAACGTGGAGGTAACTGGAGTAGATGACGACGACAACGGCAAAAAAACAACAGCAACAATCAAAACAAGGACACCAACAACAGCAACAACAACAACAGCAACAGCAACAACAACTACACCATCAACAACAACAGCAACACCGTCAACAGCAACATCAACAACAACAGCGAGTATCGCGACGATACGGCGGAGTTGTTTGATGTACGTCGCGTCGCCGCTCCCGCCGCAATCTCGGCACGGGACGCGCGTATATAAACGCGCGTACGAGATGCATGTCGTGATGTTGATGCTCGGTGAATTCTCGGTGGTGATGATCGCGCTCGGTGAGGTGGGCCTCGTTGCACTCTTCAATCTTCGTCAGTGGTGGTTGGTGCAGTGGTGAAACAGTGCCAGTTGCAATGCTTGCGGTTTTGTGGGAAGAACACGACTACGACGACGACGACAACGACAACGACGCATGGTGGACCGGACCACCTACCGGCGGCGGGAAACGGCACGAATAAGCGAAGCAACACGTGAAAGGTTAGCGGAGACAGAGAAGCACAGTAGACGGTATCGCGATACAGCGAAGGCGCACAAGGGTAAAAGTGTTCTGATAGATTCTTGGCTATCGTTGCTGCGTGTCGTTGTTGTTGCTGTTGCTGTTGTTGTTGTAGTATGTTGTTGTGCTTTGGTGTTTGTGTTGTTGTTGTACGTTGGTGTAGTTGCTGTTGCTACTGCTGATACTTTTCATCCTATTGTTGCTGTTGTTTGCTGTTACTGTTATGATTACCATTATCATCACCATCATCATCATCATTATCATTATTGTGGCTCACGTCGCTTTTAACAGGGGCGGGAAAGATTACCAGAAAAAAAGGATTAAATGTTATGATCAAAGTCAACGACACGATCATCTTAACGTCACGGTGTAACGATATGGGCGTCTCATCTCTACCACGATGTAGAGATGAAGACGTCCTATTGGAGGGCAGTGGGGCTGAGAGGTGTGCCCTTCTCTGCCCGCCTGTTTTGCATAGCGGTCTTTGCCCTTTTGGCGCTACTGTCGGCTGTGGTATCCATGCGAATGCCGGCTGGTCGCCCTGCTGTCCTCAGACAGTCAACAGGCTGGATAGTGGATGTTCTTTATATACTCTCTGTACACTCGTAGTACCAACGGCAGGTGTAGTGGTGGCAGAAGTTGTTGTTGTTACTTTGTTGTTATTGTTGTTGTGGTGCTGTTGAAACTGCTGTACCTGTTTGATCCAGCAGTAGTCGCCGTAGCAGAAAAAAAACAGCAGAAATAACAACAACAACGTGCAAGGATCAACATCTTCAATTAGTCAGACGGCAACACCAACGACAACAACATCAGTAACAATAATGCTAAATACAACAATTGCTAAAACCACAGCAATAACAGCAGTAACAAGTATACTAACTAAGACAAAAGCAACAACAACAAAAACAACAACAACAACACCAACAGCAACATCAAAATCGACAGGTAGCAGAAGTGACGATGCTCGATTGTAATGATGACGATAGTGGTGGTGGTGGTGGAAGACTGGCGGGGGTGATGGAACGACAAGCGGTGGGGGCGGCGATGCCGTTGGGGTTACGGCAAAGGTGTCCGTGTGAGTGGAGGGGGGGGTGCGTGACAAGGGCTGCGCTGGCGGGCTTAGCATTGCTACGAGATGGGGGACATGGTGGCGGCTTGAGCGCTGGTGGCCGCCACCGTACAGGCCGTATTATTAGCATCGTTGCACGCCGACTGAGCAGCATCGTCGAGGTACTGAGAAAAGCCCATCGCGTCCAGTTTGTCTGTTAGTCAGTCCGCCGACCCAGCAGTCGGTCTGCAGCTAGCGGATGCCATCACCTCCACCATCAACAACAACTACAGCAATAACAACAACAACAGCAACAACAAGAGCCGCCTTGCCAACCCTACTACAACAAGAGCCGCTTTGCCAACCCTACTCAACTATGTCTCGCATATCGTCGTGGCTGTTATTGTTGCTGCTGTTGTTGTCATTGTAGCTATAGCTGTTGCTACTGTTGTTGTTGTCGTCGTCGTCGTCGTGGTGGTTTGTGTGGCTGGCCAACTCCTCCAGATATTTGCTTGTCCCTCGGAAACATGGCCCGAATACGCGAATCCAGTCAGCCAGCCAACCAGTCCAGGTCAAGGATTACGTCACTTACGCTAGGTCGACAACGACAACGACCAGGAAGACGGTAGCGATGGCGATGGCGGCGGCGGCAGCCAGGAGGAGAATAGGGGGACAACAACCCGCTTCCCCGCACAATACCCCCTACACTCGGGATTGGTCCATTCCGGCTAGCTAGCGATAACGAGGGCGACGCCGCCAGGGCAACATCATCACCACCACCATCACTGCCACCGGCATCGACCCGCGACCTCACCTCCACTACGCCCCCAACCATTGCCGCCATTGCCAGCCACTCATCGGCGGATGGTGACGACAATGACGACAACAACAACAACAATAATGGCAAAAACACGAACAACAACAGCAGCAGCAGCAGCAATGACCACGACGACAACAACGATAGCAATAACGGTAGCAACAACAACAACAACGGTATCAACAACAAGAGCAGCGGTATCAACAACAAGAACAACGGTACCAACAACAACAACAATGGCGACACCAGCAACGACCTACATATCTCTCTCTCTCTCTCTTGGTCTCGATAACCTAGATATGCGGCCGAAACGTGCGTGGGCGACAACTCAATGCATTATCACCTTCTCTCTCTTCCTGCTGTTCCTCCTTGGTCTCTTCCGCGTCGACCTCGTCCTCGTCCTCGGGCTCGAATCAGGTGGAACTCAACTTATAGGAAGGAGGTAGGCCACCGACCGCAGATTGCCGGCTCGAGAGCAGGCCGAGTCTGAACGGCTGACAGACGACAGCGACGGTTCAAATACATTGATCGAGAGAATCGGGGAGATGAAGAGAGAGAGAGAGAGAGAGAAGATTATGCATGGGCTGAGAAGAACAACAACAAAGCAGCACACTAACAATATATATATATATATATATATATATATACATATATATATATACATCCGCGTACGTGAATGAGAAAACATGCATAAACGAACGCCTGAACGACTCGAGTATCATGCATAGTTCGTTGACACGACCCGGCAGTAGTAGACCGACGCGATGTGTACATGTATATAGATATATGTATGCAATAATGCATACAATCATATATATATATATATATATAAAATACATATATATATGAATGTATGCATAACGATATACGAACAAGCGTTCCCGCCAAGACAGTAGCCGTTATCGACTTTTCGTCGTGGGGTAGTTGTAGTAATCGTAGTGGTAGTAGTAGTAATAGTAGTTCTAGCGTTAGTCGTCAGATTGGGTCAGAAGTGGTAGCAGCGGTCGCAGTGGGAGAAGTCAGTCGTTCGGAGCATCAGCATCAGTAAGGAGCAAGTCTTTTGCATTTTGTATGTTGTTAGCTTGGTTGTCTGTGAGGTGGCGGCCGTGGTGGTGTCTATGTCTTCTATGTCTCTAGTACGTTCGTATCCATCTGGGACGCGCGGTCTATGGCGGGACGTTGAACTCTGGTTACGCCCACTGCTTCTGTCATCTTCGATGCAGTAGCCGCGTTACTACAGATGCTGCTACTACTGCCACTTTGACAACTGAAACTACAAATACCAATACTAAATTAGTGTTATTAGTGGTGGCGTTGCTGCTGCTAACGATACTGCGGCTGACGCTGAATCTACATTTACTCGTCATCAGCATCATCATCGCCATAATTAAGCCATAATTAAGGCGAGTTCGGACAGCGGTATACGCGCCGTGCCATGCTACTATTTCGCCACCAGTATCGAGGAGGCTTTTTCCAAAGCAAGCAAACATCTGGCTTGCACCTTATCGCTACACAAATAATTGCAATTGTGTTGTTATTGTTATCGTCGTCGTCGTCGCATCGTACGGGAACGTAGGTCGCCGTGTGGCCATAGACAACACCCGAAATGCCCAGGCGTCAATTTCTCGACGGACAGCAGATGCTGGTGCTAACTGACCAGTGCGATAACTCGTAGCTGTCTTTGAAGGTGGTGCTGCTAATGATGGTGGTGGTGGGCTTGGCCTGGTGGTGGTGGAGGACCTTGTGGCAGCAGATCTGGTGGCGGTGGTGACGCAGATCTTCGCGGTGGTAGATAGAGCTGCTGCTAGTGGTCCGATGCCTTGGTGGCGGTGGATTTTGCGGCGGCAGATCTCGGCGGCGGTGAGGGTTCTCCTTGTGGTAGAGCTAGTGGTAGTCGATGTCTTAGAGGATCTTATTGTAGTAGATCTCGTGGTGGAGGACCCTATCGTTGATCTCGTGGGGGTGGTGGATCCTATCGTAAGGCTCGTGATGAAGGATCTCGTGGCTAGATCTCTTGATGAGCGAATAGTAGATCTGGGAGTAGATATCGGTAAAGGATCTTGTAGTAGATCTCTTGACGAGGGAGTAGGGGATCTGGGAGTAGATCGACCGATGACAGATATTGTAGTAAATCTCGTAGGAAAAGACCTTGCGTTGAAGGATCTCACGGTAGAGAACGTAGTGGTAGACCTCGTGGTGCAGGATCGTATCGTGGATCCCTCGTGATTGTCTCCAACAACGGCCCACCCGCCACGGTACAGGTATCTACCACACACGGTCTCTGCCACATCCAGTTCAGCGATTGCCGCTGTCGCCACAGCGTTCCCGCATCGATCGTCGAGGCGAGGCAAGTGTTTGCTTGTTTGCTTGCTTGCGTGCTGGTTGGTTTGTCTGGACGGGCGAGTGAAACCGGGCGAGTCTTGACGACCAGCAACGGGCATTGGGCCAGCCGGCTCGGTCCACTGCTGAAAGGTCCATCGAGAGTGAAGATCAAATAGAGAAAGGGACAGACCTGACAGACGAGAGGGAAGAACCGGCGGCAAGAAAAGGAGAAGAAAAAAACGAAGGAAAAGAAAACGAAGAAGAAAAATAAGAAGGAAAGAAAAAAGAAGAAGGAAAAGAAAACAGAAGAGGCGAACGAAGAAAGCGAGCAACGGACGCGCAACTAACTACCAGTATCGAGGTGGTGTTCTTTCCTGCCCGCTCGGCTGCAGAGTTAGTGCTGTTGTAACTGGTGCTCTCGTTTATCGCCTCGATCGGCGCTCCTGTAAGAGACATCATCGTCATTGGTGTCGTCTCCGTGGAAGTGGTCAACCTCCTCGTTGTCGCAACAGCAGCCGCCGCCGCAGCAGCAGCGGCGTCGGCGACCGCCTGAGGGCACCGCCCACGATACCTCCGCCTCTCTGTTGTCTCCTGTCTTCGAAATCGCCTCCTCTTCTTAATCGTCCTCAAGGCGGGCTCGCATGTGCAGGCGTAAAAGGCCTGTTCATCCGCCTATTTCAACTGGCGTTGCTGCTGCTGCTCTCACGTCTTCTCTATCGCTACTACTTGGTCTATTGTTACCACGACTTCAGCTAGTACTAGTAGTATAATAAGCAGTATTTATTATACGACTTCCGTTACTACTACTACTACTACTGCTATTACCACTGGAAAAAAAGGCCACTGCGCGTTCATCAGTGACACCAGAACCACCACCAAGGAAAACTGCAACAACAATAGGAACCACATCAACAATAAGATGAAGTAATATTGAAGCCCGGAGAAGGAGGCGGAGGTAGAGGAGGATGAGTAGGCGGAAAGGAAGCAAATAAGAAAGTAAGAGCTAAAGAAAAGGAAAGAAAGGATAGGTGAGAGAATGAGATAGAGAGAGAGAGAGGAAAACGATAGATATATGAATAAGTAGATAGGCAGAGTAAGCGAGAAGACGCCCGACTAAGACAGAGCGCTCGCCTGTGCATTCATGCAGACAGATGCAAACAGCACACAGACGGACGGAGAGACTCCTCACGCACTCTCTGAAAGTGTACTCCTCCTGTATACGCCCGTATACTGGCGGCTATGCGTACTTAAAGGCAGACAGAAGCCCGCACGCGTCTCTTATGCACACCGAAGCGACCGAACACACCTACGTACAACGGTAGGAACATGAAGACGAAAAAGGAAAAGAACAACAACCTACTCATCACGCGTTCCTTCACCTATAAACCCCTTACGCGCACAACCCTCCCCCCGCTTCGCCAATCGTTCTAATCGAAGATTTCGATGTAGTCATAGTAGTAGTAGTAGCAGCAGAATACGTAGCGGAACTCAAAAGTTAAGCCCAGTGGCATGGTGCATTCGTCTGCGCCTCGCAACCGGAGGAGACACATAGGTGCGGCGCGGGTTCGAGCCCCACCGTTGCACATTTGTATTACTGGGGGTCCGCCTATGAAGCAATGTGAAAAACAGTTCTGTAGACGTTCAATCTTGGCTGAGGGTCAGCCCCGAAAACTTTACTAGTAGTAGTAGTAGTAGCAGAACTTAAAAAGGTCGTATAGCAGGCTCGCAACAGTTGTCTCCTACTGTGTGGCTACTGTCACGTATACTAGGGCCACCAAGAACTCACCACCCAAGAAATCCTCCCCCCCCCCCCGCGTCCCGAAGATCTGCTGGTTCTGCGGGTTTTGCTGCTTCTGCTGCTGCTGATGATGATGATCATATTGCAGTGATACCGTTACAATACAACTGTTACCGCCCGCTGCTGTTGCTGTTGTTGTTGCTACTGCTGTGCTATTGCTGTTTGTGCAGCCGGCTGTCGACAGACGGCGGTAGTGAGGCCGAAGTGAGGAGGCTGGTGCAGCTCTTTCTTCTTCTTCTGCTGCTGCTGCTGCTGTGGTGGTAACAGCGTTTGCAATTGCTACCGCAAAGTGTCGTTGCGATTGTTGTTGTTGCTGCTGTTGCTGTTTTCGTTGTTATTGTTGTTGTTGTTGTTGCTGCTGCTGTGTTGTTGTTATCGTTGTTGTCGTTGTCGTCGTCGTCAGGGTTCGTCGTTCCATCTGACAGAACGTGGCGAGCGGAGTGGCGGGCGGCGGCGTCGTCGTGCCAGTAGTGATGATGATGGTAGTGGTTGCGGTGGCGGTGGTAGAAGCGGGCTTGTCTTTTGCCCGTCTGTCTATCAGAGCCGCCAGAGCATCAGTCAGCAGTCAGGAGTCAATCAGCTAAGCCGCAGCTAGCAACAGTAGTTGCTGCTGCTGCTGTTGCCGCTGCCGCTGCCGCCACCGTAGCTGCCTCCCTGTCTGCCTCTGTTTGTGTGTCCGCCGTTGCGCCGCTGCATCGCTTGCCACTATTCAGCAGCTATCCAGCAGCAGCAAGAGCACACGGGGCACAAACGGCTATCGGGGCTCACTTTGTAGATTGTGGTAGTAGTAGTGGTAATGACGACGACGACGACGACGCAACCCCCACCACCACCACCACCACCAGAGCCCCTCGCCATTGCCCACTGCAGTCTCCTTCCCGTCGCCACTGCCCCCACGCACTATTAACTACTACGCGCCCAACACCCCCGATTTCCTGCACCCCCGAACCCCGATCCTCTCACACAATTCCTTCCACACGCGGCGTAGTGGTGGTTCTCCTCCTATCTCCCCCTCCAGACCCAGAGAGGCAGCAGCAGTCTTGTCTGGCTGCTGGGGGTGTCGTTGTTGTTGTTGTTGTCGTTGTTGGCGTCGTTGTTTTTCTTCTTCTACTTCTTCTTCGTGTCGTTGCCACTGTCGTTTCCTTCTCACGTAAACCCGTGTGTGCCGCTCGTTTCTTGGTTTTTGTCTTTGCCATTGTGGTTGTGGTTGTTATTGTTGTTGATGGTGTTGTCGTTGCTGTTGACGTTGATTTTGTTATTGTCGCCACGATCATCATAATCGACACGACGTCAACAACAATACCCACGGCAGCGGCGGCAACAGCGGCAGCATCAACAACAACAACAACAACAACAGCCACGAAGAGGAGGTAAGTTGCGCGGCCCCCGGTTCTGGTAGGCTGTTCACTCGCCGGCATTCGCCGGCATCTGTCACCAGCTGGACAGAGAAGCCGCACTAGTGCCAACACTAATAGAAGTAGCACGGTGCTAGTAGTGAAAATCGTATAGAAGTACTATGGCTGAGTGTACAGTGTAAATGTTATAGTTCATCATTTGTGTTGGCGTTCGTTGGTTGATTCGATCGTGTCTTCTTCCCTTTGTTTCCCCACATCCATCAACAACGACAACGACGACGACGACGACAACAACAACAACAACAACATCTCTAACAACATCAACAACAACATCTCTAACAACAACAAAAACTGCTGCTACCGCAACAACAGGTGGTGTTCGCCTGGTGCTTCGTGTGTCGTGTGTCGATGGTGAGCAGAAGTCGTGTCTTCGTCGTTCTCAGCGAAGCTCCTCCGTGAAGTGTTTCATCGACTGTGTCTCGAAACTGTTGTGTAACCCTATGAAAGGGTGCACGCTATCTGCAAAGTGCCGCCAAACAGCCTATTGACTCAAGGTCCCATTCGGAGGTTTATCTGACTGTAGAGCTCGTGTACCCTACCCAACCATATCAGTTAGCTGTTGCGGCTGCTGCTGTTGTTGCTGCTGCTACTACTACTACTTCAGGTACTCCTACTTCAAGCGCAACCACTCTGACTACTCCAATCGTTCGCAGAAGTCGAATAGGCGTACGACGCCTACGTGCGCGCATAGGCAACCATGGACGGAGCAGGCGCAAGACGGGGCCGAGATAGCGGGACAACGGGAGCGACGACGTCGCCTCCAACGGCCGCGCCGAATCGCAGCACCGTTGTCGGCCAACTGCCCGAACGCGAGGCGGCCAGTCGACTGGCGCACAAAGCCATCACGGCCACGGGCGGCCGAACCCTGCGGCCCCTACACTGGCTGGCTCTGCTCGCGGCCTGCGCGCTGCTGCCGCTCATCATCTACGCCGTGCTGAGCGTGCTGCGCACGGACGACGTCCTGCTCGCGGTGCCCATCACGCTCAAGTCGATCGCCGACCGCAGCGACTACCTGGGCCTGAACCTGCGCAACGGAATGCGCGTTCTTCTGGCGTCGAAGCCCGACACGCCGACGGGCGTGGCGATGGTCTGCGTCATGGTCGGCTCGATGAGCGACCCGGAAGAGATCCAGGGGCTGGCGCACTTCACCGAGCACATGCTGTTCATGGGCAGCGAGAAGTACCCGAAGGAGGGCGCGCTCAAGACGTACGTGTACGCGCACGGCGGCTCGTACAACGGCTTCACGAAGGACGACTCGACGTGCTACTACTTCACCGTCGAAGCCGACTACCTCGAGGGGGCGGTCGACATTCTCAGCGACATGTTCAAGAGTCCGCTGATTCGGCAGTCGTCGTCGAAACGCGAGGTGCACGCCGTCGATACGGAGTACCGTCGTGAGCTGAAGAGCGACCACTGGCGAAACCTGCAGCTCGACAAGGTGACCTCCGATCCGAGCCACGACTACCACAAGTTCAGTGTGGGCAACCAGAAAACGCTCGACGAGGGTGCCACGCGGATGAACTCGACGCTCGCGAGGGAGGCGCGCAAGTTTTTCGACAAGTACTACTCGGCCGGAATCATGCACCTCGGCATTCAGGGTCGGGAGCCGCTGAGCGAGCTGAAGAAAATGGCCGTCTCGAAGTTCATCGACATTCCCAACAAGGGTGTGCCGCCAGCTGCCTGGGATACGCACCCGTTTCGGCGAACGAACGGCGTCATAATCAAACGCGTTTCCGATACGCCCGAAGGTCACAGTCTCAGTTTGTCGTTCGCCCTTCACGACGTCAGCAAACAGCTGTACCCGCTCAAGTCGCTGCTCGACCACAAGGACAAGGGCGGGCTACATCGACTGCTCATCTCCAAGGGATGGATGCGTAGCCGCGGTTCGTGGACGAAGTGTATCCGAGGTTTCTGTGTGTTCTACTCGTGGTTTGACCTCACCGACAGCGGTTTCGACCACTGGCAGGACGTCGTCAGTCACTTCTTCTCATACATCGACTATCTGCGCACAACCCCTCTGCCGGACTTCTACCTCGATGAGCTAAAGGAGATTCTGAAGATCGATTACCGCTTCACGTCGTCGTTCTCGCTCACCACACAGGTGCAGCTGATGGAAAAGTACAACCTCTCGGACATCGCCTCCGCGCCGTACCTTCTGATCGATTACGAACCCGAATGGATGGACATCATCCTCAGTAAGCTGAGGCCCGACAACATGCGGGTCCTTCTGACATCGTCGCGCTTCAACGGCTCGACCGATCGCGTGGAACCGCTCTACAACACGCCGTTCTCCGTCTCAAACATTCCGGCGGAAAACATCAGCTACTGGAGAACCGCGAGAGACGGCCGGGAAAGCTTCCAGTATCCCGAACAGAATCGCTGGCTGCCAGGAAACTTCAGCATCCACCCGCAGGACGTGGGCTGGCACTCGACGCCAAGCCTGCTCGTCGACGAGGAGCGTTTCCGCCTGTGGTACTTCCAGGACACAACGTTCAACTCGCCGCGCTCGAAGGCGGAGATCTATCTTCGGACGAACGCCATTCTCGAGGACAAAGTACGGACCGGGGTCGCCCTGATCGAGGACTGCTTCAAGCGCAGCATCGAGGAGGCGGCGTATGGTCCGGCGGTTGGAGGTCTCTCGGCCTACTTCCAGAGTGACATCGGCGGGATTCGAGTCACCGTGCAAGGCTACAACGAGCGGATGCCCGAGCTCGCCCATCTCGTGCTGAGCAACTTTATGTCGTTTGAACTGGGTGAGGAGTGTTTCGCTCTGTCGAAGAAGACCTGGCTCAAAAACCTCAAGGTATCGGAGCGCACAAGTGGAAGCATACACAGCTTCATTCGGGGCCGACTTATTTATCAGGGCTTGAGTAGAAGATGGCGTGAACGCGAAACTGCCATGATTCGCTGCACGATTGACGACGCCCGCAACCTTCTGCGTAAGATTCGAGAGAATGTCGCTGCCGAGGTTTACGTGTACGGAAACATCCGTAAAGACGATGCCTACCGTGTGCTCAACTCGACAAAGGAACTCATCACCGGTAAGTGACGTGCACTGTCAACAAGTCTTTTACATTGCACTTTTTCTGTCGTTATGGAAAACTGTCAGAATATGCATATAACGAAAGTTTATGCATAGTTAAATGCATACACTTTTTTATGCAAGGTAACATACACAGGAAATAACACAATGTCAATCAAGCAATCACATGCTTACGATTTATATTTTTCTATTTAGAGTCTATAGTGTATACAAATGTCTTGGGCTTTAGGTGTCCATCATGCATATATACATATATGTATATAACATTACCAGAACATCGACACCTCTAACGTCGTTAACGTTCTAGATATTTCAATTGATTGCAAGATGGTGCCAATGCTGCAGCAGCTACACAAGTGTTAGCTCAACAGATTTAACTTGAATTGTCTAATCTAGACCGCATATATCGAAGATTTCATTTCGACTTGTTTGTGGAAAAACGTCGAATTGGCCAGTTGTACTAGACATAGTCAGTTGATCTTGACTAATTAAGCCAGCTAGTCGACATAAACGAGCAACATGGTCACGCGTGCGTTTTACACCGTACGTCCTTCACGTTTTGCCGAGTACATAGTATGCGTGCATATAGACGTACACCAAATTTAGTTTACACATGATGGGCTTGCTTTGTGTAGTAGTAGTAGTAGTTTTATTAAACAATGATCGATTTACGAATATACATCATAGACATCGCATTTCCAGAGTTGAGACAGCGGAATTGCCGTTTCACAACGCTGAAGGTGATATAGATCACACGGGCAGCCACAAAGTTTTGCATATACACTCTGGCGAGATCTCACGCTTGCTTTGTGTATGTAGATGCCAAATTGCGTTCCGAGACAGTCTGGTGGTGCAATGAATTTGCCATATGCGTGCGATGAGGGTGGGTTGCAGATTGCTCTCGTTTAGTGTCTCGGCGTATGTACGATTAGAGGTGCCAGCCTTAGGGCCTCCGTTTTAGGCGTAGTCAATCGAGGCGTTGCATCGACATATCGTAGCGTGCGCTAGATGCTTATTAGAGCGGTGTGGGGTTGGGCTGCGACGAGACGCGGGGTCAGCGATAAGAGCCGCAAAGTTATCTATCGTCGTATGGTCGGTCTTGTGATCACCATAACCATCAAGCTGGATGACGCGGCGGCATGTCTAAAAGCGGGCGAATACATTGCGAATACATTGTCTCGATCGTCTCATCGAGCCAAAGTAGGGGGGATGGCTGAACTGCATTTCTATTACTTTATTATGCGTACAGCGTTTAGTAACGTCAATGACATTCTTAGATTCTATGTACTTCGGGTGGATATGATATGATCTCGTATCTGCACACGTACCTCTACACAAATCTGGCGAATTGTTTCAGGGTCTATTTTACAGCGCCCAAAGAGTAAACATCAATCGGTCACATATTTTCGGCTACTTGTGACCTTATTGTACGCAGACTAAACCTTTAGATTTTGTTTCCAGTCATACGCCACGTATGTCATGCGCTCGTTTTGTAGCTTGATTTCGTGGGCCCCATAAGGAGAACTCCACTAAACGAACTCGACACAGAATTCGAATACTTTCTTTTTAAGGTCACAAATGTGTTACGACCATGAATTTGCCACCATTAGCTCACTGGCATCCTGGTCTCCTGTTTGTGTTTCCCATTCATTCTGTTTTCGGTTTCCTTATGTGCTTCTCTCGAATCTCCCAAATCTGGTTCTTATGAGACGCCGCGAAAGGTCTGTTGCTTTCTTGGGATTCCTTTCGGGTCAAGCTTATTGTCTATAATTAATGTGCACGATACGCAAATTTTAGGAGTAGGTAAAGCATAGTTGGCATGGCGGCCCATCTTCCGGCCCAGTAATGCCCGAAACCCCCCGGCACAGAGAGCATAGCGTAAAAAGAGGAATCTACGTGCACGCACGCTTGCGCATGGGGCGAGCATCGTTCCTAAGTACATATGAACACACGACCATATAGGCATGTAATGGCATCTAATACGTACGAGCGCACGCAATAGCCATGTTAGCTTACTTAGCCAGAGAAGCAGCTAAAGAATCCATCCATGAAAAGCAATACAGAATGAGAGAGAGAGAGAGAAAGAGCGCGTGAGATAAAAGCAGTAAAGATGTATATATATATATATATATATATATATAGAGAGAGAGAGAGAGAGAGAGAGGGGGGAGAGAACGTTGCACTTTGACCGCTCATTTTAAAAACAACCTCACCAACCAGCACAAAGTAATAAATAGCATGTTGGTAGGGTTTCTATTCAATATAGTAATGATGGTCGCATTTATGTGATTATTAGAGCGCTTCTCACATGGTCGCTCACTCACATGATTCGAAGTAGTAGCAGCATGAACAGACGTCGACGAATTTACGTGCGCCGGTATCATCAGAGCGAATGGTAGGACAATGTTTTAGCAGGACACTCTGCTCTTGCCTGAAAGATTTATGCACATACATATAAGTATGATGTATGTATGTATGTCTGTATATGAACCACGAACGAGCCGACGCTGCGGTTTATGAGGGCTATTGCTTCTGGCTTCTGCTATTTCGGCTTGTTTGCTCCCTAAGCGAACAGATAACTGGTTATGACCCGTGTCCCTCCCCCCCCCCCCCAGCCCCCGCGCCGCGCGCACGCTTAAGTCTTGGCAGGCGGCGTCGCGTAATTGTTTTTGTTTTGTTAGTTGTCCTCCCTCTGACATACTATTAACATGATCTTCCCAGCAGTCACGACAGAGCTGGCGGTGCTTTGTGACCATTGTGACATAGCAGCGACCCGTCGACGAGACACGACGTCACGAAGGGAAGTCACGGACAGGATAGGGCGCTAGACCCCCCCACCCCGCCTTAGCCGTTGTAGTACAGCCGAGCATCGCAACGGTTTGCGATAACAAACAAAAGAGAAAAAAAACCCATCCACCGTTTGCCCTTGGGGGGCAGGGGTGTCGTCGCGCACGAACCCTTTGAAAGTCTCATTCTTAGTCCAGTAATAATACTACTGTCCTGACGTTCCCGTGCAAGCAGCGTGTATATGTGGGTTTGAAACTCCCCACCTTTCACTTGCGGCCACAGCGACAAGATCTGCTGTTTTTTTTCCTACAGTAAAGCTGCACGCTAAGATGTCGAATTAGACAGAGGCTGTCGTGTACCTGCACCTGCACGGTGAAGCATAAAGCGTACCTGGAGACTTTATTCTGCAACCGGCGGGCAAAACAAGGCAAATTGGACGAGCACTACAGCAACAAAAACCACAACCACGACCACCCCTTCCCCCACAAATACAATAACAACAGCAACAACAAAAGCAGCAATAGTAGTAGTAGTAGCAATATTGTTAAATATATTCAAGGCATGTTCAATGAACTAATATACACATGTTCAGAAAAAATGCATACCTTTTCTGTTACTTAACTTGTGCGATTGCCCTCAACGTGTTTCGTAAAAATTGCTCTTTAACCGTTGTCACTAGGCTCACTAGCGACCACAATTTACACGCAACCACTAACTGCCCCCAAGTTTAAGATAGTTTTCACACTGACCCTGTCCACCGGGTTGCGGTCAGATGACCCCCTCCGCCCTGTTTAGAAGCAGTTACCTGACATGTATCGCCAGCTGATGCGAATGAACGCGCAAAAACGTCATGACAGAAACAGCAGTAACAACAGCAGCAACAACAACAACAACAACTACAGCAACAGCAACAACAGCAACAACAATAACAACAACAACAATGACACGTTGACGAGGTCTACCATAGGTTGGCGCACCTGCGCCTGTTCTTCGTGGTGTGACGACGTGCTGCAGTCCGCGAGCGTTAGTTACTTCGTGTGGTTACTGTTGCGCGTGTAGTATTTAGTGGTGGCCCGATTCGGCGCAAACGACGATACTGCACGCAGTACATTTGTGATGTTGTTTTGCGTGCCATGTCACTATACGACAGCCGCTTCTGATCGAACTTACAATTGCTCATCTTCTTATACTTATTGCCCATATATATTGGATATACAGACCAAGGCTTAGAGTACTATTTTATATATATACATATATATATATATATATATATATATATATATATATATATATTATTGTTTTTTACTACTACGATTTTTAAAACATAGGTAACAGTTAAAAGATTTAGGTAACACGGTGCTGAGAAGACAAAAAAAAGAAAACGAATCTAATGTATTGGATGTTCTAGTGCTGCGTACACGGGCTTTCAGCCTTACGAAATACACGACTATAATGTTGTAATACACATAGGAGGTTGTAAATAAAGTGTTTAAGCATAAGCAAAACGCACTTAAAAATTATATATATATATATATATATATATATAAATACCGCATGTCGAGTATTAGTAACTAATAGACAGATGTTGTGGTCGTTCGCCCTGCTTGCAGGAAGCCAAACCCGGCTCGACGACATCCGGTCGTTAGGCGAGCACTCGCTCGGCCGCGGCATGACGTACCGATTTCGGGAGCACTTCGAGGAGCAGACGCTCAACTCGGTCTACCTGTACTACGAGGTCGGCCGGCGAGAGCGGATGCGCGAGCTGGTGCTGGCCGAACTCTTCGTGCACGCGATCGCCGCCGAAACTTCGAACGTTCTCCGCACAAAGCAGCAGCTCGGCTATTCGGTCGGCGTACAGCATGAACGTCGACGTAAAACGCACGGTGAGTAGAGTCAATCATTAGACCCCTCAATCGTCTTTCAGCTGCGTAATCGTGGCTTGGGTTGTCGTGATAGTAGTCGAAGTAGTAGTAGTAGTAGTAGCCACAACAGCTACTAGAATAAAAACATTTTTGAAGGAAGTTGTTTTTTTAAAAATAAAAACAAAGAGCTGTTGTGAATCGCCTGCGCCTCGCGACCACAAAACCCACGGCGAGAAGACCGGATAAGGTGCGCGGCGAAGGGTTCGAGCCCCAACTGTGCGCACCGATTTGTATTTATGGGTGAATCGTCTATGAAGCAATGCGAAAAGCAGTCCCGTAGACGTTAAGTCTTGAGGCTGAGGTTCTGCCCGAAAAGTATTTTATATTAGCAGCTGTTGTCGTCGTCGTCGTCGTCGTCGTCGGACGTTAGGTAATTGGTCAACGCTTCGAGAATTAGTAAGTACTTGTCGCAGTCTCTCACCGCTGCTAAGCGCCGCTGATGAAGCTGTACAATTGACGGGAACGTGCACGTTGTTGTTTCTCACAGGGAAAACAAATCATGAGAAAAACTTGCATAAAGAACGGAACGTCCAGAAGAGAGCAGCCTGTCTAAAGGGTCTGTTGGAGGAGAAGGCCGACAAATAAAGGCCAATGTTCAATAAGGTGGCCAGTAGGTCAAAGCTAAGCATTGCCGGGTCTCAGCTGTTAAGTGTCATTCAAGTCACAGCTCCGTGGTGGATTATTAAGTTAAACTAAAATTGATGACTGTTTTTGGGTTGACCAAAACACGCTCATTTAACCAACTTTAAAGATGTGTGAACTGCAGCTGAGTGGAACTCTATCTTTAACGATGTGTAAACTGCAGCCAGACGAAGTCGGAGCTTCTTCGTTGCAGATTTTTGCATAGCTGCTTTTGGCGACAATTTTTGTAGTGCTGCACATCTTTCTAGAAACAGTTTGTTTCACGAAGAGGCCCCCGTCCGCAAATGACGGGGCAAACACTAATGCTTTGTGCCTGGATATGAAGCGAAAACCCATTGCAGTTCAGGCGTTTACAGAGTCTCAGGGCGCCGAGAGAAGTAGGAGTAGTAGACACCATGTCCAGAAGAGTGCCAATGTAGTTTAAAGTAAGCGCAAGAATGCATGCCCCAACGCGGCAGACCTCACAAGTACTGCCGGTGAAGAACAGCGTTACGGAGCACACCAACCTTCACGATGCTAAGGGAGATAACAATCATCAGGCAATCGAAGCCTTAAAATCTAGCCAAGATTGACAGCGAATGGTGCCCAAAAGCACGATAAAGAGAATAGAAAAATCTTAGGCTCAAGTCAAGCATGCCCGAGCTCCTTGTGGTACTCACCGCTGTTGTAAAAATGGTTTGTATTATAAGAACCGTGTGTGTTGTGAGGCTGCCAAAGCCGGTGCACAAGTTTCACTGTCATAGCAACGTTCATATTGCGGACGTGAGATTGGAGCATGGAAACACGAAACAGATGCAAGCAAGACTAATATAACAATACACAAGCGCAGCACTCTTGTTCAAGTTGTGTCTCAGTACCCCCCCCCCCCCCTCCATCCCGGCTAAAGATCCAGGCTTCGATTGCAAAAGAATACGGATTTCAAATCCGACGCGAATACATCAGTCTCAAAGTGCTATGTGGCTACCCTGGGTAATTTGTTCTGACAACGCCGTATTCGCTCAAAAACAAGAAGAGGGGACTACTGCAAAAGAATACGTTTCTGACGTCGATTAAAAGAACTCAATTGAATTAAAAATAATGCTGCATTGGCTGCGCGGACCTCTTCTGCGTCTGCATGATGCTATTCGTCTTAATAGAGCGGTGTGCTGTAAAGGGTTGAAGCTATGAACCGCTGATTGCTATGATACTTAGTATCGGGCTCGGGCACAGGTGTAATCATACCCATCATATTGATCAATCGGCTTGACTATTAATTTTCACCTGGGTTTTACATTATGTCATTTGAGCTTGCAGTGGTTTACGTCAATACGAGGGCGACAAATTTAGAAAGTGTGGGAAGCTCAGTTGTCTGATCCATTAGCTAGAGAATGAGGGCTCAATGTTTACGATGTAGTTTTGAACGAAACGTGTCTATCACAGGTAGAGTGTGCGGCTTGCAATGTCATATTTTTTAACATTTTTTTTTGCCTTTGCCCGCTATTATTAAATATGCGGCGGTAGTGTAGGCAATTCTTTTTCACTCATTTGCATTTGAGTAAACCCAGTCTTTCTCTAAACGCGACACGTAGCGTCGACGGAAACGTGCAAGCTGTTTCTACGGTCTTATTTTACCTGTTTAGAAGTGAGGGTAATTTTAAAGGACAGTACGTTGGTCATTGATCTAGCACGTATTTTATAAGAACACCCTTCTCGGCACTTTAGGGGGTAATCTTCCGACAAATTAAACTTACCCTTGATTTAAACTAGAAGATTAAAAGTTACATCTCATGGGAAATCTTCTTGTAAAAACTATTAGGGTTTTTTTGCTTAAAGGCTTTTTTATTATTTGATCAGTTAGTTCCTCGTTATCTACGTGTAAATACCACGCTTCTGTAAAATGCTTCGGCTCTTCTTGAAAAAACAAAATCTATTTTTGGCAGCATAAGCAAGCATTACCACGCTAAAATATTATGTGTTGCTGTCAGAGATGCGTGTGATGGGGTTCGAAACACTCGCCTTTGAGGCTTATGAAATCTACTTTTTGAGAACTGTGATAACTGATTTGCTGCAGTCGAGACTAAAGCTCGAGAAACTACGTCTAAAGCATACACGTTTACGTCTTAACAATGACGCCTGTGACATAGTTACATGTCCATATTGTAGGCGTTTAAAAATAGTTTGATTAAAAAGACGAAATCACCAACATTGCTGCTATAGTAGTAGTAGTAGTAGTAGGTTAATACGTCGAACCCGGTGGCGTAGTGCATTCGCCTGCGCCTCGCGACCGGAGAAGAGACATAGGTGCGCGGGGGTTCGAGCCCTACCGTTGCACATTTGTAGTTATGGGGTTCCGCCTATGAAGCAATGCAAGCAGCAGTCTCGTGAACGTTAAATCTTGGCTGGGGGTCAGCCCGAAAAGTATTTCTAGTAGAAAGGTATTCTGCATATACTTCATGGTGAGCAAAACTTCCTCTGTCTATCTTTCGCTCTCTCTCTTCCCCGAGAGAAGAGTTTAGCAGATGAAGGAGAAGACCCTCTTTTGTGGTAGAAATGTATAGAAAAGATATTGGTAAATGTTGTAGAAGATTGGAACGCTCCTTCGAGTCAGTAGCTAGTCGACTTGTTGTGCAAGTCCGAAATGGGCTTTTTGCGGAAATTGATCTTTCACACCTATGCCAACAGGTAGATGTGGTAAACTCTGTCAAAAGCAAGCAGATTTGTGTTGTTGTTGTTGTCGTCGTCGTCGTCGCCGCCACCGGTGTTGCTGCTGCTGCTGCTTGCTTTGCGTCGTATTTGGAGTTGTTGTTGTTGCTATTGTTGTTGTTGTTGTCGTCGTTGTTGTCGGTGTCCGAGTCGTGGTTGTCATCGTAGGAAAGAAAGTCGGCTGACGCAGTCGCTCGGATCGGGGGTAGCCAAAGTTTGCCTACGTTTTACGCCACAAACGGGTCAGGGACGCGCAGAACGACATCATAAGCAGGCGATGGCGGTGAGGCTTACCAGCACGACAACTACAGCAACAACAACAGCAACAGCAGCAGCCGCAGCGGCAACAACAACCACCACAACAACCACAACAGCAACAACCACAACAAAACAACAACAACAGCAGCAGCAGCAACAACAATAACAACAGCCGGGAGAGCGAGCGGGATGAAGTTGTTGAGCAGACTGCCAGACAGGCGACCAGACATCGAGACATCACCAACCAGACAGCCAGACGATGATGATGATGATTAGGATGATGCTGATGATGAGGTTTATCCTGTTCGGTCACCGGTAAACCGCGATGTCTTCGTCTCCTTTTCATGATCACCACGAAGCGACACGCGACCGTCAACCGCCCAACAACAACAACAACAGGCGTTGGGCCTGTGCCACGGTCACGTTCATCGTCGTTCCAATCGTCGCATTTCTGTTATGTACACCTACACACGCTCACACACAGGCGCAGGTAGACACGCAGACACGCTCGGACCAGACATACAGGACGCCAATACGTCTATGCCAGGTCTCACAGTCACAAAAATCACCGTTACCTGTCTGTGTGTACTGTGACAACCGTCGATGGACTCGTGATGGACGAGTTGCGAGTGGTGGGTCGTATTCGATACGGACACGAACATAAGTCGGAACGGAACCCCGCAAACCGCAACGTCACCAGCCACAACAGCAGCAGCAACAACAACAACAACAACAACAACAACAACAACAACAACAACAACAACGACGACGACGACGACAACGACGACGACCTCCAAGTCAACAATGACGACCCCAACAACAACAGCAACAATAATAGCGACCCCAACGGCGATGACGACAAAAACAACAACAAAATGACCCCAACAACAACCACTTCGATGACGACAAGAACAACAATAACAATGATTCCGATGGCGACGGCGACAACAACAATGCTAACATAAAAAAAACAACAGCAACAATAACGACGACGACGACGACAAATATAACAATAAATCAGGCGGCAGGGTAGCGGTATATTAAACGTGATAATAGCTCTACAAGCGCCGATACTGATAACAGTGTAACAATAGTACAAAATGAACCGTTTTTGTAATGATGTTGTTAGCGGCGTTCGTTTCGATCCGTTCAAAGATGAAATCCTCATTTGCATTGTTGGCTGGCGAGGAGGGGTAGGGAAACGTAGATGGGGCGACAAGACGCCTATAGGGACGACAGCAATAGCAACAAGAACAACAACCACAACAGCAACAACAACAGCAACAACAACAACAACAACAACAACAACAACAACAACAACAACAACAACAACAACAACAACAACAACAACAACAACAACAACAACAACAACAACAACAACAACAACAACAACAACAACAGCAGCAACAACAACAACGTCGAAGAGCTAGCATTATTACTAGCGGGGGGGAAGGTGATGAGGATGAGGACGGTGGTGATGGTGTCGATGATGATGGAGTATGTTATCTGCGGCAATAAAAAGGGCTCAAGGGTCTCGTTCATCGACAGTCATCGACTTGCAGATCACTCACACACGCAATGCAATTGACGATTGGCGTCTGTTCTGTCCTTCGTTGCCACCTGACGCTGCTGCTGCTGGTAGTGTTTATTGACTGATCTTCGTTTCCCCAACGAAGCTGGGGACGAGCCTCTGCGGGCTGCATGATGCAGCAGAGAGACGTTGCTCTCCTCGAGGTGCTCATCACACTTGGCTTAGCCTGTGGTTCGTATCGACACAGCAACAAGAAGACCTGCAGAAGCAAGAAGACCTTCAGTAGTAACAACAACAGCAACAACAACAGCAACAACAACAACAACAACATCAACAACAACAGCAACAACAACAACAACAGCAACAACAACAGCAACAACAACAGCAACAACAACAGCAACAACAACAGCAACAACAACAACAACACAAGCAACAACAGTAACAACAACAACTGGAATAGCAACAACAACTGGAATGACAACAACAACTGGAATAGCAACAACAACTGGAATAGCAACAACAACAACTGGAATAGCAACAACAACAACATTAACTGGAATAGCAACAACAACAACAACGATAACAACAACATTATAGTACGACTTTGTAGCGGTTTTCTAGCTCGTAACGATGCTGCTGCCGCTGATGACGACGACCACGATGGTGATGCGCCAGTAGCATCAACGTTAACGACGGGCGGTAGCAGGCACCGCGTTACTGTAGTATAGTCCCTACTGGTCTGGTGCTAGTAATACAACTATTGCGGTCCAACTTCAACGCGACTACATCTGGAAAGTCATCCGTGCGGAAACATAGCACGCACAGACGTGTCGTGTCACACATCAGACCAAGCCAATTTGTCAAGGACGTTGACTTGTCAAGGCCAACTGTTCAACGGCTGTCGTTGTCGTTGTTGTTGCTGTTGATGTTGTTGTTGATGTTGTTTTTGCTGCGGTTGTTGTGTTAGTTGCGGCGGTGGTTGTTGTTGTGTTGTTGTTGCGGTTATTGTTGTTGTTGTTTGTCATAGCCACGCGTCCTCAACAAACTGCCAATAACATTATCTGCTTCAGAAGCATTGCTTCGCGTTGGTCGCCCGTCATACATCCTCTATAAGTCGTGCCTCTATAAGTCTATATTTCTTCAAAACTTCGCGGTACCGACACGTACATACTATATGACCGAGTGTCTGCAACGCAATTAGTTTTACTATTATTATTGTTTCCTGCTGATTGTTGTTGATCTTCATGCTCTACTGTTTTACCGTCGAAGATATTCTTGCGGTTGCTGTTGTTGTATGCCGATATATGTCCCATACGTTCTCCATGTTTATAGTTTATTGTGATATTTACTCTTCTTTAGAGTTACCTTTTCTTAGTTGAGTCAATTTCATTACTATGGCTCTATTTGAATTGTTATCATTAATTCCACGTGATGATGATGATGATTCTTCTTATTATTATCATTGCTGTTATTGGTCTTGCAACTGCTTTATCAGTACCGATACAGCAATACAAAATTGCGTGTACAATCCTAATCGTTCCTGCTCGGGCTATCACTATCTTTTTTAGCTGGCCTTCTTTCTGCCACTATCGCCACTATACTGAATTTGGTAGCTGCTGACCACCGTTGTAATTACGCCTAGTTTTGTTGAAATCGTCGCTGTTGTTGTTGCTGCTGCTGCTGCTGTTGTTATGTTGTTGTTTTTCGTGGTAACATTGTCGTATCATCCGCGTAGCTACAATTATTGTTTCTGCTGTATAGCGACATCATTTTTTGTTGCCCTTGTTGTTGTTGTTGTTGTTGTTGTTGTGTTGTTGTTGTTTTCGTTATTTGTTTTTGTGTTGTTGTCGTTTTTGTTAGTTGTTGTTGCTATACTTGTTGCCGCTATTGCTGTCCGTATTAGCTGTCGTCGCTGTTTTCGTCATCATCGGTGTCTTTGATATATCCTTTTTGTCGTTCGTCGCTAGCGCCGCCGACGATGACATTGTGGTCGCTATGCTTCGTGTCAAAGTATGAGGTGACACACGCGGTTGTCGTCGTCGTTGTCATTCTCATTATTACCATCATATCATCAACATCAGAAAGGGGGGGGGGGGCGAAGCGACACCACCAACGAAGGACGGGGTATGTGGGAGGATGGGGTAGTTATGAGCGGGTCGTGTCCACTTTCAGGACGCTGCCGCCATCTTCTCTTCTTCTTCATTTTCTTCTCTTCTATATTTTCTTCTCTGTCATCTTCATCTTCCCCTTGATCCTCCTCGTGTTCAGTTCCACCTACGGCAGCTCGTGCGGCTGCTCGTCCTCTTCCCCCTGTACCATCTATGTACCACCACCACCTATCGACTGCGACTACAGCACAGCTGCTGTCATCAAGCCATCAATGATGACAGCATCAACATGAAGCAGCAGGTTTAACGAGGCGTGCAATGCGTTGCCCCTCCCACAACTAAGCCTGCTGTATTCCTCGCTCGGTTCCTCCCTCCGTCCGTCCCGACCCTGCCAGACATCGGTGGCTACACGCTGCGGCTGGCGACGATAGGGGTGCGATAGGCGACACCTATTGCCCCCCGCCCCCCCCCGCCCCCCCGTACACAAATACGTAATGCCCCGTAATGATGCGTAAAGATCGCGACCTCCCGTGCTTCTCCCCCCTCTCGTGCTCGCGCGCGCTCTCTCTCTCCCTTTTGCTCGTTCTCTTTGCCTCTCGTATATACATGCAATCAAACATTGACACAAACGACCGCAATGGTGACAAGCATGCTGCCGCTGCACCTGCTGCTGCTGCTGCAGATGATGATTTTGGCATAGATGTGGCAGATGTACTACTATATGACCTATCTATGCTTTCTGTTTATCTCTCCGCGCTTCAGCTCAATCTTCTCTCTCTCTCTCTCTCTCTCTCTATCGTGCCCTTTTCGCTTGATTGTTAGGGCTCCTGTCAGTCCTTCTAAGGTTGCCTAAAATCACCTAATTGCCGAGCAGCCCTTAATGATTGCTAAACAAAGAAACAAAGACACACACACAGACACATAGAAGTCCCATGTCGGTTTGCCCCTTTGAGCTGTAATTGAATGTGCAAAATCTGCAATCGTCGGATAACTCGTTCGTCGTCTCTCAACTCTAAACTCTTTCGACCGTAACGTCGATTAGCAATCTTACACTTCTCTGCAGTGCTGACTGCTTTGATGCTATTAACTTGTAGGCATCTCACGCGGCCCGTCCTAATTGCCCATCCGCTCTGGCTCCGGCCTACGTTTACAGGTATTGCGGTGCACGTCGAATCGGCGTACAACACGTCGTTGATTGAGGACCGGATTCGCGACTTCATGACGAAGCACGTGGACGTCTTCCTCAGGGACATGACCGATACCGCGTTCAAGCAACACCTCGCCGCGCTCATCACGAAGAAGCGAACCAAGTCGAAAAGCGTCTACGAGTCGGGTGATCGGTGAGTACCGACGATCTGTATGCGAATGACTGACCCGCCCTACACTGGTCGCATATTGTGAAACACAACTGACCACTAGGTCAGTGCTAGTTCCCTTTCTACTGAATCAAACTAAAGTTGAATGGAGGAGAGAAAAGGTTCAAGGTGTAAAAACGAGGTGGTATTTGGTATTGTGCCGCAACAGCATATTAGCGCTGGCTATCGTTAGATAACCGATGAAGAACTCGGCTCTCTGCTTTCTCGCCCCCCCGGGTGGCAGGACTGCCTCCAGGAGGTCCGATACATTGTTAATGAGCTGCGTAACGGGAATACTCGAGCCACCCGTCTCATATGTCACCGCAATGAGATTGTAAATCTACGCTAGATTGCCATATTGCCGTCGCTCACTCTGCTTGGCTTGCGTGATGCGTACTTACTTAGGCTGGGATGCACAACTATCGGCGATAGCAGAAATAGTTTGACTGACGGTCGACAACGGTGCAAAGATATGCTCGACTTCTTCACGACTTCTTAACCGCAATAATATGTTATCTAAATTACGTTAGGTAACACGCTCTTGCAAACGTATACATGACTATGTCAGCCGATACTGAATGTACTCAAGAGGCGAGCTGGCCATCCAACCACTGATGGGCGAGAAATCTTCTACGAAAGCGGCCAGAGAGCGCAGAATGAAACAGACCGAAACACAAGCCGAACTTGGGCACCAGATGATCATATGTCATTCATTCTAGTAATTCATCTACCGCGCCGCTGCTTACACGCACATACGTATGTCTGTGTACGTTAGCATATCGGCTCTACCCAAGAGCAGCGTCACAACCACGATATATGGTTGTGGTGGCGCTAGTGGCATAAATGATGACACCATCAATTATGTCACTAACCGTGTTTACAATACGTACTAATTAGTACAGCGTATCGTAAATGCACTCACGTATCTCTCTCTCATTCGTTATCTCCCCCCCCTCTCTCTCTCTCTCGCCCTCTTTCCGTCTGGCTCAGTCCATCGTTAAGCGTGTATTTTATCTTCTCGGAAATTGCAAAGGTACTCCAACAGGAGCCATGATAACAACGCATGCAAATGTTGTTGTTGTTACATTGGCATACATAGAAAAAATGACGTAAATCGTATACTAAGGATTAGAGTATTCACATAACCTAGACAAGTACAGCAACGCAAATGTTTGTAGTAGATGTAAAACTTGCACAAATGTAGGAAGTAACGGCTAATGAATCTGAAACGAATTTCCTCCACCCCCTGTCTTCTCCGATGGCTAAATTTGCACGAGAAACGATTCAACTAGTAATTAACTAACTGAATTCTCGACAGTACCCAGCGTGTGAAGTGACTGCGGCAACTAGGTGGAGTTAGTGTGGTGAGGGCGTACAAGCGTGTACCTCGCCGTGATAGTCGCCGATTTGCCGAAAGTCGAGTGGATCGGCGATTTAGTTCCATCTCTCGTTAATCACGACAATATATATATATATATATATATATATATATACTTAACGTGATGGTTGTCATTGTTGTTGTCGTGGATAATTGCGGCGGCAAACCAAGGCGCTGTACTAGCGAAACTAGGGAAATTTGCGTTGACCGGTCTCGCAGACCATGAACGCCCAAGAAACCCTCCTCTTTTGCCCGTTGAGAATTTATGTGAGGACGCGTTCGCCGGCGACTCATCGTCGTCTGTTGTCGGCCGCCATAACTTGACAAGGTTAATCCAGGTCGCGGCAGATATGTGTAAAATGTGCACAGGAGTATGAGGCACGACAGTATGGAATCTTTGGTCAAATCCACGCTGTACTACTAGTAGAAGCAGCAGTACCGTCCATCAAGTCGATTTCTTGTTATCTGCCTCGTCGACTTAATGCCAATGCTTTTGCGTCTTACGTCACATTTCGTAGGGATGTAAATCAAGGAACACTAAAACGTTGTTGCAAAACAACAATAAGACGCCTATTAAAAATAAGGCACCCCAAAAACAAGATCTGGCAATGGCCTCATTCGCAACGTTTGTGTTGTCTAGAAGGCCAACAGACAAACGCGATTCGAGTAGAGATGTAAAAGAAAGACAGGTACCAGCAAATTCAGAAGTTCGATATATATATATATATATATATATATATATATATATATATATATATATTATATATATATATATATATATATATATATATATATATATATATATATATATATATATATTTATATATACATATTGTAACAGATTCTCTGTGAGTGTACGAATAGAGTCGTTGGGTGTAAACGACAACTTCATTCCAAAGCCAAAGCCGTCTAATCGGCTCTAGGGGCGTCTAAGGGCTGGGCGCGTCGTTTTATACACGTGGATACTCGTTTGATGTACGAGTTGAATGTAAGTGCACTTATGGGCATGAAATCTCGTTCTCTGTGTACTTTACGTAATGTCTTCCTCCGTGTACCCGAGTAATGGTGTTCTGTGTATGTGAGTGACTGTGTGTGCCTTTGCGCGCGGTTATTGCTTTTACCTAGTATGTCTACTAGGTATTATTAGTACTATTAGTAACAACTATTACAAAGACCACTAGTCATTGTCCCCTGTCCACGTGCGCCTGTACGGCGTGCGTTGTGACTTCAGAGTAATCGGTTGGTGTGAGCCCGCCTTCATGAGGTCAAGAGAGCGAGCGAGCGAGACCCTCTTTGAGAGGCCAACAATGGCGAGACACGCTCTGTTTGTGCGTCTGTCTGTCTGTCTATCTGGGTGTCTGTCTTGGTCATGTTCTTGGCCATGGCCGCCATCTCGGCACACGGGACAAGTCGATGTAGCCGCCGATAAAGATTCGTCCCAGCACAGGACGAGGAGGAAAAGTCTGCTTGTTGTTAAACAAATGGACAAACACGAGCGATTTCAACTTCATGTTGGCCTTCGCCCTTCGTCGAGTCGCCTTCTACTGCCTCAAAACATCGAATGCATCCGTAGCGACTCGCCTCCCCATCTCATGTCCGACCCACGATTTGACATGCATTTGTCGACGACACGATTGGTAGCCGATCGACGGGGATGGCCAGATTATTACTTTATTTTTTATGTATGTGTATACATTTACGTTTTCCTGATGGCTCACTTTCTTCTTAAGGTCGTTAAGGTGAATCCGTATATATATATATATATATATATATATGCGTCAAAGCCTATTTGCTAACGACCAAGCCAAGGAAAAATAGACTTTTTTGTGTATATGGTAAACCCTATTACAATATATTGTATATATATATATATATATATATATGCATATGCGGCAAGGGGCAAATATAAACGTACACCTTCACGTGTAATTCTGTCTGTATTCGAAGAACAATTATCTGATCAGAGCTAATTGGCACAGTCTGTAGGATTTACCAGGGCGGATAGTTTGAACTGGAACCCTGTGTAATTCCCCATCATGATGACTCTCATTATTTTGATTTCAAAGAAATGCAGTCACTATCTTATCAACTATTTGTTTATTTCGAATGTCCAATGTTAAACTGTGAAAGTAGTATATAATACATGATTCATCATAAGATCGTTTACTAGGTAAATGTAAGGCAGTTGTGCTGTAAAATGTGCTAATCGACTACTAAAAGAGTTAGCTTAGTTCGGAAGCGGCATAACCACGAAGAAATTATATGTTCTTATAATTAGTGCAGCAAAGTAATATGATCATTATAGGTACTACACTTGTACAAAAAGATATATATATCCGTGACTGGCCATGACATTTTCAAGAAAGGGTTGCCAATCGGTCAGGGGACGACACCATTAAATGAATCATTATCGTTTGCAACATTTGTACAATGCTTATTGTTCAATTACTTGAGGAAAGTACGCTAACTTTCTCATATGGCGATTTTTAAGATTATTTCGTTCCCTCTCCTCGTGCAAAATGAGGCTTTCTCTTCTCTATTTTTTCGACCAGCCTTTACCAAAATGTTGGCAATTTCATCGCATAACGCGCGCGCTTTGTCACCATCGTTAAGAGCTACACGGAAGCATTTGAATATATATGTGTATATATATATATATATATATATATAAGCGATTTTATGTTTTGTGTTATTCTACCGCTGTGTGCGGTTAAAATTGCCTCATATTATTACTGCACTATGCATCATACTGTCGGGAACTTCGAAGCGATCAAGGGGTAACGTGTTGAAGCAATTAATCTGTGCGTATACGCCGGGTGTGTACGCATCACGGCGATTGTGACTGCAATTCTGTTGCACACATGAACAGATTGGCTTCTACGCGCAAATCACATGCGGGCTTCTTGATGGTTTCTGATGATCTCGATGGCTGTATCCGAATTATTGCTCGATATGTAGTTTGAGTTGTACTACTATACGTATAGTACAACTCAAACTATATATCGCCTGCATTAGGTTTTAGCTATCTCTCTCTCTCTCTCTCAAAGTTTTTTTGCTTTGAAGATGAGGCAAGCCTGAATGATTGCCTATTTGGACAAATCAAGCGACTCCAAACTATTATTATTTACATGTTAAACAATGTTACAGTTGTGAGGTCTGAACGTATTATTGCAAAGTGTTTTTTGAATAATTAGTTCACTCCATGGCGCCTAAAATACATGCCGCGTCCCCTCTGCAAACGGCCAAGGCCAACGCTTGCCTCAAGAATTGACCCTCTCTTCGGTCGTTCGTGACCTCCTGAATTCGCTTACTTAAATCTTTGAGAAATTCTTCGGTTCCCTTCTGATTGGTCCTAGTGTCTCCATGGCGATTGGCACAAATATATATCTTGTTTTCCAGTCCAGCATATTTAAACCGTTTTCTGGCGTCCGCGTGCTTTAGCTACCCACCCCGGCTCAACAGAGCTGTGGTGTAAATAGGAAGCCGCGGTTGTGCACGAAACCGTTGCATCCCAAGCTAGGGACTTTCCATGTGACAAATACTATTATTATTGTTATTTCCTAACCGCACTAAAGTTTAGCCATTCTTTCTGAGACAGACATCAATAATATTGTGTTATAAATCCTACTTGTTCCTTTTCTGGCAATTTCGGCAATGAGGCATTTGTTTTTCACTCAAACTCTTTGCTGGTATTGATGTTGTGCTTATTTGAATTTCCGTCTAAGAATCATAAGTTTGACGCCACACTGATAAACTATCACAAAACCGCGCACAATATTTTTTTTTGTACGCTGGTAACTTCTATATGTGTATGCGCGTGATAATACTATAAACTTATGCATGTATCACATTTTGTAGGAAACTGTGTAACGGCGTACGCAAAGCGTAGCGAGACATTTCGAAAACGTCTGATGTCTAACTCGTGTTACGCACCGTTAGCAGTTAGTTAATTATTACTAATTTCATGAGACACCTGTGCTCTAAAAAGAGGATAACCCAAGCCGTTAACGATCTACCGAATGACAGGCGGCTCTTTATAAAAGTTATTGTTTCAAGTTTATTCACCATAAATTGGTAGTGTATTACAAAAGTTCACATATCATTTTGTAGGCTAATAATATCGTTAACATAAGCTTGTAGTGACGGTGTTTCGATAAACGAGCAAGTGAGTATGTGGTATCGTCCGATATTGCACTCGCCACAATATTTACATACGCATTCGTCAATTTCATAACAATTTCCTCTTAAGCACAAAAGGTGGTGGTAGCCGTGCCATGTTGTTCGGCATATTAGAGATCTATTTTTCTGTGATGACAGTTTCCACTTATTGCTGCAAAAAGCTGGACCCTCAACATAGAGACCCATTACAAATGCCATGTTGCGGGTTTCTCTAAATTCTCTGTAGGCTTCTAAGATTTGTGTACTGAACGGTATCTTGTCCAGTACTAAATCCTCTACTAGTGTGCGTTCGTGGCATAGTTCCAGTGCGAACGTGGCCGATGCGTTCTTTGGCAAGCCTAAAGTGCGCTTTATGAAATAGGATTTTATTTTATCTATATTTCTAAGGTCCGATATTGTGAAATAAGGGGCTATTGCGGGAAGGCAGTATCTTACTATAGGAACAATTTTTACTCTAAATACATTTAGCGCAATTTAATAAAAGCGCAATAAAAGTTATTGTAACACAGTAATTGAGTAAATTCCACTTATCCTTACGGCCTACGAAGTACCTGACTGACCCCTATGCACAGTGTAGCTGTCAATCTATGATAAGCTCACTAGCCGCATAGAACGATTCACTCCTCCAGAAACAGGTCGACAGAAACTTGGTCTCGTAGCCTCACCACGTGCAAACAATATATGGTAGTAGAAGTAGAAATTAGGCTGCCCGCCATGGCTGAAAGTTCACTAGCCAATGACACCTCTGAATTAGTTTTAGCGGTACGTCCTATCCTTGATAAATCGTATTAAGCTGATACGCCCCGCTTGCGTCTGCTACGCAGAATCACAGGGAACTTATCTTAGTTTTCGTTATTAAATTGTGCTTGCTATCCTAAACACATTCCTAGACATGCACCAGGGAATCTGGACGTCGGAGTGTGCCAGGGCACCTCCGCCGATTGTGGGGCTACTATGCAGGCTCAGTAGGTTGTATCAACGGGGCATGTATAGATGCGAAGATGTACGAGAATAAGACGCACGTAGCCCCTAACAGTATCGTAATCATCGTTTCAAGCCGCAGTGCTTATAGAGCAGTTAGAGTATTTCGAACAGTTTGCTTTATTATGATGGCATCTTCTGATATCCTCCGATATCCGTGACCTTAGCTCTATTTAGTTACCTGGCGGCAGGCACCGCCTATTTCGCTATCTTAAAAATAGGCAATATGGACAGATGCCGCGCACACACATATGTTTGCGTATATATATATATATATATATATATATATATCTGCAAACAAAAATGAGAAATTGGCGTTTTACGGTAGGGTGCCAAGTGTCAGTATTAGTTCATTTGGTCGTAAAACACTTTCGTGCAAACACAGAGAGCGTGTTTGTTCTGCACGCGTCGGACTGGCAGAACTGCACACCTGACGAAAAAAACGACGTCTATCTTCATACGTATTAGGCAGAATTAGGCATGAGGAGGTGGTACTTGTTTTTTGTCATGTCTGTACAACTGCCAAATGTGCGCCCAGAACAGGAACAATTCACAGCCACAACAACAATAGCAACAGCGGCCACCATTTAAGGGGCATCTGCAATCGGAGACGTCAGACGCCACAAACCGATGGCCGATTGTGCGTGTCGCGATGCGATGCAAACGATTCATGTTCCGTCAAGTCAGCTTTGAGTCTGTCTGGCGACTTTGCACAAGAATCCCACGTCAACCACGTTTCTTTCTGGTCGTTCGCTCATTTGTTTGCCGAATCAATCCGAGTGTCATCTAACACGTATAAATTCTCGATTGTGTCACCTAGCACTTAAGCCAGCACGCTGTCTTGACGTAGTACTGTCTACATGAGCAACGAATCGCCCATGCCAGCGTCAAGAACAATTTGGTCACATAAGTGTGATGCACAAATACGCTCAAGGTGACAAGCGTTGTGGCGCTACATAAACCAAGCGTGTGTGTATATATATATATATATATATATATACATACATATGTTTATATATATATATATAGAACGAGCCGCGCGACAAGTGTCAATGCCAAGGACAAAATTTGTCGCGATTTACTCTGCTGCTTGCATCATGAGTGACGATGGTGGCGCGCTGCCTCTCTAGCGTCGAGGATCTCCATCCGGTGACGATCTTCTCTCGATTTGTCTCCCGAGGACATCGCAGCGCGGGGCGCAACTATCTTCTGCTTTAACAGCACCCGCTGCTGGTGCCGCTGCTGCTACTGACAAAGCGTAAACCGTCATAATAATAATATACTACTAAATAACTAATAATACTACTACTTAAAGTTGTATTACTTATTATTACTATCACGTGCCGTCTGTAGGGGCAGGGAACGCTGTCACTTTCATTAGCGCTATGAGTTGATGAAAACTACTGGGGGCATCTAATGAAATGCATACATTCAAATCTCCCGATTATAAATGACAGGAACATAATAATAATAATAATTATTATTATTATTATTATTATTATTATTATTATTATTATTATTATTATTATTATTATTATTATATTGCCGCCAACAGGACAACCGACAACGTCGAGCCACTGTGTAACGCCGCTATGCTTCTCGTCAGTCACGAACCTGGCCGCTGCCTTTGTTGTGCTAGTTGATTTATTGTCTCAGTGCTTTTAATGTTACATCAGCTGTCATTCATTCTCCTATTCATGATTATGATATTTTTTATAATATTGTAGTAGTAGTAGTAGATGTTGTTATTGTTGCTATTGTCATTGTGTTGACGCGGTTGACGCTGTCGTTGTCCTTGACGTTGACATGATTTCCATTTTTGGCAAGCTTTTCTTGATGCGATTATCGTGTGAAATTATATGCCTTTCATGTCGGGAGCATGAACATGCAAATATACATACATCTTAGGCGATAAACTCCTCAACTTTAGATGGACTGAAGTAGTGCCACGTGTTCGGGCGGACGCTGAACTTCCGTGACCTTCGGGTCACGACGAGGATGAGGAGGACGGGGGAGATCAAAGGATAAAAGTGATACTTTAGATTACTTCTTCTCTGTTCCTGATGTACTTCGTACTGCGTTTGTAAAACGTCGTACTTTGTGGACATCTCACAAATACATCTGCTCGTGTTTCAACTGGGCACTTTGAGAGGCTAAATGAGCAACAACCGCGAAGAGAAAACCTTTGCTCGTAGCCATATCTCCGAAGATCAGCAATATATAATATATATATGTATATATATATATATATATATATATATATATGTATGTATATATATATATATATATATATATATATATATATATATATATATATATATATATATAATATTTACATGCTCACCTATGCCAAATCATGAGAAGAATAGCAAGTGGTTCGAAGACAACGATAAGTGTAGCCACCGGTCGTCTTTTTAAAACTTGCGCTGGCATTCCGAATGGTGGTAGCTTGCGTGCAACTGCTGTGTGAAACACAAATAAGAGTAAGCCAGACATTGATTTTAATCGTCGTAATCCCCCCCCCCCCCACATCACATCTAGAATAGGCGTTTTTCTGCTGTTTGTGGTGTCACTACTGCTGTTACTACTATGTTGATGTGATTTACTTGTTTGGTTTCAGTCACGTCATCGGTTCGCTACTGCTGCTGCTTTATTGACGAATTAGCAAACTTTCTTAGTAAACTTTCGCACAGCAAACGACGGCGGCGTTGCCAAACTACTCAAACGAGCATGTATTACTTTTTTACTATTCATTCCGTGAGAGGGAAGGGTTCAGGGGTTTGGGAACGTCGCTGATTTTGATTGTTTTATTGATAGGCCACCTTAACCTTAGTGGCACAGTAATAATGCATAGCAAATGGCTTTGTCTGATCGGTGAATGGAGTTGCGGTTATAGTGTTTTTCAGCTTGCTCTGCAGTGAGCAGCCGGGTAAACAGCTTGTGCGCCTGTCCCGTGAGTAAAAACCACTTATTTGACAGCCGTAGTGTGTTGTACTACCAGCTTTATGATTTTCATTTAAGTCATGCTTGTTGTTTATGGCATGGTTATAGCAGTAGAGATCAATATGCGACCACTACGATCTCCACCATCTATGTATCCACTTTGCGGTTAGTTTTCTCTTTTTGTGATTAGATAGTTACTACGACAATGTCACTGACAATTTCTCAGTCACGCGTGAACTTCCGAGTCTTACGCTTAGCTTGATAATAAACGC